>JARQZJ010000013.1:0-330000 GCA_030704895.1 Henosepilachna vigintioctopunctata
TTCAACTCACATCTAACAACACTTTTATTCGTCAATCTAGATTTCGACGCTCGGATTGTCGTCTTCGAAACTGTAGGCAACTTATGTAATTCAATCTTTTTATATAGGTACATATAAAAATAATTATATAAAAACAATACGCAAGCAATATCAATTCTGAATTATGTATATAATATAAGGTGTTAATTTTTTTCTTCAAATTAAATATGAGTAGGTACCTGGAAAATAAACGAGGGGTTTATTGTGCAGATGTGCACCAATGAAAAGGGTAAACTAATGTATTTAACATTAATTCAGTCATTTTGTATCGATCATCAAATAGTTCAAATATTTCAAAATGAAAAATATATTAACTACTTCAGTTGTCCAAGTTTTCAAAATTTTGGGAAAACGTTCTTAATTTAAAAATATGTGCAGTCAGACCGTCCTTTTAAAAGTGTAACACACAATTTTCAGTTCAGTTTGTATTTATTAATTTTATTCATTACTTAGTGCAGGAAAAAATTAAGACAAAGTTTGGCTGAAAGATTTAACCTCCTTATATAAAAAAATACCTGAAATACTCAATTAATTGATAGCAGAAGGAAGCGAAAAGAAATCGCAGAAACAAGATATTTAAAAAAGAAAACATAATGCTTTAAAAAAAGAATAATTAATTAAAAAAAACAAAATAATAACATAAATAAATACCGAACAAGAAAAATGATAAGAATAAATATTGAAATGGTGAGACAATCAATTCTGATTGCTGAGGAGAAATACCTCATACATTTAGATTAAACCTATCCAATAGAGAGGAGTTATAAACATGAACTGTATCGAACGAGAAGCATTTACGGAAGCTTGACCGATAAAAACTCGTCAAAGCAAGAGTGTTAGGATGTTTTAAATCGAGGCTGTGCATTGCGCTTCTATCAACAAATTTATTGCAGGTAAGGAGGAGAAGAAGACTGCAGAATACGAAAAACGGCTAATCATGAATGATACTGAAATAGATTTTCCATCTTCAACCAAGCAAGTTTCTCGATATAAGACGTCGCTCTTGTATATTTATGTAGTCCATATATGAACCTAAAACAAGAATTTATAATCTTTTGCAACCTACGCCTAGCGAGTGAGTAGAGGCCAGTGTAGTGAAAGATGAAACCGTTATTCAAAATTAACAAGACGAGACTTTCACAAAGAGTTTTTCTCAGAGCCAAGCTCAAGTAGTGTCGATATCTGTAAAGCTGTCTAAGAACCAATATGATTTTCTTATCATCAACCCCATATGCTCCTCAATACGAAGATAATTCACAAATTCTTAGCACTTCTTGCACCATTCAGAGGCTCATCTCTAACAGATAAATTCATGTCTGGTCCAATGAATAGACCCGAACTTAGGACAAGATTATTACACTTAGATGGCTATTACAGAAACTATTCAGCGGATAAGTCTTCATTTATATGCTGGGTGCTTCAGCAATCTGATAGGAACTGAAAGAATAAGAGCGCTGAGTATCATCAGCAAAAAGTTGAATCTCGAAGTGCCTCATATGGCAGAAATCTCTCAGGGATTCTCATACATTTTCACTGAGAATTCACGGTTCTCTCCAATCAGTGATTCGTCTCCATAGTCATAGACCAAAGATGGAAGTGAATCTGAACTGTAGATCTGCATTCGAATGTCTGGTGAGAC
Source organism: Henosepilachna vigintioctopunctata (assembly GCA_030704895.1). Classification (NCBI taxonomy): domain Eukaryota; kingdom Metazoa; phylum Arthropoda; class Insecta; order Coleoptera; family Coccinellidae; genus Henosepilachna; species Henosepilachna vigintioctopunctata. Next base: position 1,679 of record JARQZJ010000013.1, read on the forward strand.
ATTGACATATAAGTGTACATTTTCAATTTAGGTAGTTAAAAATTTTGATAATTCATAATATATAATGTATAAAGTATGACGTATAAACAAGCCTTAATGTAAAAAATCAAAATATAAACTGGAGAATTACCATTTCATCTAATACTACGTCATTTATCTCCAGAAAAATTGAACGTGTTCCAGCATGTACTCTTCTGTATTTCAAACATGTAACAGACGTAGGAATAACAGAAATACAGTTATTCTATTGAAACTGATTTGAGTATTACTTTTTTATTACCATCGACAATGCAACATCCACCTACGGTCGAACAACCCAGTAGAACGAACTGAGAATGAGATCTAATCCACGATTTCCTGGCACTGTCGAAGGGAGGTGGTGCAACGGCGGGAGTTAATGCCGAATGTAATAGGGGATAATTCGGTAACAAAGGCCCATCTAAATCAGAGCGGTTTGTTTTCGACTGCTAATTTAATCGCCTTTATCTGTTCCTTATCGATCTACCCGTTATCGTCTCCCACTTTGACTTATTATTTCCACATCCGGCTGAGTGCGTGGGTTGAATATATCTACGAGAGGCAATTTCCTTTTCGGTGTTTATTGTGGATAATAGATTTTCCGATGTTTCGCCGAAAGGGAATGATGGATATCTATAGCATCTTTCGTACTTTTTTGAAGTCATCATTTCCTTTGGCATTTTTGAGTTATTGAAGGAATGAAGCTTATTTCTGAATGAAAGAAACACTTTCTGGATTTGAAAAATCAATTTAAAACTTCAAAAATATCATCGCTAATAAATTGAGTGAATTATATCTTCATTGAAACATACGATGAAAAAACTTCTAACGAATTTTGGAAAAGCTGAACATTGAAAGAAACGAGCTCATAGGTTAACACGCCGAAACATATTTGTATAATATAGTGAAAATTAATGAGTTCATCAAATAATCTTATCATTAATTAGAGTGCTTGTAGAATGAAACAGGTTTTTCTGCAGCCAACCAGTGGGGCATCGTTTTCGATATTTCCTTACACTTTGTAAAGCAGGTGTAGGAGAGGCGTCTACTTAAATTTTTCGAGTCCTAATGTTTACCTCAGTTTTTCATATAGTTATCATAAGGAGAATACTGGAACATTCTTTCGTGAAGTTTATTTAAATTACTCGAAAGAATAACATGGCAAAGCTGAAATTCTGAACATGTACCTACAATGTGATGCCTCCATTATCCTTCAAAGAATTATTGTAAGAAAATGAATACATCGATGCCAACACTTGATAGAATATAGACAGTAATATTTCGTTCTACGAGCAATATCATTCGTGACACATGAATAGTAATGCATAATGCACATATAATGCATCGATTACTACTTACATCCTATCTATAAAAATCAATATAAAAACATGAACACATCGAACAATTAATGTTACACACATGCGTAGCTAACAAAGTATGTACTGAATTTGCAACTATATCACCACTAATTAGAGACATCTAATTTGATGAGTTAATGTTAGCTAGTTTAACTAGTTACGATAGTAGAACGCTCGGTTTCTCCCTGTCTCGCAGGTTGCCAATAAGGGCTACTTGACGAACATTAATATATATATCTTCTTCTTCTTCAGCCTTTCGAAAAGGTACCATTCCGCATCGTCATCCGATAGCCCCAACCTCTTCATGTTCCTCTGAACATTCGTCAACCAAGAAGTTTGTGGTCTTTATCTCCCTCTCATTTGAGTAGCCATATAAAGGCACTTTTTTATTATATTAGTGTAATGGTGTCTCTTTCACAAGGAACAGAGACCGAATTGAGTGTGATTATAGCTTCGGTGGTCAGGTTCTTTCTCGTTCTGATAAGGTGAGTGATCTTGGTGTAGTCTTCGATCAGAAACTTCCCATTGTTCCACACATCACCCACCTTATCTCATCTGCCTCGGAAATATATGGATTCGTTCTACGCAATGTCGAATATTTTAATAATTCTTCAACATTCATAAGACTATTTAATACCCTGATCCGTAGCAAGTTGGAGTATGGTAGCATGATCTGGCATCCCATTTGCACTTGCCATTAACGCCATCTTGACGTTATTCAGAGAAGGTTCTTGAAATTCTTAGTTTTGAGGGAGGATAAAGTTTATCCACAGAGAGAAGTCAATCATAACGAATTATTGGATCGATTTAGTTTAATCTCATTGCAGAGCAGGAGAGAAACTTTATCACTCAAATTTTTGTACAAATTACTGCACAAATTATTGATCCTCTTCTCTTGACCGCTTTGAAATTTTATGTTTCTAGGCAAAATTCTCGTAATACAGAATTATTCCACCTGGAGACTTCGAGGACTGAAACTAATGAATAATTTATAATTATTCATTAGTTTGGACAAAGTTGCGATATACAACGAAACGTCAACGAAAATAAAGTTTTTCACATTAAAATAAGCCTGTTATCGCTTAAAACATTGAAAATGAACTATCTTAAACAGGCAATAAATCAATTTATGAAATTTTTTGTGCTTATGGCCCTGAATAAAATATTTAAAAAAAGAACACTAGAACATTCATTCGAAAAATTATCCAGAAGAATGTTAGTAGAGCTAGATATGTTGTGAACGTGTACGATGTGATGTATTTCTTTTTGATTTTTTTCTTGTATATATAATATATATATATATATATATATATATATATATATATATATATATATATATATATATATTTTATTTGTATGACGCTCATGTTACTGCATTCGTAATTTAATATTTCAAATTGGAAAATTATTGTTGCAGGTAAAAATTTGGTTCCAGAACCGCAGAATGAAATGGCGCAATTCAAAAGAACGAGAATTATTAGCGGCTGGTGGGTCGAGAGAACAAACTTTACCAAACAAAAACAATCCAAATCCCGATCTCAGTGACGCTGATGGCGACAAACCGAAACTCGATTTGACGGACGTTCAGGATATATCACCGGCTAATTCTCCAGGTGACCATCAGAGGGCTGAAAGGGAAAATGGTGTATGCCTTCCTTTACAGAATTATCAACTTTTCGAAAATGTTGACTATGAAAGTTCGAATGACAGCGATGAAGAGATAAACGTCACTTGATTTGTTGATTTACGAATGACAAATTAGATGTGAACATACTTTCACTTTATGGATCTGAATATTTGTTGATGAATTTCTCTAACGAATAATCTAATTTTTCAATGAAAACTTTCACTTTCGGTTTGATGATATATTTGTAAAATTTCACGGGTTGAAGTGATAAATATTTTTAATGAGCTACCTGCTCAATTTTTCTACCAGGTATTCCAAAATATATTTGACACCAAGTATTTGTCAAGAGTTATGGCCTGAAGTCTTTGATTGTTTTTGTTATTTTCAATTAGGTATATCTATCCACTCATAGCTCAGGACCCATAACATTTGAGACTGCTTTCGAATACGTTTTACTAGCACAAATACCAGCACAAATTCAGAGGACATATAACTTTGTTTCAGTGGCCATAGTAAAAATTCTTTCTTCGTAATATTACGTAAATGTATTCGGTACTCAATTGAAACGAGATTCGGTTTGCTTGCTCCTGACGTAAGATGCAGTTCCGTGCTTTAATGTTGCGATCTTTAACAAGTAGCTTCATCTAAAGATAATCAAATGTATCCGATACTAGTCCTTTCGTTCTTATAGCAGGAAATCTACCTGTCAAGTTTCTGAAACAATCTCTTAAAATCTTTCACGATATGCTTCATCAAAAGCAACTTTATATACGAAGATAGAAATAATATTCTTTTCTCTCAAAACCAAAGCTTCGTTCATTACGTTATGATCTCCTTGCATCATGAATGTTTGTTTTTTTTTTGCTCTGCTGATAGAGGCAGAAAACGAAGTTATTTTGTACATTCACTTTGCTGCCCAGTCTAGGAGAATACAATCATTTTCAAATCAACACAAATTACCCATTGCGTTTTTCGTGTTTGATTTTGTCAAAATTTGTGCAGATTTTGACAGTGTCAGAAATAATTTTTCTAGTCCCTATCGAAGTGTATTCAAATTTACATCTCATCATTCATCGTCATTCATTCACATCACATCAAACAAAACACATCTGGACGATTCATACAACTACGTCTGCTTGTGGGTGCCATTGTTTTAGTTCAGTGTACTGATTCTATTCTATAAAAAGACAAAGATAGAAAAAAATTCAAAACATAACTTCACTTGTGGAAACTCGTCAATAAAATTTTGTATATTGCTAATGAACGATGTTCCTAATTTAGAATCAATGACATCGAACTCCATTCCCACCCGTACGGTCACAGGCTAAATGAGAATAAACCAAGCACTCGAGTGCTTTAGCACGAATTGACTAGTACCGGTTGAAATATTATAAAAAGCTTTATTCAGGTATAGGTACTTCTAGTTATATGCTTGTTTTATAAAAATATGATTCAAAGATATGTATATTGACACTTTTGTTTTTGGCTAGCAGACACGAATTAACATTAACTGATCAGTATCTTGAGGTGATACGAAAAGTTTGGAGGCATTTTAGCAATCAACAACTTGAATTTCTTCGAAAGCAGTTCTCCAATTTTCTGCGAAAAATTTCTCATTTTGTTGGCGTGTCTAAATGAGGAATGTTATCACAGAGCAAAATTTAAATTAGCTACTAACTAGACAGTATTGTTATCCATGGTGATATGTCTACTCATATTTATGAGCAGGGGATAGAGTTTTGTTCGAAATTAAGGTCACTGCTACAGACTATAAAGCAATGCATACGGTTAATCAATTAATACATATCTAGATATTAGATAAATTTGAATTTAGAGAAATAAAATAAAATTTTCTTCGAATGGAATTTTCATGATATATAAGGAATATCACTTCAACTATGTGAAATTATTAACAGAGAAATTAACTGATAATTATAAATATTGACGAGAATTGTATATACTGTAAAATATTTTAATTATGTCACCAAATTTCGTTTTAGTGAAGAGAACTCTAGTCGAGTGATTTAATATAACATATATGAAAATGTAATGTATCAAATAATAAATTTAATTCACATTTGAAGAATATACCGAACTTCTTCGAAGGCTTCCTTTATTGTTATGATAAGTGTATACATATAATATATATATATATATATATATATATATATATATATATATATATATATATATATATATATATATATATATATATATATATATATATATATATATATATATATATATATATATATATATATATATATATATATATATATATATATATATATATATATATATATATATATATATATATATATATATATATATATATATATATATATATATATATATATATATATATATATATGTAAATATATATATATATATAAATAGAAAGAATTTTACTGTCGACCGTACTATATGTTAAAGAAAGCGATAATATCGGGAAGCGGCCCGTGACAAAGAAAACTTATCTGTTTATAATCTCAATATTTCGTCAATTTTTTATTGACTCCTTCAGGAGAAAATCTACAAGCAAAATACATGAACAGTTAAAAAATCGTACAAAGAACAATAGTAATCTCTACTTACAAATAATTAAAGTCTGTCACTAAAAACTAATAAAATCAACATTCTTCATCAAATTTCGGAACAAGACTAATCAGACAAAACTAAACATCTAATGAAACGTTGAAACCACAGATGGAAAACGAACAAAAAAATTTTGTATAAAGTATAAAAGCAAAAAATATATATATATATATGAATGTAAATACTAAACTGTATAAATACTCTCTCCTCCAGTAGAATGTTTAAATCATTTTTAAAATATTACAATATATGCTACTTAGTTGACCCGTATCAGATGCTCCTGTAATTATTTTCCTGGAAAATAATTACAGGAGCAGACTGTTCCTTGAGATGTACCACATAAACAAAAACAAAAATGCTATTAATTTCAAATCTGATACGGGTCAACTAAGTACCATATATTGTAATATTTTAAAAATGATTTAAACATTCTACTAGAGGAGAGAGTATTTATACAGTTTAGTATTTACATTCATATATATATATATTTTTTGCTTTTATACTTTATACAAAATTTTTTTGTTCGTTTTCCATCTGTGGTTTCAACGTTTCATTAGATGTTTAGTTTTGTCTGATTAGTCTTGTTCCGAAATTTGATGAAGAATGTTGATTTTATTAGTTTTTTACTATTGTTCTTTGTTCTTTGTACGATTTTTTAACTGTTCATGTATTTTGCTTGTAGATTTTCTCCTGAAGAAGTCAATAAAAAATTGACGAAATATTGAGATTATAAACAGATAAGTTTTCTTTGTCACGGGCCGCTTCCCGATATTTCAATATTTCAAATTAAATTCTCTGGGCACTGTCTACACAAATGCTGGCAACGAGAACGAACCTATCACTTTCGAGAGTGAGTATTAAGTGCGGTTCCAAAAATCATCGGTCTTGTTGAATGATTGTATCATGATATTGATTGTATAATGATCGTATTTAATCAATCAATCAAGAAGCGAAGACTTTCAAAAAGCACACAAGTAGTATATCGAATGAGGGGAACAACACTTTGTGAGCATTCACGTGAGCTCCCTCTAACGAAGAAAAAACATATAAACTCTACCTAGCGATCTAGATTCCTACTCATGACAACATTAGTGGGAATACGTAAGGCTCCGTGGACATTTCATTCGAGCACCACAGAAATCTGTCTGCAATGTATAAGAATTGTACCATGCCTAATCCTCAAGATAACGCCCCGGCGGCAAAAGAACAGCTAGTTCCAATATTTACGAATCATTCATACTAGTAAATACTGAGACTCTTAATCGAGTTAGCGAAATATTTCAAATAAAACTCTCAGGGAGCTGTCTACAGTTTATATGTCTTTTCTTCGATAGAGGAAGCTCACGTAAGTGTTCACAAAGTGTTGTTCCCCCCATTAGGATCTAGGACCTGTAGGCGTTTTGAAAGTCATCGATTCTTGATTGATTCATTAAATACGGACTGATGATACTTAATAATGATGAAACAATTATATCCTATTATCGTTCGAAAAGATCGATGAATTTTTCGAAGCTCACTTAATATTCACTCTCGAAAGTGGAAATAGGTTCGTCCTCGTTGACAACATATGTGTAGACAGCTCCATGAGAGTTTTTTTTTGAAATATTGCGATATTTCGCTTAAGAGTCTCAGTATTTACTAGTATGAATGATTCCTGAATCTTGGAACTATATATATATAAATATATATATATATATATATATATATATATATATATATATATATATATATATATATATATATATATATATATATATATATATATATATGTAATACGTATATATAACCGAAATCCGTCAGGTTAATATTACCAATGTGTAAATAAAACTCCAAGGAGCACTTAGCATGGTTATCATTGACTATGTTATATGCTGATCGTAACGTATCCTTCTAGAACTTCGATAATCTACAACTAGGGCTATTGACTGAGAAATGATTGGTCATACTGTTAATGCAGGCTAATGTATTTTCGAAATACTATGATATTGAGGACAAATTTGTCGAACAAAAAGGCGTTTGCCATTCTCGTCTTCCACATTCACATTATTGAATAAATAAAATGTCAATAAAACAGTAAATATCAATATTCTGGTTTTTTAGATATTGAGAAGTTATTAACAATACAAGCCTATATAGAATCATGTACAAAGTTCACGCCTCCTGATTTATTCAAGTCAACCCCGACAATGGGCGTGATTTTAATTTCCTTAAGACTTGGTGCGAATTTTTTTACATCTGTCAAGTCAATCTCCTTCAAATTTTTATTACCTCTCAAATCAATCGTTTCCAATTTTGGAAGAGATGGAATTTGTTCAGTGGTCAATTTTTCTATTAAGTTCTCGCTCAAATTCAGAACTTTGAGTTTAGTCAAAGGGGCGAACATATTTTTGGTTATATGTTTAATTTTATTATTAGGCAAATTCAAAAATTCAATGTTTAATCAATCCCTGGAATGCACTATCTTCAATGTTTTCAAGATTTGCATTCTCTATTGTCAAATTCTTCAAGTGTTTATTTTCGAAAAACTTTTCTTTCAGATGTGGTACGATTTCTTTGTACAAGTACATTCTTTCTAGAGGCCAATGGCTGCCCATTTTGTGCCAAGGTACAATATCGAATCCTGCATTTATGAAATCAATTTCTTTGAGTTTCCAGCAACAACTTGAAATGTCGTGGTCTTCTCTTTTGATTGAGCTGTCGATAACGATCAATTTCCTGACTTTTGGGATGGAATGAAAGAATTCATCGTGGACTGTAGTGAAGTTGCAATTTCTTATTTCAAATATTTCTACATTTGGAAATAATTTCAAAATTTTAGAGTTGAGTTTTCCATGGTAATTTTTCAGCAATAAATGATTGATCTGGAGTACATCTACCGGATCTGTTATCGCTTCTTCACAAATGATTACTGGAAGTAGACAGGTAAGTACCAAAAGATGAACTGTAATCCTGCAGACAAAAAATACTCTTTTTACTACATCAGGAAATAATATCTAACCTATATATATATATATATATATATATATATATATATATATATATATATATATATATATATATATATATATATATATATATATATATATATATATATATATATATATATATATATATATATATATATATATATATATATATATGGTAAAATATTGTTATTTTCATGCAATCTTTACAATAATATAGAAATTAATGAATGACCAATGTACGTAAATATATTATCAAAATTCTTTGAAAATTAATGCAGTATCACTAGAAATACGAGTAAACAGATTAATTTTTCTCAAAAAAATGTTTTTAAGCTGCTAACCTGATTCAACAAAGTCATATTTGAAGCATTTCACTTTATTGTGTAAATTTTTAAACATACATACAGTTTTGTAGATATAATTAATTCTATTTGATAATGTGTTAATGAAGTTAAATTTGTTTCAAAAATTGGTAATCTAAATATTTGTGATTCACTGTTCAACAATAGCACAGTCAATAACATCACTTGTATGTAGTTAAATATGTAATGTTCATTTATTATGATGCTTATTTTTGGTAAAACTCACTTCTTGTCACATTATGTGATAATAATTTTGATATGATGCATTTGTAAAACCCACTTCAAAAATTTGATCTAAGTTTCAAATCAAAAACAAAGAGTAGTTAATTTGGAACAGTAACCTGGAAATTCAAATATATAAAATAAACATAATTTGAATGTATCCCAACCTTACCAAATGATATAATTTCATTTCAATGTTCATTTGAAATTTTCAAATATTTTATACATGATTTCATTTATGAGTATGAAATTGAGGGGTAAATCAAAAGAGGGACGATGAGCTTAGAAGAGTTTGGGAGTTAAAATGAAATTTTGGAATATAAAGATCAAAAAGGGAAAAAAACAATTTGAAAATATCAGTATAAAAAAATTGCATGATTTGAATAGAAGAAATACTGAATACTGGCACAGGAAAAATCACTATAGCTCGAAGAAAGAGGTATATCAAATTGAATTGTTGTCTATAAATTAGATTCAAAGTACATTTCAAAATTTTATATTGAGTTAAATTTAGTTTTAAGGTGTTTAGAGTTTTATTAGTTAATATTGTGTATTTAAAATTATCGGAGATAATTATAATAATAGTTGGAATTGAATTTGTGTATATAAAATTATGGGATATATCAAAAAATATATATATATATATATATATATATATATATATATATATATATATATATATATATGAAGATTACAAACTGAGAGAGAGTCAACTCAAAAAGATTCAAAAAGTTATGAGGTATTAAAAAAATTAAATTTTTATATCAAATCAATTTGGATATATATATATATATATATATACATTTTTTTTAAATTGATTTATTGCCTTTTTGAGGTAGTTATATTTTCAATATTTTAAGCAATAACAGGCTATTGTCAATATTGAAAGCTCTAGAATAATTCGAAAAAACCAACATGAAATGAACGTTTTTGATCGATTGATTGACAATATGAAATATGAACTGAAGAACACTGGAAGAAAGTCGAAAATTTGGCAGCTGATAACACAAAATGAATATAAGTTATATACTAAGTATATAATACTTTTCTTGTGCTCGGAAAAGTCTCAACAAGAAAACTCAAAACAAGACAATAATTTGATAGAAATATGTTACGAGACCAACAGTTCCCGTTAATTCTGAATCCAAGAAACGATCAAAAGCACCACTTCAGTACGAAGAAATCATCATTAAGGGAAGTTGATCTTCATAGAAATTAGATCAAGGCCAGATATTTTTATTGTATTAGTCATATTTGAGATCATTTGGTTCTAAATATTACTAAACATTTGGTTCTATAAATAAATCTTCAAAGATAGAGTGATTAAACAGAAGCAATTTTGTTTTGAATAGCTGTAATATATTGAACCTTATGAATACAAAGTTGGTTATAAAATTGGTCTTATAAAATTGTTCTAATAAATAGGAAATCCCCAAGAATCGTGGGGAAACCTGAAATTTATGGAAACTAAAATCCTTTCGAAAGTTTAATAGGTATTTCTGACAAGGGTAACATTAAACAATAAGTGGAACTATTTCCGTGACGCAAGACGAATTGAAAGTAACTCCATTATTAGGAGAAAAATTTATATCAATATTTGGTAGATTACAAAAAAATATATAGTAGCTTTAGTGGACTATATAACAAAATGGATGAAGAACTTCGTGACAGAAAAACTTTTTTATTGTTTTTCGGACTTTTCCGAAAGAGAACCTTAAATGTTAAAGGAGAACCTTTCAATGAATATACGAGCATGTATAAGGTAATTTTTATCATATTAAAATCTGAATACATAATCACAATAACGTTTAGTGTTAGTTTCTCCTTCATAATAGACATTTAGTCAGTTTTGTAAGAAGAAATTGAATGATAAAAGCTGTTATGACCTTTTATAAAATGATATAGACAATACCTCTATGAATTCTGAATATTTTTGAAAAAATCTTTTCAAACATTTAGTGATATATATATATATATATATATATATATATATATATATATATATATATATATATATATATATATATATATATATATATATATATATATTCAATATATATTCATAATAAAGCATGCATAACTGCAGAATAGGAATGAATTGAAGAACAAACAAATGCAGGTTTACTTATAGGATATATGATTTCTGAAAATGGAACACAGCTATTTGATAAAAATATTAAAAAAAGGTCAAATATGTAAGGGATCATTGAAAGAAACCGAATCATTGGATATATTAGGTATGATGAAATTATTCTTGATATTTGTTCCCAAATTGTTTATTCAAAAAACAAATGGAAAATCTAACTAGGAATGATGTTCTTTGGATAAATCGGTTTGAAAACCAAACTACTAAGGACAGAGAACAAAATTTACACACAGAGATCAAACTTCTTCGGTTTCAATAGTACCTAACTGAAATTTATTATAATGTAAGAGCACATTCACAAAATTTTCTTGTAAGGGTTCTCAAATAGACTGTTCAATACTATTTTCCAGGTAGCTAAATGGAGGTTTCTGATGTCTAATTCATATTCTGAAGGAATTATCCTAAAGGTGATGTCGATGAGAGGAAAAATTTGCTTGATCAATGATTTGGTGTTTTTGAATAATGAAAAAGTTTCATCAACATGTTTACGAATGGAAAAGTTCATTTGAATTAATAATATTACTCACATTTTCATTCCTGCAGCTGGAAGTATAATCGAAATGAGAAACTATCATACAACTGTTAATGATATTCGCAATATATAGATTTATATGTCAAAAGGTCAATTGCAACCTATTTCTATCAGTCAGACTCATTTTTATTGAAAAAGAGAAAATAATATGATATGATTGGGGAAGGAACTGAAATCGTATTGGTGGCTCTATTGAACTCAGGCATCAGTATTATTGACTTCGTTGACCTGTTATCGGAAAGAGAATATACTCAACATGTATTCGCTTAGACAAAAAAATTAATTATATTTCAAAATAATCATTTCAATACATAAATACCTCATATTTTTCAATAATCTAATATTTTAAAATGAACTCCAGAACAGAAATATGCAGTTAAATATTGAAATGTAATATTATTGTACATTCTGAAATAGATTATTCTTCACATGAATTGGCACAAAAAATGAAAATTGAATATTGTTGTTATGTTACTGATTATATTAATGTTATCCGGTGCTGCAAATGTGTCGGATTCAACCATTTTTCTAAAGATTGCACTTATGATGAGGTATGTTTTAATTGCATTTGTGATAACAATAACACTGTGTCTCAAGGGACATTAGGTAGGTAGCATTAAAATTAACACCTGTAAAAAACGTCTCGCAACTCAGTCTTCTGCCGCAAAAAGTTGTGAGATCCAAGTAATTCCAAGTTGGTTCAATAATTAAGTCCCTACACTGAACGAGAAACGTACCTAATATTAATTAAATAATACATTCAGCCAATGTTTTTTTACATTAATTTTGCCCTTATGCCCAAAATCTTTGCCACGATGCTCTCATCATTGATTTTAATCAAATAGAAGTATTGATATTAAAGACGATTGGCATGAATTGATGTTCTAGTTCTTTGATTCTATGCTTAGTAAACATTAAACAATAAATGTTTCGTATTAACTGATACTTTAAAAACATTTTTGCAATCACCTTATCCAAATTAATAATCTGTTGCAACAGAGCAATAATATTAGGCCCCAATTTAATTTTTAAATTTAGCGAAGTTATAGATTGACTTGAGATTCTCATATATTTTTCAGAACTATAATACGAAAACTGTAAAATGATGAAGTTAAATTTTCATAAAAATGATACACAAACTGTAAAATGGTAAGGCAATCATGAGAAGCAAGGCATTTTCCACAACTTATCTACTACATTGAGAGATATTAAGAGTAAAGTTTTAAAAATAACATTTTAGGTTCTTTCGTATTTTCGGAGAAAACTGATATATTGTAAAGCATATTGAACTATTTTAGGAGGTTATTCAAAATTCCTATATTTATCTAAGCATTGTTTGAAAATTCACGATGGAATGTTCCAAACTGAACTTTATCTTTTATGATCTAACATCACTCATAATCTAAAAAGTTATTTAAAACATGGATTTTCAGATATGCAGCAGACAACTTCATTTTATAGAAATAACTTTCGATAAATGACTAAATTATGAACATTGAAATGAATACATGAAACATTACGAAACAAATATTTACTGCTCGAATTATATTGAAGAATTTATATTTTCGACTATGTAAATGAATCTATATCTCAGTAATATTCGTCACATCGTTGCCTATTTCAAAGCCAAAACGTTGGCTAGCCGTCTTTTTGGATTTTAAAATATTCATTCATTCTTCTACCTCTTGAATGCTTTGATTGTATTAAGGCATTAAAATTTTGTTGCTGAAATGCTTTAATTTCATTGAATATTTTATTGTTGTTTTTCCCTAGTGTTCTACCAGTTGGAACAAAACACCTATGCCACAATTCTCCTAACACTGCTGCAGAATTGCGTCCACCTGAAAATAAAATAAAGCATCATATATGCAATATTCCTTAAAGCTAAGCGGAAGACCAAAGCTTTTCGGAATGAAAGGGACAGTTGATTTCATATATAATTTCCATATCTATTGAAGGTGAAATGGAAAAAACCAGCAGTGGCTATCAGAATTCCAAACAAGGCATTTCTGCACTTCTAGTTCGATAGCTTTAACACTGAACTCTATCAGCCAAATACGTAGATATTAAGAATACTTAAGGGAACTTCTGGTTTAAGTTATCACGTAGCTAACCTAACATCTTATAGTGGCGATATCAATATTCGAATATCTTTCATATTTTGAACGAAATTAGTGATCGCACTAAACAATCTTATCAATGGAATATGTAAATGTTACTTGTAAGACACTTTGTGTTTTCATATGATGTCGAAGTAATTCTATTTTATTCAAAATATAAGAGATCTTTAATATTAATATATTAAATTATATGAAATTATATTAGCATATTATATCAGTATACTATAATATATTTCTAGATCAGTTGAATACGTAAAAATTAAGACAGAAGGTCCCTTGAGTAGAGACCGAATAAACTAATCAACTTGGGGTTATATGGATCTTACTTTTTACGCTAGAAGAACAGAGTTGCGATGCAAAGTTGGTCTACTTGTGTACATAGAAAACTGCGTCAAAATCACCAAATATTTTAGTTTTTCTTTGATTCATACAATACATACTGATTGTATTCTGAATTTGAAGTTTCTTTGTTTGATATAAGTGCTTTAAACCTTCGATGATCGGTCAGTCAGCGAATGACAAAATTGGAACATTTTGACTAGTTATAATTCTTAAACTGTTGCTTCAAATTGAATGAAACTTGAAATATACGTGTCGAATTTTGCTCGAGTTGGCAGAGCACTGTCGCGAACCCAAATACCCGAATGTATACTATTCGAATGAGGGGAAAAAGCTCATCTTAAATCTCGATGTCAACAAAAATCTTCTGATCCTGAATGTTCATGTTATGTTCGAATGGTGGACAAAATTTCTGGATAAACTATCTGCAGAAATAGAGAGCAATTATCTACAAGGAATGCTTCCGCTTATATTCATCAATTGCGGAGATATTTAAATAGCAGAAAAATTATAAGAGGAGTAATTTATTGTTATTTGCTAGATATTACCCAATCTGTAGATACACGAGTTACAGAAGCTATAGTTAACACAAAGTCAAACTGGATGATTAAGAACAGTATCTTATGTACGATGTGAAAACCTCAGTTGTCAAACCAATTCAGAGAATACCTCAAATGATGCTTTGTGAAGAAAACTGTAAAAAAAGAAAATGATCTTCTTAATTTTTCCTTTTCGACATGATGTACGATCTGGCTCTCTTGGTGGAGGGGTTGTAGGTGGTGAGACAGGCGACATGTTGTCTGAGGTGATAGGTTTAAACGCAGTGATGATAACTGGAATTGAGCTTCTCATTTTTGGAGTTATTAAGATATTATTTGTCTTCAGAACACAATTTTGTTATAACTGGAAAACTCCAGACTCTTTGATGGTAACCTTCTTTCGATGTCCACTGCAAGTCATCGACGTTCTTTTCAGTTGAAATATGCTCTAAAGCCATGTATTTGTGAGATATAATTGTTTCGATTGCATTTTTCTTCATGGTATTTCTCTGATCGTGCAGCTACCTCCATTTGAGCGATTGATTGGGTGATGGTGTAGTTTGAATTCGTTTCAATATTCTTGGAGACACTGGGTGAATACAGGTAGGTATGATTTCGGATTCGTATAAACCAATGAAAGTCTTTTTCGGGATCTCGAAATCAATGTGTGACAAAAATCATTGCACGTTTTATATTCAACATTTTGCTCCTTGACACGATTTCATTTATTTCGTTCCGGAAGACCTTCATGTTTTTCTCTGGACATAAATTGCTTTAAATAGCTTTTGTGCTGTTTCAATCTTTGGTAGATTATTGCATTTTCATAGACTTGAAACTGCGTTCTGGAAAATTGTTCACTTCTCTATACCTTGGAATTTTTAACACAGATTGCCAAGATTGCTCGAATAGTTTGATTGTCTTTTCATTCCAACTGGTTCCGATGATATGAGTGTAGTACACCAGCTGCTCAAATCTACATTGAGGTAGTTAATAGCTTGGAGGTAATTTTCTGTGAAAATATTATAATCGGTATGAATTGGCTAAAGCCTAGAAGCCGCTTTTACTATATATTTCTAGCTCATCAAATCTACAAGCAAACTTCGGGCTGTTATAGAAAAGCACTGTTTTTTTTTGTAATTAGCCATACAGTACGTTTGGCCATACTTATCTGCTATGGCCAAAACGAACAAGGTAAATTAGCAACGAAATTCGAAAGACGAAGCTGTTCGTCGATCGTTTTATACCGCCCAGGTATGCAACAAATTTGTGCGTTCGCCATAATTTCATAGAGCCTTTTGTGTCTACTAGATTCATTTTCAAACCTGAGGTATTTCATTATTCCAAGAAAACGGTTTCGGGACATTTTTGCCTTTGTTATAGGATAACTTTACTTTATAGACCAAACAGAAACCAGGTCTGAGCTATGTGCACCAATTACAGGTGTATTTAAAGTACAGCAATGAATGCCTTCAATTTTTTTATAGTCATATACCAGACTTTATCTTGTTATTCACGTTGTGGCTCTTCCATAATACACAATAAGAAAGGCTGCATAATTTTTCTTGAAACTTTATTTGTCAACATTCCGAAGAGTTTCGTCCACGTCGCGTTCAGTGTGTAGATTAAGACCCTCGATAGCTACTTGTAACTTCTACTAGCTTCTGGTAGCTACTAGCAACCTCTTGTTTGCTAGTCTTGTAGTTTGTAGAATGAAGGAATGTAAACACTTTCGGGTATGACTGCCTCTCGATAGACGCTCTTGGTCCTCTCAGTTGCTAGTCCTGTACTTTGTATGTTGAAGGATCTGAACACTGTTGGTCCTTTTGGTTACTAGTCTTGAAGTTGTATGGTGAAGGATTTGTACTGTGCATCCTTTCATCTATGAGTGCCCTTGATATATGCTGTTGATCTCCTTGGTTACTTGTCAGCTTATGTTGAACGACCTGGACTTCAGATCCTTCCGTGTGTGACTCACTTGTAGACTTTGTTGATCTTCATGGTTGCTAGTTTTGTAGTGGTCGACTGTAGCTCTAGGGATCATCTTTCAAAATGTGAAGTTCATTGAACTTTTAAACTCGTTAATAATTGTTGGCCTCATTGACTTCGAAATTGCCACAAACCAGTCTGTCAGAAATTGGTGAAGGAGAACGGAAGGATAAGTATATAGTGAACCCGAATTTTAATCATATAGCACATATAGACATCGTGCTTGGATTCGGTGGTATAGCAGATATAATGCTAGAAACAATAAAGAAAGATTGGAGCATACTCGTCGCTCCAATATCACAGATTGGTTGGGTATTCTTTGGAGTTACAAAAATAGAAGAAGAACAGATAACAAAAATCATAAGTATAATCTCAATAATGGAGGAGGACAAACAATTTCAAAAATTCTGGGAGATAGAAGAAGTTCCTACAGTACAACTGATGAGAGAAGTAGACAGAATATATGAAGAAATGTATGAAGGTACGGTGACCAGAGGTCAATATGACACGTATACTACCAACATTCTGTTCAAAGAGGATCCAAGGGAACTAGGATTGTCACAAATCAAAGCCTCAGAGAGGACGCTCCAATTAGAAAAATTTTTCAATAACGACACGAGGAACTTAAACTACAACCCAACTATATGTCTCAAAAAATGTAATCAACGAAACTAAAGCCGCACCATGCCTGGCCAAAAATACGATACAGAAACTTGAGAAGACGAGCAAAAGAGTTTTCTTGTGCAGCAAGGAATAACGTCAAAACAAAAATAACCGAGCCGATTTAGAATTTTTCTGTGCAGAAAAACTCAAAGAAAATAATCTGTGGAAGACTAAAAAAACTCGATTAGCCAATACAGACGAGATCTCACTAGAATCCAAATGTGAAGAAGGAGAGAAGAAACTCTTTTATTGAAGCAAAGATCTTTGCGAGCAACGGAAGAAGAGGATTCCGAAGATAGTCGAAGAAGCATTTCCTTTTATCCCAGAAGCATTCCATTCCCTACATTCTACAAGAGATGGTTCAGTCAACAAACAAAAATGGAAACGGAATAAATGAAGATTCTATTTGACCGGGGAATATCTATGAATTTCTTACTTCAGAAAAAGTAGCAAAGTTCATAGAACAAGCAATCACCAAACTGTCATCAAAACTGAAAATTCCCCAGAAACCATCACGGGAAATTTTAATCTCCAGCTACTTCATCATTTCTGAATTGACTAGATACGAATATACGAATAAAGAGTCCCTACTATCAAAGTGTCCACCCACTGTCTTCAAGAATATTGAAACGAATCCAAACTGTATCATCGACCAAGATTTCAATCACTTCGATATAGCTCGTTACATAACCAAATAAATACCATGGAAAAATACACGATCGAAACAATTTTATCTTACAAACCCCCTCAAGGATCTCCGTCACTTCAGAGAATATGTCGTCTGTCTCACCATATATCCGTTTGCCGATCAAGAGAGCCAAACAATATATAAAGTCAGATGAAAGAATTAAGTACAGCCGTCAGAATGAAGCCTATGATATTAGCTTCTCAGAACTCACCAGCATGTCCAGAATCTTAAGGATTATGAACAGATTTTTCATTACATTGTGAAAGATAATAAAGTTTCATAATATAATATGTCAAGCAATAAGTGGGTTGAAGAGATTACCACAAGCCCCACATTTAATGAAAGCACCACACTCGCATGAATGTGATTAACTGGTGCTACTCGAATTTTTAGCAATTAGGCAGTTTTCATTCATGTTTAACTGCGTCAATATTTTCTCAATAAAAGCGATTATCCATCAGTCTTCAATTCATTGACACCTGTCGAGGAGTAAGCCGATTGAGCGCTTGTCAGCCACGAACTCTTTCATACCGATTCTCAGGAATCGAGAGAATTAGTCCTTCCATGAGTTGTTCTATAGTCAGTCGGCTACTCATCGAAACCTGACAAGGAGTACGCAGATAGAGGCTAACATACACTGTTTTACAAGACAGGTTCTAATTACAAAACAACAAAGACAACAAATACTAAAAACAAAATTGATAATACAAAAATTCAAAAGTTTGAATTTTGTACTTTCAAATTATAGAGCTCAATTTTGGAAGAAAGAGTATGTGATATGAAATAACAACTGATAATATGAAATATAATTATATAGGAATAGAAAAAAAACTTCAAATGCTGACCAAACTTATACATAGATGCATAAACTGTGATTTTTTAAGCGTAGTTTTTTTTAAATCGAAAAACCACTCAATTTGCATCATACATTCAAAATTTTTATTGAAATTGATAACTTGGCCTTTGCCATTTACATTTTGAAGATAACTTCATGTTAATGTTATCCGCGGCTCCGTATCAAATGGTCCATTCGGAAGGTCCAATCTTGCGTCACTTTTTCGAGCGTTTCGTCCTGTATCCCACGAATTACGCGTGTTATATTATCCTGTAAGGCTTCAATCGTATTCGGCTTGTCCACATACACTAACTTCTTTACATAACCCCACAAGAAATAATCCAGAGGCTTCAAATCGCATGATCTTGGCGGCCAATTCACAGGGCCATTTCGAGAGATAAGCTGCCCACCAAATTCATCCATCAACATGTCCATTATTTCACGAGCTGTGAATGGCATGTGGCACCGTTTTGATGAAACTACATGTCAACCAAGTTCAACTCAGCCAACTGGGGCAAAAAAAAGTTGCGTATCATTGCTCGATATCGTTCACCGTTGACGGTAAGGTTTCTTCCACGGTCGTCTTTGAAGAAAAATGGACCGATGATGCCAGCATCCGATAAACCACACCAAACTGTCGTTTTTCCGGATGCATTGGTGATTCTTGTATGGCTTGTGGCTGTTCATCACTCCAGATGCGACAGTTTTGTTTATTTACATATTCGTTAAGCCAGAAATGAGCCTCATCGCTGAACACAATTTTTTGATAAAACAGCTGATTTTCATTAAGCTATTTTAAGGCCCATTCATCAAAATTTAGACGTTGAGGTAAGACATTCGGCTTCAATTTTTGCAGAAGTTGAATTTTATATTATTTCAAACCCAAATCAACACGTAAAATTTTCCATGTGGTTGAGTAACACATGCCCAATTGCTGAGAACGGCGACGAATTGACATTTCACAATCCTCATTAATACTGTACGCTACGGTTGCAATATTCCCTTCAGTACGCACTATACACATGGGAGACAATGGTTTAATGTCCAACAAAGTAAACTTGGTGGAAAATTTGGTTATAACAGCATGAATTGTTGATTCACCAAGTCGATTATGACGACCATATGGTCGTAACAAACGATACATATTTTTCACAGAGAACAAATTTTGTTATTGAATTTCAACAATTTGCAATTGTTACTCGTTTGTAAGTCTTTACGTGAAGAGATGGCAGATCATACTGAAAAATGTTTTTTTTGAAAGATGACGTTTGGATAACATTACCAACCAGTGCCGCCAACCTGAAAAACTTAAATCTTAAGAAATCATCCGTTATAAAGATAAACACACATACATATACAGTCACATAAACACACATACAAGTTTATGCGTGAATATGAATCCTGTACTTGAATACATATAAATGATTGTTTTAGCAGAGATTATGGATATCAAGGAAACATGCCTTAATATCAGTAACAGAATAGTTGAAAATATCCAACATGGCTCCCAAAATATTACATTGTTCACACATTGTGTACAATGGAGAAAATTTCAGAACATTCGTTTTAGCTGCTGGAAGATATAACGTGAATTCGCTTCTGGACGAAACTGTTGGAACAATAGAGTTAAGCTTTTGCAATAATTCCGTACATTTCACTTTATTGTTGATTGTTTTATGCAAGAAGATTATTGCTTGGCATTTTCTTCGCGCCCTGAGTTTGTCCACATTATGTCGACTTGTGAGAGTTTCATGTTGTATGCTTATAGGTGCATATATTACATCAATTCTGAAAAAAAAAAAATTCAGGAACTTTCGTTGAATAGACTACAGTTGATCAATATGTAACAATAATGATAACCAGGATTCCAGACTGTTGATCCGTATTCAAGTTTAAATCATACGAAAGCGCAATGCAATGTTTTCAGAGTTGATATATTACTAAATTCCTTACCAATGCGAATAATGGAACCACATACTCCTCAGGCAGCGGTTACTGTAACATTGATATGTGGCGCAAAAGTTAGTTGAGAATCGAAGGTTACGACAAGGTCAATAAATATTTTAGGTCTCCCCAAAATATTATTACCAATTTCATAGATGAAATTTTTCAAATAATATTTTGTAGAGACCGACATAACATGACATTTGGAGATTTTAAGGGCTAATTTGTTGAGAGCACACTAGTTTACAATAGTTTCGGGCAATGCGTTCACAATCACCAATGCTGCAAACATAATGAAAAATCTTGAAGTGTTCAGCGAACAATAAACTCTTTAACATATATGACACCGATTAAATCATTTTTGCACATTGTGAAAAGCAAATGACCAAATATGGAACCATGGGGCACTCCAAATGCAGCACGGTATTCAATTGATGTATACCCCCTGGTAAAAGGCGTTGCTTTCTGCCTATCAATTACGATTCGAAAAGTTTGATGAGGGATGTCGAAAACGAAAATGCCTAGTTTATTCAATAGAATACCGTGGTCTAGCCTGCCGAACGCTTTAGAGATGTCTATGTATATCACATCAGTCTGTTTGCGATTGCCATAGCCCTAAGTAATTGTTGAACGACCCTTCATAAAACCATGTTGGAGTGATGAAATCATTGGATCAACATGATACGAAATTGTTTCATGTACAACACTTTCAAATACTGAGACTCTTAATCGAACTATCGAAATATATCTTAATCGAAATATTTCGAATGAAACTCTCAGGAAGCTCCCTACATAAATGTTGTCAACGAGAACGCACCATCACTTTCGAAAGTCAATATTAAGTGCGTTTCGAAAAATTCATCGATCTTGTTGAATGATTAACAGGAAAGAATTGTTTCATGATTATTATGAATCATCAGTTCATATTTAATCTATCAATCAAGAATCGATGACTTTCCGAACGCGCATAGGTCCTATACCAGAATGAGTGGAATACTTCTCAATGAGAATTTACGTGAGCTCCCTCTATCGGATAAAAGACGTATAAACTCTCCTTAGCGTTGTAGATTCCTACTCATGACAACAGTAGTGCGAGTGTAAGGCTTTGTAGACATTTCATTTGAACACTACAGCTTTCTATCTTGAAACTAGCTATAATTTTGCCCGGCGTGGCGTGATCTGAAACGATTAGGCATGGGACCCTACTTACACATTGCGGACAGTTTTCTGTAGAGTTCGAACGGAATGTCTACAAAGCCTTACACTCCCACTACTGTTGTCATGAGTGGGAATCTAGAACGATAGGGAGATTTTGTACGTCTTTTCTCCGACAGAGGGAGCTCCCTTGAATTTTCACTGAGAACTATTCTCATTCAGACTCATTCTGGTATAGGACCTATGGGCGTTTTGAAAGTCATTGATTCTTAATTGATAGATTAACTATGGACTGATGATTCATAATAACTATGAAACAATTGTATCCTATTGTTGATTCAATAGGATCGATGAAGTTTTCGAAGCTCACTTAATATTCACTCTCGAATTCACTGATGTGTTCGTTCTCGTTGACATTATTTATGTAGACAGCTCCTTGATGGTTCAATTTGAAATATTTGGATATTTCGATTAAGAGTCTCAGTATTCACTAGTTTGAATGATTTGTGAATTCTGAAACTATATATATATATATATATATATATATATATATATATATATATATATATATATATATATATATATATATATATATATATATATATATATATATATATATATATATATATATATATATATATATATATATATATATATATATATATATATATATATATATATATATATATATATATATATATATATATATATATATATATATATATATATATATATATATATATATATATATATATATATATATATATATATATATATATATATATATATATATATATATATATATATATATATATATATATATATATATATATATATATGTTTGAACGTAGACGTTCAAACATATATATATATATATTTTATATATGTTTGAACGGTACGTTTGGCACGATGGCCAAATGTACCGACAAGTTGACGGAGCAGCAATGGGATTCTGTCACTGTCACTGTCACTGTCATATATATATATATATATATATATATATATATATATATATATATATATATATATATATATATATATAATATATGATATATATATATATATATATATATATATATATATATATATATATATATTTAATATATATAAATGTTGTCATGAGTAGGAATCTTGAACGCTAGGGAGAGTTTATACGTCCTTTCGCCGATAGAGGGAGCCTACGTGAATATTTCACTAGGTAAAATATCTCTCAATTTGGTATAGGACCTATGTTCGTTTTGAAAGTCATCGATTCTTGATTGATAGATTAAATATGGACTGATGATTCATAATAATGATGAAAAAATTGTACCCTATTATCATTCAACAAGATCGATGAATTTTTCGAAACGCTCTTAATATTCACTCCCGAAAGTGATGGGTTCGTTCTCGTTGACAACATTTGTGTAGACAGCTCCCTGAGAGTTTAATTTGAAATATTTCGATATTTCGATTAAGAGTCTCAGTATTCACTAGTATTGAATGACCTGTGAATCTCTGAACTAGCTACACTTTTGCCCGCCTGGGCGTGATCTGGAGCGATACGGCATGGGATTATTCGTACACATTTCAAACAATTTTCTGTTGTGTTCGAATTGAATATCTACAAAGCCTTCCACTCGCACTCTTGTTGTCATGAGTAGGAATCTTGAACGCTAGGGAGAGTTTATACGTTCTTTCGCCGATAGAGGGAGCCTACGTGAATATTTTACTAGGTAAAATATCTCTCAATTTGGTATAGGACCTATGTTCGTTTTGAAAGTCATCGATTCTTGATTGATAGATTGAATATGGACTGATGATTCATAATAATGATGAAACAATTGTATTCGATTATCATTCAACAAGATCGATGAATTTTTCGAAACACTCTTAATATTCACTCTCGAAAGTGATGGGTTCGTTCTCGTTGACAACATTTGTGTAGACAGCTCACTGAGAGTTTTATTTGAAATATTTCGATATTTCGATCAAGAATCTCACTATTTACTATATATATATATATATATATATATATATATATATATATATATATATATATATATATATATATATATATATATATATATATATATATATATATATATATATATATATATATATATATATATATATATATATACTCCGGGAAATAAACGTTACATCGAGAAAGTTATTCAAGTGAACTTTTTGTATCCAACTATCAAATAATTCAGCAAGATATATATATATATATATATATATATATATATATATATATATATATATATATATATATATATATATATATATATATATTAAACTTACATCGAGTGAAAGTTATTCAAGTGAACTTTTGATCAAGAATCGAAGAATTCAAATTAAGAGAAGAGAGAGAGTGAAGATTAACTTATTTTTATACTGATCTTCAAGTTATCTTATCTAAGTTTTGTGGGGTGAGTTATTTTCTCACTTTTTGTACATTCATTTTAGATTCTCCTGATGAAGTTAATTGAAAAATACAGAACATAGAAAAAAAGAGCTTAGCTTTCATAATTACAAAATATGTTTGAAAATAACAAACACAATTGAAATAATTCGAGAATATAATGAATTATCTGTTAATTTGCAAGTAGTAAATAATCCATCGACGTAACCTCAAGTTATGAATTTTATACCACTTATTTCTGGGACATCAATTCCTTCTATACCAGAAATATCCACTTCAGATAACATAGGTGCTTTTTCCTTTATTCCTTCTAAATTGATTTCTTTTATCGGATTATTCGCCACGTTCAGCTTTTCTAAATTTGGCAAGAATGGAAATTGATCTGTTGTTAATTTTTCCAATTGGTTTCCTTCAAGGTCCAGAACTTTCAAATATTCGAGAGGAGCCAGTATTTCTTTGGTGATACTTTTAATTTCATTTTTTTGTAGATATAAATATTTAAGTTGAAAAATCTTTTCGAACGCAGTGTTATCTATCATTTGAATTCCAGAATGATATATTGTCAAATTTTCCAAATGTATATTATTAATTAAATCAGTTTCAAATGAAGGTACCGACTCTTCAATTAGGCACAATGTCTTCAGAGGCCATTCCCTACCTATTGCTTGCCATGTTTTCCGATCGGCACCATTTCTCACAAAGATCATTTCATTCAGATTTTTACAACATTGCGAGATATCATCATTTATCTTTATTTCGACTGTGCTTTCATAAAGATGTATTTTTTTGAGGTTTGGTAAAGCGAAAAAGAAATTATTTCGACTTGGGCTATAATTAGAGTTTATAGATTCCATGATTTCCACATTTTCAAATAATCTCATAACATCCGCATTTATTGGCCCGGAATAATTCTCGATTTTTATATGTTTTATTTGCAGAACATGTACTGCTTCATCACTTTCTCCTCTAGCAACACTATTCGTTTGAATGTGTAAAATCATAAAGATTATCATTATTCCGCTCCTGTAAAAGTAAATAAAAAACAAATTATTATTATTATCCCTGAAATCATCATAAACAGAGAAGATTTAGAAATATAAAATAGAAATTATTTGTTACAAAGACAATTTTTCAAATATCAATTCAAAGTAAACACTTTACTTAATGTAGATTGAAATACGTTTGTGAAATAACACAATAACATGAAAAGCGCTAAGTCAACGTGTTTCGAGCAGCTAGTTCATCATCATGACTGTTGACTAGGAGTCAAGACTACATACCATGATCCATGAACCAGATTGTTCACGTTCACAAAATATTAATTAATAAATAATATTATCATAATATCAATTGATCAATATATTTTATTGATGTATTATATATTATATTGATAAGAAATTGATGATCATTGATTAATATTGATCAAATTAATCAACATATTCTATAAAGTTAATCAGTAATCTATAATCAATATACTTAATCGATTAATAATAATCAATAAACCTAAAAAATAAAATTTATCATTCGATTTCGGATATTCTGCAAATTTTTTTGTCAATATTTATAACATTTTAATGCTCATTTGCGAGCATATAACAAGCTTTTTTGTTGCATATTCTATGCGAAAATCCATAAAGAACAACCTAATTTAAAAATATTCAGTTTATATAAGAGGAGTTCCATCGAACTAAAGGAGGCTTTTGAGGCTCTTGAGAAAACAAATATTTATTTCAGTGCATTATTTTACCAGGCAAGGTAAATCAGAATCTGATGGTAGCTGTTTGAATGTGATAACTTTTGGTATATCGATAAGTTTCATTCAGTTCAGTTCTTCAAAATGTTTACTTTGATTTACTGAATTCGGTCCTTTTGAGAGCATTTCTCTTAGTTGTAATTATTTATCAATTGAAATGAATGTAATTTTACTATGTAAGGAATATTTCTCAATAAAATTATATTATTATTATTATTATTACTGTCAGTTCAGCATAATTCAGTTACCTTGTCGTAATTTTTGGACTATCAGCTCCGAAATAATTGCTATATCAAAAACCGCACATGGTCATCAAAGTCAAGTTTAATAACCTAGAACTTTTTGCGCAACGCATCATAGTAATTACTCTATCAACTGTATGTAATGCAGTATGCTAACTGCATATTGCAGATATCGCAGAAAATGTATTC
Source organism: Henosepilachna vigintioctopunctata (assembly GCA_030704895.1). Taxonomy (NCBI): domain Eukaryota; kingdom Metazoa; phylum Arthropoda; class Insecta; order Coleoptera; family Coccinellidae; genus Henosepilachna; species Henosepilachna vigintioctopunctata. The sequence continues at coordinate 28,365 of JARQZJ010000013.1, forward strand.
AGAAGATAAAATTGTCATTAATATTCATTCAAGAAAAATTACTAGACAAAAAACAATATTTGAAAATACAATCAACTGAAATGAAAACCTTCAATCTCGATTACGAAACAAACTGAATTAAATCACTGAAAAAGTACTCGAAAAATATCAATAAACATCACGTGCCGCGATGCCAATAATAATAATGATAAGTTTATTGTAATTGCCTTACATCCAGGATTACAAATGGTAGGAGTTTAGCCAGATTAATTTTCCACCCCTCCAATATAAACAAGAAACACGAGAGCTCAACACTATCAGAAATTCTCCCAACACTCTAGAAATTAATACAAACAAGTTATTCCTTAATAATAAGAGTCCCAAATAAAAAACCCGATACTAAACTTAAATAAATAGAAAAAAATTGAGTGACATCAACATAATATTCGAAAAAACAAAATAAAATACTAAACTTAACCTATCTGAAACTTAACTAAAACTCTCCTCTCTTAGCCGATATTACAGTTTCTTCTATAAATTAATAAAAGAGGTATGAGCCTCAAGCAACGCTCTCAACTTGTTTAATCTGTGAGGGTCCATATAATCCAAATACACAAAATTTAGATGTTTTATGCTGAGGAACTCTGAAATTACCAGTCTCGCGTATATTCACCTGATGAGCAGATTTACGTAGTTCCAATCTATTTAGTAGATAATCAGGAGTTTCACCAGCAATCACTGATTTTGCAAAAAAACTAACCAACAGCCCTCTTTGCATATGTGATTTCTTCAGGTCTATTATGGTAGAGTAATGGCTTTTGAAGGGAATACAATACACAAAGCGCAGACAAGAATTTTGTACCTAGGCCAGGTTATATTCTTCCTCCTTCGTTAATAAACCATAGTACACAGGACAGCAGTAATCAAATAAAGGCTAGACCAAAGATTTGATAAGTCTCAACTAAATTTCTTGATTCAACTCATATTTAAATCGTTGTATTTCCTTCAATCTCATATAGCTGGCCTTCCTTATACAGGCACCATGGTGCCTAAATGATAACTCCTCATCTGTCTAAACCCTCTAGTTTTCAGTTAAAGAATCTCATGCTAACTCTATGCGCTCCAGTACCACTTTACAAGACGAATCTTATTTTGGTAGAAGAGAGTTCGTTCCAATGAGGAGTGCTTTTGATTTTGAGGCATTAAGTTTAAGGCCACTCCTAGAGCATCAAGTTGACAACAGTGATAGCTCTAAATTCATAATCTGTAATGCTGTTGCCAGATTGGGGTATTAACAAGATTGGTAGACCTGAATATCATCGGCATACATGTAAACAATGCTGCTAGTGAAGATGTTTGAAATATCTAACGAGTACAAGGCAAAAAGCAGTGCGCCCAAAATATTACCTTGAGGTTTCCCACGAGGAAATGTAGTACACCTTGAGTAGGTGCTATTGACTAGAAATACTTGTTTCCTTCCTTTCAAATAGCTATTGAACCATTCAAGAGCAGATGCATCAAAACATAGTTCCTTATCTTATATAATAGAATGGTATGTACAACCAAGTCAAACGCTTGGCTTTGGTCTATCAGAACCAAAATATTAACAAGACTGCTATCCATGGCGCAACTGATATCATTCACAGCTTTGGCATGGCTGTTTTCGTCGAGTAACAGGGTCTGAAACCAGAATGTATATTTGGCAAAATTGTTTCTTCATATATAAATATAATTAATGGTCCATTTGACGCACAAAAAGCTTTCAAGAATTTTTCAAAGTATAGGTGAAATGGTAAATTGTCGCAGATCATGGAAATAAGATGGGCCACTACTCTTAGACACAGGTCTAATGGCCTTTTTTCCAGGCACTAAGGCAACAACCGAAAACAACGGAAAAGGATCTAGTAATTCAATATGTGTCACACTTCATGCAAACAAAAAGGTAGCACCATGTTCAATAGTTTTAGATTTATGTTATCAATATCACATGCATCAGATTTTATGGTATTCACTTCCCGTAGTATTTCCCACACTCCAATAAAATTAAAACTAAAAACAATATTTCTGGGGTTACCACAAAAACCAAGGTTACCACTAGCCTTGACTTCCAAAAATTTATTAATAAGATGTTTGATAATAAGACATTAATTCGATCCGGATCACAAAGATTTTGATGAAGCTGATGTGAAGTTTCACGATTGACTGCAAGTTTGAATAAGAATTGCCACATTTGATTAGATTTGGCATTTGAGTTTAGTTCCTTATTCATATGAGCAAATTTTTCCAATTTTAGGGCAATTCCAACATAATTTCTCAAATCAACAAAGTTTTTTCTATGAACTGCACTTTTCGTTTTTAGGTATCTTCTGTTGGCTTTTTTTAGTTCAAACATTAGTCTAATAATTTCAGTAACATAAGGTTTAAATTTTTTCTACTGTTCTGAAGATTGATCTCAACATTAACTGTTGGTGCATGCAAATCAAACAGTTTCAGCGCACAATCATCCAGAGTATTCAATTCTATAGAATAAGCGTCCTTGATACATTTCCAGGGTATTCTGCTCACAGGAAAGTTGAATCTTTCTTGGTCAGTCATATGAAGTTTTCTAACCTTCTCGATCTTAAAGTTTTCTAATCATTCTTAATTCCGAATTCAGGCCACCTGACAAAGCAAGTATTAACCTCACAAGCGAGTGATCTGTCAAATTATTCATATCAACACCACGGCACTCAGAGTAATTAAGTTGATTAAGTGATACAAATGCGATCCAAGAGAGTTGATAGAGGTTACAGTGATACGCCTTAGGTCAATAATATTTTTAGAATTAATGTCTAAAAGATTAAGGTTTGAATCAGCAATCAAAATAACAAATCCTCATTCAAATATAACATTTCAGTTAGAGTGCCTAATTGCGATATATACAAATTCACATTAGTTGGATACTATTAAGATTGTCAATTTTATTTTGTTTGAAATAATTTTTACCATAAGAAATTGAATGACCAAAAGTCTATAGAGCTGTGCGTAGCTCTCAATCTAGTCTCAATAACAACCACAATGGACAATTCATTGTATTCGATAACGTCCATAAAACTGTCAAAAATATTTCACAATAGACCGCACATACACATGGCCAATCCGGAGATTCAGTTTTTTGACCTCATAATGGTAGGTAGGCCCACCATTCCTGTAACCTATAAATATGTTCGCTTCACCATTAGCCATTCTCGAATCAAGCTTCAACTTAATATTCCTAAAGTAATTACGCTGCATTGTTGTCTCTTCTGCCGAGATACTAATAGCATTATTTACATTTTTAAATTCTTTTTTATTTCTTAATACTTCACGAACATGACTAGCAGAAAAACATTCGACATTATTTCACACAGTAAGTTCGAAAACTGTTCAAAAAGTAGACGATAGGTTAGCAAAGACCACCAAAAATCACTATTCACCCAATAAAAATGTAAAATGAGATATCTCAAAACATAACCTCTCCCCAATTAGGATCCTTGAATGGGGGTTGATAATATTGGCCCTCATTCACATTAATCAACATGCTAGAAGGCCAAACAGGCTTCCAGGTTATCATACGAAGAATGGTTAACTTAAGTATAAGATGGGACTTTTCACATTAAAATGATCTTTCAGGAAATGACTGGAGAGACCCAATAACAACGATTTTATGAGTTTCTTATAACTGACCGCAATGCTCTCACATTTCATGTGACCTGAAATATCCTCAGGGCCAGAAAATAGTTCTTTTGGACTTTCGGTATACAGATCAATTGAATTGAACCATCAATGAAACTCTGAGGAAACTAGGATCGGTTGTCTTGAACGAAATAGAATTAGAATTTCTTGATCAATAATATTAGCTCGTCTAAGCCCATAGCTGGAGTTATTGAGACCATAGAAGGCGACAAAGAAGCATTTTTGGACTTATTGAAGGAAGACAATCCATTATATTATGGTTGTTTAATCACCTTATATACTTATAAATATTAGAAGCCTCATGTAAGTGAGATACTTATAATACGAAATTATTGTATATTAATACTTAAGATACAATGAAATAAAGCATACAAAACCGGTCAGAAACAGGAAACTTACATGACACTCGTGCAAAACACAGAATTTCAGTAGCTTTGCAAATCCCTTCTTCAAGTTGAAGTGGGTCAAGAGCTGAAAAGAATTATTTCAAGGTGTTTTTTATTGCGGAGATGCGAAGAATCAAACAAGAAGTTTCGAAAAGTGCACATCTACAAGCATCGGCAGGAAATAGAAGCCAAAAAGTGAATTTTACTTATGTTCAACGATTCAGAATCCTCAACAAGTGATGGCAAGAGCAGCACCGGCATTAATTTGGTGATCTTTCAATTTTTAGGAAGTTGAGAAACAAGTCTGACCATTCACAACACATACCAATCAATGAAAAAGTAAAATACTACAAAGTGAAGTAATAAAATACAACACATGCCCCCTTAGTTCGGCACCACTGGAACCATTATTTTCAATGCTGGTATGATAATGCGACCACAAAGACGCAATACGTCTGACACTTTTTTTATATATATATATATATATATATATATATATATATATATATATATATATATATATATATATATATATATATCTATAAATCTTCATTCGTATTGTAGCATTATAAAGCTACAATATGAATATAGGAAGTATTCATTTCAAAGGTGATGTCATTCTTAAATTGAAAAATATTTCAAATATAATCACTCAATGGAATTTACTCACTTTTTGTCCATTTTCAAGATTATTATGTGATAATGGAACTATAATACCAGCCGTTGAATTGTTCAGGCAGTAATACCTAGCAATTGGGAAAGCTATCTATTTCAGACTCATTGTCTAAACTTTTTACCAAGTTATCGAGTTGGTGTATTAACTTATCAGTAATTTACCATATCTATATATATATATATATATATATATATATATATATATATATATATATATATATATATATATATATATATATAGATCATATGAGAATTATTCATTAACAAAATGGGAGAAGGTATTAGCAAAGGAAGAAATCATCGGTATAGCCCTCAATTGGAAGCAGTAGTTGGCACGTGTTTCGAGCTTGTTAACTCTCCTTAGAACGGCTTGGCCAAGTTCAAGGCGTACGAAACTGGAGATGGACAAAACACAAGAATATCTACTGCTGCAAAGGAACCTATCACTTTCAAGCATCCGCATGAACTCTCCGGTTGGGGAGACTTGGTAATCACTTTGCCTATGTGGCGATTACTTTTCCTTCACGGAATTTCTGGACCGAGAATTTGATCAACAAATGAAATGAGGTTTATGTGGGAGAAAGTATTTATAAAGGAAGAAATCAATGGTATATCTCGCAATTGGAAGCAGCTGTTGACACGTATATATATATATATATATATATATATATATATATATATATATATATATATATATATATATATATATATATATATATTTTATTTTGAAATTTTTAGCATTAACAGGCTTTTTTAATATGAAAAAGTTTATGTCTGTTGACGTTTCGTTGTTATATTACAACTTTGTCAAAACTCAACAAATTTGAAAATTTTAAATTTTTTTTGTAGTATTTTTTGAGTGAAACGTCAACAGAAATAAACTTTTTCATATTAAAAAAAAAGCCTGTTAATGCTAAAAACTATCAAAATAAATACCTCAAACAGGCAATAAATCAATTTCAAGATATATATATATATATATATATATATATATATATATATATATATATATATATATATATATTATTTATCCATCCAAAAATACACCAAGCCAATTACTGAATGGGAAAAAATACAATACAATATACAACTTATATAGAACGAAACTAGAAATAGAACGCAACAGTACATATAAACATTATGATTCTGTGGACAAACTGACACTGGAGCTCACCGAAATGAAATTTGAATGAAAAAAGAAGCAGTCTGAGAGGATGAAGAATTTTGACTAGCAAAAACACAGAAGCAAAAGCCTTACTATCGCTAATTCGAGTTCAATCGCTCTTCTCTTGAGGAATAATCGTTGTAGTAATATAATGGTAATATATATTTCAGATATATGAAATGTGACGTGTTAGTTAGTCGTTAAAACGTCTTCAACTTGAGAATCGCTGAACCGATTTTCATGAGTTTTGTGTTTTTGAAATAAAAGTCATAGGTACTCTTATATTCAAATTCAATAAGAGTATTGAAATCAAATATGATATTAATCAACAATAAACTTGAACTCATTGATGAAAAACATTTAATCTAACAACTTGTTAGTAACAAGACGAATCTCTGACATACACGGGAAAAGTAACAAAAATATGCAAAAAAGTGGAGTTTTGATTCATCACTGACATTCGTAACAGAGTGGGAGTGTCTCTTTCTTTCAGTCTCTTTCGGAATATATCTCAATATATAAATCAAAGACGTTTCATTTATAACAATTTCATGATAATCGATTTTATTTATTTCATTACATCAAAAAAAATCATTGATCATGTTTAGCTTAAACGTATCAGTTCATTCATTGACTGCTACTCATTACAAAGTTCCCCGGGTCTGCTTTTGTAGGTATATTTAAAATGTGAATGTGAAATATATGCGATTGAAAGAATTTGAAATAACATCACTAAAATAAATTTGAATGAAACTATGAAGTACATCATTATCTATAATAACACAGAAAATAAACATAATTATTGACGACCATGTAAGTTGATGTGAATGTTTTTAGAGAGTAATAGGAATTATATAGCTATTATAGGTATAGGTAGGCTATTATAATAATCAAACTGGAAAAGTTTGAATGAAATTGTGAACAATGTAGATAATGTTCGACTCTTATTGCAGGTATTTTGAATATATTTGAAATTATGAACTACTATTCAATTTTATGACATAATAAAATAATTTAATATCTGATTAATTTTTTTATCTTACTAATATAATGTCTTTCAAATTATGAAAACAAGCAAAAATATACATATCAACATAATACATATATGTATAATCAACATAAATTGATAAATCGTCAACTTTGTGGTAGCCCATTCTGAAGTTTGAGTAAAAATACTAATAATTTAGTGATAATTGAGTATTAAATAATAATCAAGCCGTAAGGCTTGAAATCGAGGAAAATCACTGCAGCTGAATTCTTTATTTTTATTTGAATTAACGTGTCTCGACTACTTGGTCATTGACACATAGCTTAAATTTTGCCTTTTACGGAATTAGAAAGTATATTACCTTCAGACAATAGGTACCAATGTTATCCTTATGAACGAGAAAAGGGAACAAACATATAAAATGGACGACAAAACTGTTTTTTTTATTCTTCTCGCATTCTGTTCAGGTTGACATGTGGTGAGTAATTAAGCTCTAACTTGTCGCTAAATAGATTAGGATAGAAAAAGAACAGTCCAGGCAATAATTTGTCATGACGACACGGAAACCAATGCGGGTCCGAATCAAAAAGTCGAAAGACAGTACTTTTGCAGACCTAGAAATATATCTTATACTAAACCATGAGAGGAAATTATTTTTCATCAACTTATCTTGGGAGCGAAATCTTATAGAATATTTCCTCTAATAAATCCAAAGAAATAAATTTTCCTATTCAAAATTCGCTCTTGTTTTGAAAAAACTACTCTTCTTGGAATCAATGCTCTCATTTGTTCAATAAATTATGCGCTTTCTATGAAGAAATTTGTTTGAAGAAAAATAAATTTCTGACAGATTTTAAATCTCAAATACAGAGAGCTCTGTGAATATTTCCGGAGAGACAGAAGAGAGAAAAGTTGCACTACTTACTACTATTTTCGATTTCAAACATATAAAACATTATTTTTATATTGGCGAAAATAACTAATTCCAAAACCATATTTTTTTAAATATTTATAATAATCATAAATTCTTTATTCTCAACAGGTATAAGACCCAATCACAAAAAATAGTAACATAATGTTGAATAGTAAATAAGTAATTGAAATGAAAGAGATATAACGAAGAGACCAATCTAATTAAAAAAAAACTAGAATAGTAACTAATAACTGAATAATGGCATTTAATGAAATATTACAAAGAACTCAATCTAAATCAATTCATTTTATTCAACTCCCTTTGTTCACATAACTCCTAATAATAACTTCTATGGAGTCAAAGTGAATGTCACAAGTATTGGCAACTCTATTCAATGTAGATTCAATAAACCAAATGGCGGATTGTATTAGGAGTTGGTCCTCGGAGTCTCTAGGTAGAAAAATTCTGTATTACGAGAATTTTGCCTAAAAACACGAAATTTCAAAGCGGACAAAAGAGGAGGACAATCAATACTATTGTGCAGTAATTTGTACAAAAATTTTAGTGTTAAAGTTTCTCTCATGCTCTGCAATGAAATTAAACAATATTAAATTAATGAGATTGTGGATAAACGTTATCCTCCTTCCGAACTAGGAATTTCAAGAACCTTCTCTGAATATCCTCAAGATGGCGTTGATGGTTGATGGCAAGTGTAAATAGGATGCCAGATCATGCTGCCATACTTCAACTTGCTACGGATTAGGGATATTCAAACAGCGCTATCTGTTCGACTGATAGAATCTTCTAGTAATGGATCTTTCTAGAAACGTAGTTGCCTGTCGAAGAAACACAAATTGCCGAGATCGGAAAGAGTAATGAAGAACAGTAACTGAAAAATATTGAACAATAGACAACATTGCTGAAAAGCTTTCAACGAACCATTAGAAAACCATTAGAAAAACCATTAGAAGAACCATTAGAAAAATGGAATTTGAAAATTGAAAAGTGAAAGAGTTACGGTTGCTGTTACAGTTGCTGATAGTTGTCTTCAGTAACGTAAAATTATGTTATGAGATAAATATATTTGAAATAACGACAGGAAAATGGAATAAAGCAAATAAATAATCGATAAGTTATTTTCAATAGAGATGATTTTGACTAAATCCTTCGCTGTCATTGAAAACGTTATGTCAATTAATAATCAATATTATTTCGAACTACATTTATCGCTGTTTTGATTGATGCTTTCTTCTTACATAATAACTAATTATTCCAGAAAACCAAAGTTCATTGATAATTCCATGACATTGCGATTTTTCGTCAGTAGAATCTTCCTATGGAAATAATATTACTTTCAAGTAGGTGCTTATCAATGATCTAAGATTTTCGAAAATATTATTACCATAAACAATGAATCACTCTCAATCGAACTTATCTTGATTATGATTTATGTTATATAGAAGCTGGCCCGGCGAATTTTGTACGCTAATTTATTTTTCTCTGAATATTTCACAAAAACCCGGAAAGAGATGTTCTCCTATTTGTGCTACACTATCGTGTTTTTGATATTTATTCCGTGTGGAGCAAGGGACCTACTCACCTACGGAGGGACTGCAATACTTCCTGTTATTTCAAATCAGTGGAATTATCAAAAAATTCCTATATTAACACTTTTGATGAATTTAAAATATGTATTTCCTAGCAAGTACTTGTCCCATATATGCCATCATTAATTATATGAGATATTTGCTGAAGATAAGTCAAAAAATGTTCAGAATTTAGTCCATTCCCGAAAACCAATAAATAAAGTGGCTCTGGTGGGTACCAATAGCGTCTATTTGAATTTACTCTTCGCGTAATATTTTGTCGCATCATTGGTTGTATTTTCTTATCAATAACAATCAAACTTTGTCTCGAAATATTGACACACAATGTTCACTGGTCCAACAGCAACGATTTGCTTTGAACCGTAATCTGTTTCAACGTTATAATTAAATGTAGGTCGATAGTAGTTGAACGCAACCTTTTCATATTGTTAATTTCGATTTCATCGATTCCGTTCTACTTCATTTCGAGCTTCGCGTTGCTCGTTAGTTTGACTTGCTCTTTTATATGTTTGACAATAGCTTGATTGCAAATAGCTTGTATTTTTGAGAACGAAATTTCAATTGTAAATTAAAGAAAACTAATCATTCTTCTTCATAATCAAATATACCAAGTGCTATGTTAGTAACGTGTTTGTTATTCTATTATATTAAATTGAAGTTTCAATATTAGTCGTGATAGCTCTGAACTAATCCGTGATATGTGATAAGATATTCAGTTTTTTTACATCCTCTTCGTGATAGTTAATAAATATTTCTTACTTTTTTTATTAATTGAGTTTGCTTAAATTTTCTAATTTTACACGCAATTTTTTAAATTTTCTTCCTGGCAATAACAAACAGAAAAAATTGTGAAATCAGTACAGTCGTTCACGCGTGATGGCGTGACCAAGGGAAATAGGGATTCATTTATATATTATATATATATATATATATATATATATATATATATATATATATATATATATATATATATATATATATATATATATATATATATTTATATTATTTGGTTGTTAAGTATTCTCAAATTTTATAATTTTCCGCGCAATTTTTTGAAATTTCTTCTCTCCTAAGAACCCCTTTTCTGATGATAACAAACACAATGCAAAAAAGTAGTGAAAGTTATATATATATATATATATATATATATATATATATATATATATATATATATATATATATATATATATATATATATATATATATATATATATATAGATTCGGTGTTCATTCAATTACATAATATCAGTTTGTATTCAAATAATTTTGCACAGGTAGGGATATTAAATTGATAATTGAAAATAATCAAACACTTTCAGTAATGCGGTTTGTGTTTGACTGATGTATTGAGGTGAAAACTGATGCATTTTATGTCGCGTGCCGAAACTAAAGCAAAAGAAATAATATCGCGAAGCCGACCAAATTGTAAATCAGTACTAATGTGATCTTTAGCTCTCACATTTTGCGATTATTTTGGTAATTTAATATAAACTTTATTTAATAGCAATGAAGTTCAAATTGACTCTATATTTTAGTATGAAAACGTTTGTATTGGACAACGAAAAGGGCTGTTTTTTTAGGTTTTTTTAGGGCTGTGTTTTTACCGACATATTTTGCGATTCATTTTTATATTATGGATATGCGAATATTATTCATGATAAATATTTGTGGTGAGCGTGAATGCAAAAACAATAAAGCACTATGTTATTGAAGAAATATGCATAAAGGAATTATCATTTTCTGGAAAATATGTTACTTATTATAGATTGAACTTAACCTTGATAACACTTGACATGATTGCGTTCAGCAATAATCTTATTGGTTAGTACTGAAAGCAGAAAAAAACTGGTCAACCAATAAAAGAATACTCAAATTCTCACGAAATTTCTATATGAGCTCAACTTGAATTGTTAAGAATATCAATAACTTATCTATAAATATTTCAATAAATAAGTGATTTTTTTAAGCGTAGTTTTTTTAAAATCAAATAAAACACTCAATTTGCATCATTGCATCATATATCAAATACATCGTACCAATAACTTGGCCTTTGCCATTTACATGTTAAAGATAACTTCATGTAGATGTTGTCGTCGGCTCCGTATCGAATGGTCCATTCGGAAGGTTTAATTTTGCATCACTTTTTCGAGCATTTCGGCCTGTATCCCACGAATTACGCCTGTTATGTTATCCTGTGAGGCTTCAATCGTGTTCGACTTGGCCACATGCACTAACGACTTTATTTATAACCCCACAAGTAATAATCCAGAGGCGTCAAATCGCATCATCTTGGCAGCCATTTCACAGGGCCATTTCGAGAGATAAGCTACGCACCAAATTCATCCTTCAACATGTCCATCGTTTCACGAGCTGTGTGGCATCGGGCACCGTCTTAATGAAACCACATGTCAACCAAGTTCAACTCAGTCAACTGGGGCAAAAAAAAGTTGCGTATCATGGCTCGATATCGTTCGACGTTGACGGTAACGTTTCTTCCACGGTCGTCTTTGAATTAAAATGGACCGATGATGCCACCAGCCTATAAACCAAACGAAACTGTCGTTTTTTCTGGATGCATCGGTAATTCTTGTATGGCTTGGGGCTGTTCATCGCTCCAGATGCGACAGTGTTGTTCTTTTACATATCCGTTAAGCCAGATATGAGCCTCATCGATGAACAAATTTTTCGATAAAACAGCAGATTTTCTTTATGCTGTTCTAAGGCCCATTCACCAGAAATTAGACGCTGTGGTAGGTCATTCGGTTTCAATCCTTGCAGAAGTTGAATTTTATAGGCTTTCAAACCCAAATCAACACGTAAAATATTCCATGTGGTTGATTAACACATGCCCAAGTTCTGAGAACGGCGACTAATTGACATTTCACGATCCTCATCAATACTGTACTCTACGGCTGCAATATTCTCTTCAGTCCGCACTGTACGCATGCGAGATAATAGTTTAATGTCCAACAAAGTAAACTTGATGCGAATTTTGGTGATAACAGCACGAATTGTTGATTCACCAGGTCTATTATGACGACCGTAATATGGTCGTGAAAACGATACACATTTTTCACAAATTTTGATAGTAAATTTCGACAATTTGCAAATGTTGCTCGTTTGTAAGCCTTTCCATGATGAAATGGCAGAGCATACCTACTGAACACTTTTCACTTTGACGGATGACGTTTGGATGCCATTAACAACCAGTGCCGCCAACCTGAGAACTTTTGAAAAATCAGCCGTTATTTATAAATTGGAATATATTACCATATATAAGAGAATATTAGCAAATATAAATGTTTTCGGTCATGGCAAGAGAATTCAAATATGTGTAATTATATAATGATACGAATAGTGAATCGGTGATTATAATATTAAATAAATTCAATGGACGATGAATCAACTATGTGGTAGTTCATATTTAAATGAGAGGTAATAAAGAATACTTGTCTAAAAATCACTGACTGAACAATTCTTTATTCGACTAGTTTCGCCTTTTACGGCATTATCAAGAATGAATACGTATTTCAAAGACAACCTTTAAATCTTTGCATATCTGTTCGGACCACAGAATACACCTTAAATTCGGTCAGAGATTATCAGAGATTTAACAACGGGCAGTGGTTTAGGTCTAACTGGTCATTGAGAAGATTGTATTTATCGGATTTTTGAAGTTTATTTATTTCCATGGCTTCCAGGTAGTTCATTTTCATAACTTTTTCACAATAATGGAGAATATTAAGTTTAAAACAACGTGAGATCTTATGTCCTATCGACTCTAGATGTTCCCGATTGTCCGTTTTGTACGTGTTCTTTTATTCTAGTTTCAAAACATCTTCAGGTCTAGCCAACATATGACGACTTACATTCTCCACAGTCCAATCTATAAATTTCAGACTTCTTCATTGGCTCGGATTTTGACAATTTGTTATTGAAGATCATTCTATCCAATCTGCTGTGACTTGAAAATGCTATATTCAAATCATTATTTTTGAAGAATTTAATGATTTTTGAAGAGGGATGTGTGTATAAGGGATGTTCAAATATCTTAATTCATTTTTATCATTATTATTATTGATGATTAGTGTGGCCTATATAAAAGTTTATTGATGAAGAGTTTCTCTTTTTTTTTAATTAGTTTATTGATTATTTTCAGTGGAAACTGATTGTTCATACCTATAGTACGAATCACATTAAGTTCTTCCTAAGGTCTTGTTTTGATAAGGGAATCGAAAAAGTCCTATGAATCATTGAATTGAGAGCTGGGATTCGGTGGCTTATTGGACTGAACGAATTAAAATTTATGATGGCGTCAGAGAAGGTAGGTTTCGTGAATATTTTGTACGAAAATTTATCCTGTTGTTTGGAAATTTCAAGATCAAGAAAATTCAACGAATTATCAAAGAATTTTAAAATTTTATCGAAGTCAATTTTATCTTATTTTTGAATAAGTTCTATTGAATTTTCACGCTATATTTAGGAGAGAAATGAGTATGTTCTTTGAAGGCTGTGTTGAAAAATTTAGAAAGCTTACAAGAAGGTGCTTTTGAGAAAGAAGCAACTGGTCTAACGGGTAGATCGTCTTTGTGTACTTTAACCAGCTCGAATAATTCAGGAGGTTCCGAATTCATTGGGATAACTCTATTCTTTAAGTACACACAAATTGTGAAAAATTCAATAGAACCTATTCAAAAATTAGATAAAATTGACTGCGATAAAAACTTTAAATTAGTATCCTTCGACGTATCAAACATGTTTCCTAACATTCCTACGGAAGAATGTATACCCCTAATTGAAAACATCTTGGAAAAAAGAAAAACACTTCCAACGATAAAAACAGACTTCTCAACATTATTTAAGGTTGCCTTGGGACAGAATTATTTCAGATTCCAAAACAGAATATATTTACAGAATACAGGTCTACCTATGGGTTCTCCCCTAAGCCCGTTATTAGCAGACATATTCATGGACAAGATGGAAACCACAATTTTAGAATCGGAGATATCAAAAAAACATATAATTTTTTGGTACCGATATGTGGATGACATCTTAGGTGGGTTTAGTGCAACAGACCGACATATCAGTTCATACCTGTCATTTCTAAATTCATTACATCAGAAGATCAAATTCACGGTAGAAAACTAACAGAATAATTCGTTGAATTTTTTTGACCTTAAAATTTTCAAACAACAGGCCAAATTTTCGTACAAAATATTCAGGAAACCTAGCTTCTCTGACACCATCAAAATTTTCAATTCGTTCAGTCCAATAAGCCATCGGATAGCAGCTCTCAATTCATTGATTCATAGGGTTTTTTCGATTTCCTTATCAAAACAAGACCTTAGGGAAGTACTTAATGTGATTCCTACGATAGGTAGGAACAATCAGTTTATACTAAAAATAATGAATACACTAATTATAAAAAAAGAAAAACGCTTCATCAATAGACTTTCATATAAGCCACAATACATCAATGATAAAAATGAATTAAGATATGTGAGCATCCCTTATACACACGTCCCCTCTTCAAAAATTATTAAATTCTTCAAAAATAAGTATTTGAAGACAGCATTTTTTTAATAACAAATTGTCCAAATCCGAGCCAATGAAGAAGTCTGGAATTTATAGATTGGACTGTGAAGAATGTAAGTCGTCATATGTTGGCCAGACCGGAAGATGTTTTGAAACTAGGCTAAAAGAACACGTAAAAAACGGACAATCTGCTTTTCGGGAACATTTGGAGTCGACAGGACATAAGATCTCACGTTGTTTTAAACCTAATATTCTCCATTACTGTGTAAAAGGTATACAAATGAACTACCTGGAAGCCATGGAAATAAATAAACTTCAAAAATCCGATGAATACAATCTTCTCAATGATCAGTTAGACCTAAACCACTCCCCGCTGTTGAATCTCTGATAATTTGGAAACCCCCACCTCTATGACCGAATTTAAGGTGTATTCTGTGGTCCGAACAGATCTGCAAATATTTAAAGGTTGTCTTTGAAATATGTATTCATTCTTGATATTGTCGTAAAAGGCGAAACTAGTCGAATAAAGAATTGTTCAGTCAGTGATTTTTAGACAAGTGTTTATTATTACCTCTCATTTTGATTATAATATTGATATAGTTTGAGTTATTTGATTGCTAAAATTGCAATGTTGAAAATTTCACAAAAAAGCAATTTCAAAAAATATGAATCAGAGTAACATTTCCATATTTATATATATATATATATATATATATATATATATATATATATATATATATATATATATATATATATATATATATATATATATATAATGAACTGAATCGCTAATTCAACGAAAAACTACCAAGCTCAAGCCTACAAGCTAAGATGGGCGTACTATCGCAGAAAAAGCATTCTGAGAGGTGCTAATTGAAACATTATAACACAACGATTCTTTCAGAAGCAATCCAGAAGAGAATTCTGTCATTGCGAACAATTCATAGCCAGTTAGTATCCGTCATAGCGAAGTGGAAGACTGTTAATCGAAAGGTGTCAACAAAATTTAGAGGAGTTATAGGTAATGCTAAAAAGGGTATTGTCAATTCAGTTCCAGAAAAGGCGTATCTGTTTGTTTCGAAACTATAGTGTGTAGAGTTTGCTGTGTTATTGAAAACGATTTTCTAGTCTGATGACTTTCATTTAATGAAAATAATGATACAAAGATAAGGTACAACGTGTAACCTGATAACCAAAAGATTACAGTACCCTGTTTTTCATATCGAAAAACTGTCATGTGAAAAATGTCACTTGTCAACGTTAGACTAAATATCTATTTTATGTATGTATGTTAATGGCCTGCAATAAGAATTGTTACAACCAACACACCCCCTCAATTTTTATATACTAACAACTTTCTATTAATTATGATTGGCACATACACCTAGTATTTCTCTAAAATATTTAAATCTTGGTGTTGCCAATGGCTTAGTAAAAATATCTGCCACTTGTTGTAAAGTTGAAATATAATGCAATTTGATTTTATTATCAAAAACACATTGTCTGACAAAGTGATGCTTAACTTCTAGTGTTTGCTACACTAGTCTCCAATGCATTTTCATACAGGACTGATTATCTTCATAAATATTGACAGGCAAAGCATCTTCATTAAGAATTTCTGAAAGTAATTGTCCTACAAAAATACATTCAACTGTACAATCTGATAAAGCTATATATTCAGCTTCTGAACTGCTAAGAGAAACAGTTGCCTGTGTCTTAGACTTCCACAAAACAAAATTATCAAAAATTTTAATTCCAAAACCTGAAATACTTTTTCTATCATTTAAATCATTTGTATAGTCAGAGTCAGCAAATGCATTAATTATTTGACTGTTCTGAGTTATTGATTTTTTATAAAGAATACCAAAATTTTCAGTCAACTTTAAATATCTTAACACATTCTTTGAGTAGGACCAATGTTCTCTCGAATAACTGTTCTGGAAACGACTAAAATAATAAATCGAATAGCTCAGATCAGGTATTGTTCATGATATACATTAAGAGTCCTATGAGTTATCTGTATGGTAAGTTGAGTTTATCCGAATTTGAGTCATTATTTTTCAAATACAGTTTTGGTTGTATCGGAATACTTGATATTTTACAATCAGTCATGTTTTCAGCACTTTCTGAATCAAATCTTTTTGACACAAAAATATTTTGTTGTTTGATTTCTCAATTGATATTCCAAAAAAAATACAACAGTAAAATTATCTTGACATTTTGGTGACAGATCATGCATCTCAAAGTCTAGCATTAGTTTTTGCTTAGAAATTTTTAATTTTTCCGTTCTCTTGCCGTGACATCTTTAAAAATCTGAAAAGCCATAAAGAGTTCCAACTCTTTATGGCTTTTTTCTATTCAAGTTATGTTTGTATATGTATATATATATATATTAAAATAGAATGAAATACAATTTGAACTGAAATATACATAATTATTTTTCTCGTGGTAGAAATGACTTCAGAATTCCTTTTCATCAGTGTAGGGTTGTTTGTGGATCGCCTGGTACACTTGATCTAAAATTATACAATTTGTTGAATGATGATATCAAGTCATCTTCTAAAAAAAGCTGAAAAAATTTTCCGGTGGATAAGTGTTATAATAATTTACGTGAGTTTTCGTATACCAGTAATTGATTGTCATTTAGGTTTTTCTGTTTGACTTTACCTGTTTGTTCCTTGACATTTTCCATAATACTGTAGTATTTTCATGGAATAAAGCATTATTATCATTATTATTAATCTACGTAGCTGAAGCAATGATTATTGACGGTCATTCAAGAATTAGGAAATAGAAAAACAAGAACTAATATTCTAAGAAAGATTTACGCGTCATCAATAGAAACGGCATTTGGATGAAAAGACCTCAGAACGAACTTCATCAAAAGGTAAATACAGTAACAGGAGAAATGAGAAAACGAATGGTGAATTTCTATGCAAGTGTCTACAAAATGAAAAAGTCCATAATACCGAAGACACTATCCGATATAATTGAAAAGAGTAAAGGCAGAACAGAGTGGCTAAAAGAGGTCCAAAAAGATCTACAACAGATCAAAATAAAAAATCTCGGAGATCGTAATGAGTGTCAATATAAAATAGCACATGTTGAATTTGGGCAAAAATAAACGTGCCAGCCCGGAATAAAATTTACAGATGAACGGAAGAAAGGCCAATCCGAAAGGATTAAGCATTTTTGGTAGGCGGAAAAGATAAAGGAAAAGCACTAAGAATTGCGAATTCAAGTTCAATCGCTCTCTTCATGGGTAACAATCGTTATAATAATGATAATATAACTTAAACAGAGCACCTGAATTGTTCGGGACAAAGTAACTATCAAGAGCATTAGAATCCGGTATCCTTTGTGCGAATATGTATATTTCGGCGTATCGGTTCCCTGTTAGTCTTCATCAGCGTCTGAAAAATGGAATAAGTACAAAAATAGTGAGACAATAACTGGATATAATAATAAAAAAAACCTGGTCATGTGGGATATTGTTTATTCCATTTAATGTAAACCATGTGAGAAATGGTACGTGTGACAGACATTACCATCATAGAAAGGAATCTGAACAACAGGTTGGTTTTGGAAACGTGCAACATAGTGAGTACACCAAGTATTAATTACAAAACAAACCATGCAGGTCTCACCAATATTTGCAATTACCCCAAGCGACAGATTTCTCAACGCTAACAACAGTTAACAAGCCAACTGGGAATGGAATAACAATGAATTTACACAGCATGTAGAAATCCACAATTTGAATAGTAGAATTGTTCTGATGGAAGAAGTCACTGCAAGTCAACTGGCACCTATAAATGAAATAAATGTCAGAATTAGGTGCCTATAGCCACTATGATAAAACGAATATACCTCCTAAAGACTGCAAGGATAAACTTAACACAATCCTACATTTTTATTGTTTAGCTATACATTTAATGACGTTTTAATGAACGTGACATTCACTTTGACTCTATTGCAACTATTATTACGAATGATATAAAAAAGTAAAATTAAATATATCACAAATGAATTATATTGAGTTCTATGTTACATTTCATTCGAATTCGTTAGTAGTTACTATTATTGACCTTCATGTTATTATTTTCTGTAAATGAGTATTATACCTGTTGAGAATGAAGAAATAATTTTAATTATTATTATTAATTCTCAAAAAAGTCATTCAACTTCAGAAGTTCAATCTAGACACGTAGGTGACATATAAAGACACTTAGAATAGTATACGAGTATTCCATAAATATCGCCTTTAACGTCAGAGTTCAGGTAATATCTTCAACATTCCAACTTAAAAAATGATCAGAAACCTCCATAACTGCATAAAGATTGAAACCCTACATCATTGTGATACTGCAACATGAGTTAAATATTTTAAAAATATGATAAATGATATAACCCTTAGAACACTACTCGTATTAGGTCCTTGGCTATACAATTTACGTCACTTTCAAATAATTGTTGCGATAATATATCAAACGTCGCTCTATTTGCTATAAAATCTTTGAAAGTTTCTGATGTGTCACATGACTAAACGAGGATTAATTACTGTAATGCTTAGCTAATGGTATAAAAAATTCCATTGCGATGATCTCAATTTTTCTAATTTCCTTTGTTCAGTGACAATGAAAATTATGTACGAATATTGAAGTGCTTCAAATAAATCAGCAGTTTTGTATATACTTGGCTTGATATTAAACAGATAAAATTATGTCTCTCATTCATATATATTTCATACATATATTCAATTGAAACATTCTTTCACATCAAGAATTTTTTTTTTCAAACTTTTAAGTCTGAAATGATGAATTCGGTCATGGAAGACTGACATACTACCATAACTGTGTAGCCAGGTCGGTCTTGTATTTAGAAAGCACATGAAATGTATTCGACAAATTTCGAATTTACCTCGAATACTAGCTCAAAATGTCCTAGACTCTGCTCCGGATTAGCTACACATCCGCTCTAGGATTAACCCAGAATATTGTAAGGGATGAATGGCTTAAGTAAACCTCATAGTAACAAAATCGCAATTAACACCCAGGTGTATTTTTAATCTGGCATCTTTTATATATTAGTATTATCAGAAATGAAAATGTGTATGAGCATATACACATATATATGAATACATGTTGTGCTGATAGCACTGAATAAAATATTGGGGAAAATGAATGTTACAATTTTTTTCGAAAAATTTGAATTAATCGAAATAATAAGATTGAAATAGCTCTGTGAACGTGTACGAATTTCATTGAACAAATTTTAGGTGTAGATTAGTTTAGGTTTAGGCTAAATTGAACAAATAGTATGCAAACTTTAAGTTTGCTTTTTAACTGTTGAAGATGGCGACCGATTTAACAGCGGAGAAGTGATGTATTCTCAGTTTGGTTTAGCAATTCATCATGAATAGACTCACGCCTAAACAAGGCTTACAAATAGTGCAATTTTATTTCGAAAATAATGATTCTGTGCGGAATACGTATAGCGCATTACGTCCATTTTATCGTCGACAAACTTCTGGTTGAATGGCTACGTCAACAAACAAAACTGCCGCATTTGGAGTGAAGATAATCCTCAAGTGTATGTCAGAACACCGTTACATCCAGAAAAACTGTGTGCGCTTTTTGGGCTGGTGGAATTATTGGTCCGAACTTCTTCAAAAACGATGATGGCCAGAACGTTACAGTCAATGGTGATCGGTATAGAGCCATGATTACTAACTTTTTCATTCTTGAATTCAACAACCATGATGTCCAGGAGCTGTGGTTACAACAAGACGGCGCGACATGTCACACAGCTCGTGCCACAATCGATTTATTGAAGGACACGTTTGGTGACCGCCTAGTTTCACGTTTTGGACCTGTGAATTGGCTTCCAAGATCTTGTGATTTAACACCGCTAGACTACTTTCTGTGGAGCTATGTAAACCCATTGGTCTATGCGGATAAGCCACGCTTGACCATTTGGAAGACAATATTCGCCGTGTTATTGCCGATATACGGCCACAAATGTTGGAAAAACTCATCGAAAATTGGACGTCCAGATTGGACTACATCCGAGCCACCCGTGCAGTCATATGCCAGAAATCATATTCAAAATTAATGCCACAAGGTTATCTTCCGAATAAGAAAAAATTCTTGTCAATCGAATGATCCATTGTTGTTTTATTGCAATTTAAAGTTCTATACCGCTAAAAAAACACTCTATATATGTAGTCATATATATGCATATAGACATTTTAAATCTCTTGTGAATATCGCCGAATATTGCTATTCATTTCTATAAATGAAATTTGAAGTACTTTATAGTTGACAGTTCTTTGAGTCATAATACGGCGTTTAGATATTGAAATCTTTTGCCTTAATTGGATGGATGTGGCACAACTGCCGAATTCCTTGTAGAACGAAAGAATTGTCTTGTGCTTCCACATTTTTCTAATATTTACTTCTTGAAGGATAATATTATATTCACATATTATTCACATAGTTCACCTTTTTGAGTATTTTCAGAAGAACTACGCATCTAGAGATCGGAATGCTTCAAACTCAATAAAATCTTGAACAATGATACGTTAATCAAACATGCTCTGCAAATCAAATTCTTTGAGTGGAACGATAAATTAGCGAAAAAAAATTATCATACTTCTCTATTGGTTCTCTATCTCTATCAGTTCAATGAATATTCCGTCATTCTTATACTTGCACATTCCACTGATTATTTCTTTCCAATTTTTTATGAGGATCAAATCTTAAATTACTGAGATTTTCTTTCTAATATTTCTGAATAACTGAATACTACTGAAATTCTCAATATTACTGGAAGCGCAATATGAAGGTTACTGAATTAACATTATCTCTCATTCAACTGATAAAAATGTGAAATTCATTCGAAAAAGTAATACATTGAGATTTAAATAAATTTTTCTACCGATAAGGCGGAGACTAATGAACAAACTGAGGAAAAATATTCTTCAAACTCCATCAAAAATTTTCAGACCATATCGTACCAAGTATGATGAATAATTAATTGATTTCCCATCAATTACCTACTACAAACCAAATAAATTTTGAAACAACATTATGAGAAAAATTCAACAACTTTACTGTTTCCAAAAGTTAACAATTTTTAACATAAATTAGCTTATTAAAGTCAATGCTCGAAGAAATCTATGACCAATTTAACACCTCCCGATTTACCTAATTCAACACCAACGACTAGAGGAATTCTTATTTCTTTCAATTGGGGTGCAAGTTGTTTGATTCCTGTCAAATCTATCTCTTTTATATTTTTGTTTCCTCTTATATCTATTATTTCCAAATTGGGCAACGAAGGAAACTGGTCAGTTGTTAATTTTTCCAATAAATTATTCCTCAAATTCAAAACTTTCAGTTTAATCATTGGTGCCAGCATCTCTTTGGTAATCTTCTTAATTTTGTTACTTTGTAAGTTTAGACTTTCAAGGTGTACCAATCCTTCGAATGCATCGTTATCTATGTGTTCCAGGTTTGATTTCTCGATTGTTAAGTCTTGTAAGCCACCTACGTTTATGGAACTTCCTTCGAGATGGGGAATGTGCTGTTGGGACACCAATAACCTTTTGATAGGCCAGTGGGCCTCTATTTTCTCCCAAGGTACGGCAGCTAACCCACTGTTCACGAGTTCCAAAACTTCCACATTTTTGCAACAAGCTGATATATCCTCATCCTTTCGTACAGTGAAACTATCAAAAATTGAAAATTTCTTGAGTTTCGGAATAGAAAGGAAAAAACTATCATGGATTGGTGTGAGATTGGAGTTTCGGATCTCCAATATCTCTACATTAGGAAATAGTTTCAACATTTCAGAACTAAGAGGACCATAGTGGTTTCTGAGAGTAAATGCTTTATATCTTGTACATCTACTGGATTACTTGTCGACTCTTGGCCAATAATAACCGGAATCAGATAGATGAGGAAGAGGAATGTAGAAGTAGACCTGAAATATTCAAGATATATAGTTATCTCTCAAATTTTCATCAGATATACATAAAATATCGGTTGTAGGAATTCCAACTCAGTTATACTACAATTACAATAATCGACAACGAAACTTTACTTAAAAGCAGGTCTTTTATATAATAACGCTTGTTATTGCTGAAGGAATTTGAAAAAACATCATATAGAATATATATATATATATATATATATATATATATATATATATATATATATATATATATATATATATATATATTAATGAAAAGGAGTATTGCCTGGTAATTTAAATATAATTGTTGTGGGTTATAGGCAAAATAAGAGGCCACTATGAATAGATTTTATCCAATTTGTCTGCCTGGTCTATATTTCGACTGTGTTTACAGTCTTCATCAGGACTCTGAAAAAGAAGAGTTCTTTTAAGAGACTTTCAATCGAAATATCGAAATATTTCTAATAAAACTCTCATTGAGACTGTGTAGACAGCTCCCTGAGAGTTTTATTTAAAATATTTCGATTAAGAGTCTCAGTATTCACTATATATATATATATATATATATATATATATATATATATATATATATATATATATATATATATATATATATATATATATATATATATATGGGGCTGTTATTTGAGTTTTTGCATATTAATGTGCTTTAATTCTTTCTTCAGGATTTTGCGATGTTTGACCTACATAGTATTTAGTGCAATTATTGTAGAGTATATTATAAACATGATGCGTTTTTTCTGAGATAAAATTTTATATATAAAGTAAATACAACTTTTCAATACATCAATCACCAAATACCGTACCTCAAAACGTATTCTTTTCTGATCTATCATCAATTTCACACACATAAATCATAAAAATATTTCAATATACATATTCTAGATAAGTATATGAAACTCAACTATTCGAATAAAATGTACATTATATAAATAACAATCATTTGAATCATCTGGCTTACCATGAGGTTTTAGATGTTTCCTTATGGTGAAGAAGATTGAAACATCCGAAGCGAATTAGTATTCGCTTCGGAAATTCGAATTTTCCTAAAGGCAGAAATATTCCTCTGAATACTAAACAAAAAAACCACTTTGAAGTCTGAAGTTTTGATATCTATGTTAATTCATAATCTTTATTCGATCGAAAGAAGTAACATAAATTATAAAGGTTACGTAATTACAACATTGCTGTCCAAAATGAACAAATCACTTATCATTGTTGAGAGAAAAGCTTTGTATGTCCAAATGGATGCGTGCAAGCTGTTACGTCGAATATGTTAAGACGAGTAACATATATATATATATATATATATATATATATATATATATATATATATATATATATATATATATATAAGATAGTATTTTGATCTATGATTTATATGAAAATTGTATGAAATGAGTATGATTACTTGAGGTAACGAATGTTGAAGCATATTTTTCATTCATTGGAATATACATTTTCGGCAGAACAAAATTATACTCACATAGCTGCTGCAAATAGTCAAACACATTCGCTGACAACTATGGCCAAATTTTATCACGGGCCTACTTTTATATCATCCTCAGTATCTTACTGGGTCAACAGGTCATATTTCAAAAATAATTTTTATCTATTGAATTTGGTTCCATATATGCTTAATTTTTCGAAATATGTATATTCAATAGCTCTCCTCTTAATATGATACTACAAGGATATCCAAAGCTACACAATGTCTTCAGAATTTTTCCATTAATGGATGAGTTCGTTCCAATTTTCTCCGTTGAATAGGTGAATTGAAAAACTTTTATATTTTTTAAATGATTTTCAATGATTTTAATGTAATTAATCTACAAGTAAAAATATTCAATACAAGAAAAAATATCTCGTATTATCAACTCACAATTGATAGAATTACAGACAAATTGATACTATTCGAATTTTCATTTACGTTATTAAGTATTCAATTAAGCATCGTGAAATTCCTACTTAACAGGCTAGGAATAAGTATTTCATTTTGGCAATACACTTTCGAAACTCAATTTACATTTATCATTTTAAGTTTACTATGGCTGTCTTGTTTGGTTACTAATGTATAATTGTCACATAAACCGCCTGGAGGCACTGCTGAGTTTCTTAAAATGGTACTCATTTCGAGAGGATGGTTTATATCCACTAGAGGTTGTGGTTGTGATCACGCTTGTTTGCTGTCGAGATTTGACACTAGGAGCCTCCACGTCAGGAAAAGTTTGAACACATTGAAGTTTTTATTTAATTTGATCAATGATAATCTCGACTGTCCTGAGCTTCTGGGTAAACTTCATTTCTTTGTTCCTCATAGGAGTACTAGAATAATCCAGATATTTTATTTAAAAACCCACAGATTCTTCTTTCGCAATTGCCGCTGCTTTACATGTTCTATTGCAAACCAGATATCAAGCTGCTGCGATTTGCACTGGGACTCACTTGTTTCCATCATCAATGTATATTTAAATATTAACTGTAGTTCATACAGATCTAATTCAATCAATAAAAAATAGAATCTTTAAAGAATGGCAAGTTCAATGGGAAAATGATACCAGCAAGCTGCACAAAATTCAACCTAAAATTCTAAAAGAAACGAGATTAGCCCTAAATAGACAAAACAAAATAGTAGCTAGGAAACTAAGAATAGGTCATACGAAACTGACCCACAGTTATTTGATGACATCAGGCGAACAACCCAAGTGCGATTACTGTGATAATTTGACCCTTACAGTTGACCATATACTCATCTGATGTCCAAAAAATGAGACAGTTCGTAACCAACTAGGACTAAAAAACAACATCAAAGACATTCTGAGCACAACGGCTGGTTTATACAACCTTGTGTAGCTTACACATGTAGAAAAAATAACAGCTCCATCTAATTTAACTTCAATTAAATTGTCAATTATTTTTAAGTATCTGTAGCATTAATAGTATTACATGAAACTGTATAAATTGTACCATGTGTCAATGACCAAGTAGTCGAGACACGTTTATTTAAATAAATAAATGAATAAATATTAACTATTGAGGTATCTTGATTTCATCCGGTTTCAGTTCTGGAAATTTGTTATCTTGTTTAGTTATTACTCATTATTTAGAGATTTAGTTGATAATTGAATATTCAGATATTGATATTATAGATTGATATTATAGGTTTAGATCTATATATTTATTTTCCGTATTTGATAATGTTTTATTATCCATAATGAAACAAAATTTAAAATTTTCTCATAATTTTATTACAAATACGCATGACGACGTTTCGAAGTACTACTTCTTCATCAAATACTGGATTAATAGCTGGATAAATAAAGAAGTAGTACTTCGAAACGTCGTCATGCGTATTTGTATTAAAATTATGAGGAAATTTTAAATATTGTTTCATTATGAATATTAATTTTCTCCAAGTATCTGCCTCATTAATCATCAATGTTTCATTATTATTATTATTATTTTTCAATATTGTATACCTATGTTATTATTGATATTTTTAGGCACCAACTTTTGTATTTCATTACTCATTATGTATTTTCCTTTAATTGGGTAGTTATCTGTTATTATTATACTTATTATTACCAATACAGATACCTATAAAGCTTCAATGTTCGGAACTACAGTTCATCGATGATTCCGAAAGGCCCAGCAACACGATGGGAATCGAACCCACCAGCACCAGTAAGCCGAAAAAGCTGTTGAGTGACTATTCCATCTGGCTACTGAGCCCAAAATAGTGATCTGTTTCGGCATGATCATTCAATCATCTTGTTGGTTCAAAAACTATCTTCAACCAAGTTTTCCGTTATACTTTTCAAGATAAATATTTTTTTTCACTTTATTGTTTCTATTTGATAGCATTTATGAGAGAAAAATAATTTTAAGAGGACAGCTCCTTTAGTTAATTTCAAAATGCCGATGACTGAATGGAAAACTATTTAAGGTCATGAAACTGAAAAAAAAAGTTCCAGATAAGAACAGAGAACTGAACTTCAGTTGGATTCGTAATTTTATATTTAAAATATTACACTCAATGTAGCAACAAAATGAAGTTGAGGATTTTTATCGCGTTAGTTTTCAGAAGAGGATGTATAAAAATCTTATGCAACGTTTTATTTGGATACCCGTATTATAACTGAACTCACTTTGATTTAATGTCACTTTTTTTTAAGAACGCAGCCATTTTACAAAGGGGTCTACCTATAATCATATATCCATTCAGATTTTAAACTACCTTCAACTTTCATCATGAATATCTTATCACGTATCGAAGTAATAGCTTTTTTAAGCATGAACTTTGAAGTAACTAGGTAGCATGATAGCATGTCTGGTTTAAACTGGTTATATGTTCGAATTAATTCAGCACTAGTCAGCATAATCCGAATAATCCATTTAATAATTCCTGTATCATAAAATGTTACCTTCACTCACATTCCGAAAATTTTGATTACTATATGACCATTTTCGCGGACTCCATGGGGTCTGAGAGGACCTGAACCCCCACAATAAAAAATACGACGTTTTCTATCTAGTATCTTGTGAATATGGGGGAACTTTGAAGATCTCTCACAGTTTTCAGGAAGATTTTCTGTAGGGAAAAAATAGAGGCAGACTGCAAATGTGCAGACTACGTCGAGGCAATGCGACAATATCTGATGTTTCCATCCTTCGGTGAGAGTTCAGGTGTTTTTCAGGAATATTTGAATCTTTTCGGAACTATTTATTCACTGCTCTGTGATAGTCTATAAGCATAATTATGACTCTAAATTGAATTAGCTTTTTACAAAAATACCGGGCGTGTCTGGTTTCTTGTTTATATTTTGTTTAATGTATTATTCTGTTTTTCAATTAAATTTTGTGAGGCTTATTCAGTTTTCAATATCAACTTATCGAGAGACAAGTTTTTGTCTCTTCTTCATCAAAAGTATTATTTATCAAAAACCAACAATTGGGCCCTCAATATTTTTCATATATCAGCGCTACTGTACACATCAGTGTTAGAAAACATAATTATTGTTGTAGAAACTTCATCCAGTGAAATTTCGTTGATTTTATTGAATGTGTTAGTATCACAATTAATTATTATTTAACCGATTATATAAATGCAAATATGCGAAATTATTCATTATCTCTGAGAATTCCTATATATTTTATCGTCTGACTTGGTCATACTGCCTTTTAATTACAGTCCCATATCTCATCAGAGTGTGTTTTTAGCGATATTAACCAACTGGTTTCTCGTATTTAATTCTGTTATACCATTCCCTGATTTTCATCATTGCGAAAGCATAAAATCATAATTTTTCATATTTTTACCGTATTTAATTCTAGTGTAATGTTCGAATTATTCGAGATGTGTGAGAGAATATCGAAATACGATTGACCTTACTTCATTGATAAAAATCATATATTCTGAATCATCAATTGAATTTGGAATTCTACAGATCGAAGGTACCTATTTCAGATACTCAGAAATAGTCACAGTAACATAAAGAAGATAAATTTTTCCGCCTTTTTCGACGTAGTTGACCGAGAAATAAGAAAAACTTGAAAAAATTTCCGTAACTCAATTTCAGAAAAAAGTTTTTTTAGGTAAGAAAGAAATAAATTTTTCAGACATGCCGTCTATTGAACATACGATTAAATTTCAATGTTGTTCGTCATTCCATTTTCTGGAATAATCTCCCAGGAATTATATTTCACACACTGGTACAGAAACCAGAAGGCAAGTATGAGAAGAGAATACAGAAACAGATGGAATAAAAATAGAACGGGAAGTACGAAACGGCTGCCTACTGTCACCAGCTTTATTTAACATGTAGTCGGAAGAAATATGCAAGAGATCGCTGGAAAATGAAACAGCTGGAATCAAATTATTGTAATCGAATATCGAAATATTTCAAATAAAACTCTCGGGGAGCTGTCTACAGAAATGTAAACACGAAGAACGAACCATTTTCGAGAGTGAATATTAACTCGTTGACAACATTTGTGTAGACAGCTCTCTGAGAGTTTTCTTTGGAATATTTCGATTAAGAGTCTCAGTATTGACTACTATGAATGATTGTGAGTTTTGAAATTAGCTATCTTTTTGCCCGCCTGAACGTTATCTGGACTGATTAGGAATGGGACAATTCTCACACATTGCAGACCAAGTTCTGTTGTGCTCGAATGAAATGTCTACAAAGCCTCTACGTTATCTTACTAATATTGTCATGAGTGAGAATCTACAATGCTGGCGAGAATTTATATGTCTTTTCTTCGATAAAAGCAGCTCACGTGAATAGTTCACGAAGTAATGTTCTCCTCATTCGGATATATAACCTGGGGGTGTTTGGAAAGTTATCGATTCTTGATTGATGACTAAATAAGAGTGATGATTCATAATAATGATGAAAGAATTGTATTTTATTATCAATCACCAATATTTAATAGTGTTGGCGTTTACTTGATGTAAATCCATTATAATTGAATATAAACTTAAATTCAAACACTTGAACTTATGATTTACACTTTATTGACTACATAGCATGACGCGTTTTGTCGTTACAATTGACTTCTTCAGATGCTTACAGAATAATTCTAATAATAAAATTCTAATAAATAAAATTCTAATAATATTTCTAATTATTCTGTAAGCATCTGAAGAAGTCGTTTGTAACGACAAAACGCGTCATGCTATGTAGTCAATAAAGTGTAAATCATAAGTGTTTGAATTTAAGTTTATATTCAATCATTCACCAAGTTCGATGATTTTTCGAAACGCACTTAATATTAGCTCTCGAAAGTGATAGGTTCGTTCTCATTGACAACATTTGTGTAGACAACTTCCTGAGAGTTTTATTTGAAATATTTCGATATTTTAATCAAGAGTCTCAGTATTAACTATATATATATATATATATATATATATATATATATATATATATATATAAATATATATATATATATATATATATATATATATATATATATATAAAAATATATATATATATATATATATATATATATATATATATATATATATATATATATATATATATATATATATATATATATATATATATATATATATATATATATATATATATATATATATATATATATATATATATATATATATATATATATATATATATATATATATATATATATATATATATATATATATATATATATATATATATATATATATTTAAATTGATTTATTGCCTGTTTAAGATAGTTTATTTCGAATGTTTTTAGCAATAACAGGCTTTTTTTAATATGAAAAATTGAAATTAAAAATAAAATAAATGAATTAAAAAATTAATTTAAATATGAAAAATAAATTTCATATGGTTTATAATACACCGTGTAATAATTGCAGTAAATGCTACATAAGACAAACATCACAAAATCTCGAAGAGAGAATCAAAGCGCATAAATACGCAAAAACTCAAATAACAACCTTACATGAACATAAAATAACAGAAAAACACGATTTTGATTATAAAAATACAAAGATTGCAGCAACTGAAAGAGACAAAAATGTAGGGATATTTCAGATATGTTACACAATAGTGAAAATTTGGAAAACACAGCAAATAAAAGAACAGACATCAAACATCTCAATTCTTTTTACAACGATTCAATAAACCTCACAAATAACACTCATAAAATGAATACACAACAATCACCAAACATCACATCTCAAAACTCATTTTTTCAAGATCTACCTTCAATTTCACACAAATAAACCAATAAATATACATATTCTGGATAAGTATAAAACTCAACTAATGTAGTATATATATATATATATATATATATATATATATATATATATATATATATATATATATATATATATATATATAATTTTGAATGTTTTAAGCAATAACAGGCTTCTTCTAATATGGAAAACTTCATTTTTGTTGACGTTTCGTTGTATATCACAACTTTGTCAAAACTAATGAATAATTGAATTTATCTGATATACAACGAAACGTCAAAAAAAAAATACAGTTTTTCATATTAAAAAAGCCTGTTATTGCTAAAAACATTCGAAATAAAATATCTTAAACAGGCAATAAATCAATTTTTAAATATATATATATATATATATATATATATATATATATATATATATATATATATATATATATATATATATATATATATATATATATATATATATATATATATATATATATATATAGTTCAAAGATTCACAGGTAATTCAATACTAGTAAATACTGAGACTCTTAATCGAAATATCGAAATATTTCAAATAAAACTCTCAGGGAGCTGTCTACACAAATGTTGTCAACGAGAACGAACCCATCACTTTCGAGAGTGAATATTAAGAGCGTTTCGAAAAATTCATCGATCTTGTTGAATGATAATAGGATACAATTGTTTCATCATTATTATGAATCATCAGTCCATATTTAATCTATCAATCAAGAATCGATGACTTTCAAAACGAACATAGGTCCCATACCAAATTAAGAGAAGTTCTAGAGAGTGAAATACTCACGTAGGCTCCCTCTATCGGCGAAAGGACGTATAAACACTCCCTAGCGTTCAAGATTCCTACTCATGACAACAAGAGTGCGAGTGGAAGGCTTTGTAGATATTTCATTCGAACACAACAGAAAATTGTCTGAAATGTGTACGAACGATCCCATGCCTAATCTGGAGCATGGGATCCGGAATCCGATGGGATCTGGAAAGCCTGGGCGTGAT
Source organism: Henosepilachna vigintioctopunctata (assembly GCA_030704895.1). Lineage (NCBI taxonomy): Eukaryota > Metazoa > Arthropoda > Insecta > Coleoptera > Coccinellidae > Henosepilachna > Henosepilachna vigintioctopunctata. The sequence continues at coordinate 60,058 of JARQZJ010000013.1, forward strand.
CTGGAGCGATTAGGCATGGGATCGTTCGTACACATTTCAGACAATTTTCTGTTGTGTTCGAATGAAATATCTACAAAGCCTTCCACTCGCACTCTTGTTGTCATGAGTAGGAATCTTGAAAGCTAGGGAGTGTTTATACGTCCTTTCGCCGATAGAGGGAGCCTACGTGAGTATTTCACTCTCTAGAACTTCTCTTAATTTGGTATGGGACCTATGTTCGTTTTGAAAGTCATCGATTCTTGATTGATAGATTAAATATGGACTGATGATTCATAATAATGATGAAACAATTGTATCCTATTATCATTCAACAAGATCGATGAATTTTTCGAAACGCTCTTAATATTCACTCTCGAAAGTGATGGGTTCGTTCTCGTTGACAACATTTGTGTAGACAGCTCCCTGAGAGTTTTATTTGAAATATTTCGATATTTCGATTAAGAGTCTCAGTATTTACTAGTATTGAATTACCTGTGAATCTTTGAACTAGCTACACTTTTGCCCGCCTGGGCGTGATCTGGAGCGATTAGGCATGGGATCGTTCGTACACATTTCAGACAATTTTCTGTTGTGTTCGAATGAAATATCTACAAAGCCTTCCACTCGCACTCTTGTTGTCATGAGTAGGAATCTTGAACGCTAGGGAGTGTTTATACGTCCTTTCGCCGATAGAGGAGCCTACGTGAGTATTTCACTCTCTAGAACTTCTCTTAATTTGGTATGGGACCTATGTTCGTTTTGAAAGTCATCGATTCTTGATTGATAGATTAAATATGGACTGATGATTCATAATAATGATGAAACAATTGTATCCTATTATCATTCAACAAGATCGATGAATTTTTCGAAACGCTCTTAATATTCACTCTCGAAAGTGATGGGTTCGTTCTCGTTGACAACATTTGTGTAGACAGCTCCCTGAGAGTTTTATTTGAAACATTTCGATATTTCGATTAAGAGTCTCAGTATTTACTATATATATATATATATATATATATATATATATATATATATATATATATATATATATATATATATATATATATATATATATATATATATATATATATATATATATATGTATATATAAATCACACCTATTAGAATCACCTGGCTTACCATGAGTTCTTCAGAGGTTTCCTCATGGTGAAGAAGACTGAAACTTCCGAAGCGAATGCTAAGCCAGAAATATTCCTCTGATACCAAAAATCAGTATGTGAAAATACAAAAAAACTAATTTGATTTTCCTAAAAAAAGTTTGACATTTTGATATCTATAGTAATTCATAAAATTCAATTATTCATTAGTTTTGACAAAGTTGTGATATACAACGAAACGTCAACGAGAATAAAGTTTTTCATATTAAAAGAAGCCTGTTATTGCTAAAAACATTCAATATATATATATATATATATATATATATATATATATATATATATATATATATATATATATATATATATATATATATATATATATATATATATATATATATATATATATATATATATATATATATATATATATATATATATATATATATATATATATATATATATATATATATATATATATATATATATTTATATATAATAGCTTAAGTTTGAAAATTATTCCTGAAACTAATAATTATATGATAACAGCTGATTACTTCCAAAAGAACCGAAAATATAGATATGAAGATGAAAATGAAATAGGTGAAGATCATTATTATCGGAAAAATAATGGGGGTGACAACATATGAAACAACAATTTATTTTCTCAAAATTAATCAGTTGATCATAGCATTCCAGATTTTTTCATGAAATATTCAAAGCACCTCTTGCTTTACAATATTTAGAGCCCCTAGATCTCCCACTTTAGGCAGATCAATGTTATCGATTCCTGACATATCCAGAAGATTCAGTTTCGGCAACAATTTCCTAATTTCTTCGAAGTTGATTTTTTGATTGGATTATGACCGATATTAAGTTTTTCCAAATTTGGGAGATTTGGAATTTGGGCTGCAGTTATTTCTTCCAATAAATTTTCGCTTAAATCCAGCTCTTTCAGTGTTTTCAGCGGTGCTAGAGTTTTGTTCGTGATCGTTTTGATTTTGTTTCTCTTCAGGTTTAGTGTTTCAAGATGTTTGACTCCGTTAAAAGCTCCCTCTTCGATTATCTCTAAATCTGAATATGTCAAAGTTAAGTGCTTCAATTTTTTATCAACAAGCATGTTAGCTGCAAGTTTTGGACATTTTTCACGGAATAAATAAATTTTTTCTAATGGCCAATCTTTATCAATTTGATGCCAAGGTAGGTCACTCAGACCACTGTTTATAAATTCCACTTCTTTGAGTTTCCTACAACATTTCGATACATCATGAGCTTCTCTCACTATATTACTGTTGGATATTGCCAGTTTCTTCAAGTTTGGCAGAACATGTAAAACACGATCCTCGAAAAGAGTGTAGTTGCATTGTCTGTTCTCCAATATTTCCACGTTTTTGAATAGTTTCAACATTTCTGCAGTAAGAGGACCGTGGTAGTTATTGATTTGTAAATGTTTAATTGTAAATGGATCAACAGGTTCAATGTCATCGTGTTTCTGACAGAGGCCAAACAAAAAGGTGTTAAATAGAAGAATCAGCAGAAAAGCTTGATTATACCTGAAAACATATTATTTAAAAACATTTTATAAGTTTGTATACATTACGTTCTTCCTGGCCGAAAAAGAATTATAAATTTCCATTTAAAGCTTTTTATTGCCACTGGAATATTTCTGATAAGGTTCTTGTAAAATTTCAATGAAAACAAAGGTGAAATAGAATTTGCCTTAAAATAATGAGAATTGCCAGAAAATCAACTTTCAAATTTTATTGCAATTCAACTTCGAACAGTCTCTAATTCTTCAAAAACTTGTAGTTGTTGTTTTCCATTGAGGTACCATTATTGCATACATATTATATATATATATATATATATATATATATATATATATATATATATATATATATATATTATATATTTTTATATATGTATATATAATATTTGAAAATATATATATATATATAATTTAATATTATATATATATATATTCATTTTTTTGTTGTAGAATCTTGAAAAATATGATCAAACAATTTGAACATTAGACATTTATCTCATGAATTAAATAACGTGACGAATGAGTCAGTTTATAAAGCATCTCTGAACGAACATAACTTTTCATGTATTTGTGAAACTTTTGGCTAAAATTCAAAGGTTTTCCTTTCACTTTACTATAAAACTTTAGAATATGCAAAAATGTATTCTGACATTTTCATTGCAAACAAAGAGTTTTTTTTAGATTGCCCTTTTTCGTTTCACAAGTGGTTATTCTAGAGCTTGTAGATGCACTTGTGGTATTGATTTTTAACATTGTTTCGTGTTTTCTTCTCGATGTTGCCCTATTCGATAGGGTAAAATGTCAAAGAGATTGAAGTAAGAAGTCTTACAGGATGTCAACGCTACACAATAACCGATAGTTTCACCAAAAAAGATTGAATTGTGCATTTAAATAATACGAATATACTACAGAAACTGAATGGAAGAAAAATATTGATTAGAAATTGAATGATCGAAAATGTATTTCATATAAGGTGTTTATATGAGTTTCTGGTGTGGCAATACTGAAACTGATGTAATTTTTCAAAAGCTATCATCTCAAGCTCTTTCAGGACAATAATCATTTCAGTCATTATTGTTTGTGAATCTTTGGCATTGAATAAACAAGATGAATTGATGTCACTTCGCGGACATGTATGTATATTAAGTTTACTTGTTACTCATATTAGGAAAATATTGTATATCAAACAATTTTTCTTGATAAAATTGATTGAATATCCGTTGATCTCTTGGTGAAACATCGTTAACTACATGGCCTTGAAAACACTTGGCGTAGTTTCCCGACAGTTAATTCTGAGATCTTTTCCATTTTCAGAAGTTGAACTGAAAAGTTTAACTTTTGAAAGTGAGCTGTGTGGTTTCGAAGACACCTTGAAATTATTGATAAGAAGTGAGGTAATTTTGTGAAACCAAGAAAACAGCTTTTTGTATAAAAACTCTATCTCAAAAAAACAATATCAGGCAAAAAATAACCATACACTTCGATTACTAACAGTTGTTTTTCTTTCATAATTTGAATTTGTGAACAAATATATATGTAATTGATACTTTAAAAAATATGATATATTGTTTTCATTGATTTTCTGAGGAGCTTGAAATATGATCCTCGAATTCGAAAAAAAGTAGAATTGCAAATCTTTTCTGTAGTTCGTAAATCTTTGCACTTTGGAGTAATAATTTTTCACTCTTTGCTCAGTTGCGAAGAAAAAATTCCACTTACTGAGCACTATTTCAAATAATGTGATAAAATTTTTAGTCTCTATTTGAGCAGTTTCTATTTCACTCTTTATAGTGTAGAAAAATTCTTTTAGTGAAGAAGAAGTTCTAAGAACTTTTTGAAAATTTTCTGAATTGAGATAATTGAAATTTTTTTCCGAAAAACACTTTGAAATTGATTGATTCAATTTCCCTCTCCAATAAATCAAAATCAGTGAATTAATTCATATTACATATTCTACTTACATTATGCAGAATAATAGACCACGAATTTTCTATAATAACTAACTTTATGTACTCGAATATAGTTATTTATATTAATATCCATTATAACCTTCGGTCAAGGGGTTATCTTTTTCAGAATATTTTGTTTACATATGAGGGAGAAAGTATAAACAATTTGAAATTTTCAAGATCAATTCTTCAACTCAGTTATATTCTATTTATTATTAACCTATATTTGTTACTAGAAAAATTTCCATGATGAGCAATTTGAATGGCTTCGTTCACAAAACCTCTGAGATCCTTATTGGATAGTTCATCTTCAATTATAAATTGTAGTTGAAATTCTACAAAAAACTAGGTATTCGCGAAATTTTGAATTTGTCGAAATCGAAATTTAATTTCACAGAATTTATATAATTAATTGTTGTCCTGTGGATACTGTTTAGCTGAAAGCAGTGTTGTACCGTGATAGTTTTTGAAATGATCAATTATAATTGATCATTTGACAGAGGATTGATCTAATATCTTATAAACATTTTTCATTAATACCTTATATTACTTCAGTAGTTTGAACTCCACTTTTAAACGACAGTTTTGAACTTTCTGTTGAATGAGGGCTTGAATGTAAAGAATGAAAAATTAAATATAAAATCACAAATGAGGTTTTTCATTATAAAAACAAATAATAACTAACAGACTACGATTGAAATTAGGTACATGAAAAAATATTTCCAAATGAAAGTAGATTCTTTTTCTATAAGCTCTTTCTTTATCATCAAAAAACATTATTGTTATCATCTTTGAAAATGTTTGCATCTTGAAAAAATGGATCAATATGCTCTATTGGAATTGAGCTGATGCTGAATGAGAGATTTATGTTAGAATCAATATAAATTACCAAAAACAAAGTTTCAAAATAAATTCTTGAGTTCAATCTATTTTCGATATATAAAAGTGAATAAAACCGTTCTCAAGTGCAAGAACTTGTAACTTGTAATGACAGGTGGACATACAAAGTTTGCTTGTCTATATTGATTTAGAAATCTCTGAGCTGGAATTACCCAATCAAACTTAATAATAGGTATATAAAATTCTATGAAATAGCTACGTAACAATGTGCAACAACCGGAGAAAAAAGGTGGAATGAGGAAAAAAGTAGTACTTAGAGAAAAGAATTTAGTCCTGCGTCTATAATATATATATATATATATATATATATATATATATATATATATATATATATATATATATATATATATATATATATATATATATATAATAATCCCCAAAAAGTTCACACTGTCTGTCACAGCGATATTGGTACCATCATTTAGATCAAATGATGAAGGAAAATTAGTTTTAGATCTAATACTAGAGAAAAAGAGACATTGGGTTTTATCTTCATTAATAGTTAAATGGTTATCGCAGCACCACCCCTTCACCGCAGAAATCACCGCATTACCATCCTGTATGCAGGTCTCAACTTCATCAGATATCACAAGAAAATTACTATCATCTGCATAGAGGACAGGCAAGCATTTGACTGGAGGTGTAATTGAACACAGGGAATTAATATAAATAAGAAATAGAAGAGGACCCAGTACACTTCCCTGAGGAACGCCCCTGGAAAGGATCCTCTCCTCAGAGAAGTGGGCCGTGCCATCAACCGTAACGACAACTCTCTGTCGTCTATTTGACAAGTAACTCTCGATAAACTTTAAAGCAATATCCCTGATACCACAAAGCTCGAGTTTCTCAAGTAGAACGCTATGCAATACAGAATCAAACGCCTTTGATAAGTCAAACAACAGCGCCATAGGAACTTCACCTTTTTCAAGTGCTACAATGACAGCATCTAACAATTCAAAGAGAGCTGTATCAGTGCACTTGCATTTAGTAAAGCCATGCTGTTCAGCCGCAATGACTCTAAATTTGATAAAAAATTTTAGAAGTCTAGTTGCTAGTATTTTCTCAAAAACTTTTGCAAAACTTGACAAAAGGCTAATTGGCCTATAGTTATTAATTTCGTTGATATCGCCCTTTTTGAAAAGGGGTTTTACCAGTGCGATTTTAAGATCGTCTGGAAAACAGCCTTCATCAAATGCACCGTTCATGATATGAGCCAATGGCCTACCTATAATATGGGTTGATTTTTTCACAATCGAAATAGGAATGCCATCATGCCCAGAGGAGTTTGAAGTTTTCAGGGATCCCACAGCGGCAATAACTTCTGCTTCGGTAACTTCAAAGAAATAAAAAGACTTATCTAGTCTTTCAGACCTAGAAGTATTTAATGACTGAGAAGGATTATTAAACTTTACCCTATGAGTGGCATTTCCAATGAAGAAATCATTGAAGTTGTTAGCCAATTTCAATGGATTACCAGTTTTTATAGCTAAGTCAGCTTCTCTGCACTTACCCATTAAAGAGTCTAATACCCTCCAAACAGCTTTCGATTTGTTAGGGGCATTGGTTATATAGTCACCGAAGTGAGACTTATATGCTGATGAAATCTCATGATCATACTGCTTCTTAAAATTGTTATAAATTTCCTTAAATTCTGGCCTGGCAGTAGAAATAACAAGAAGATTATCTAAAATTCTTTTCTTGTCTTTTATGGCTGGATTCGCTTTCCAGATATTCATTGTAGGTTTATTACACACAACCCTTAGAGGGCATGACGTTACAAAGACAGTTTTAAAGCGTGAAGAGAAGCAGCTCCACATTGCATTGACATTGCCAGACATGTCATAGATATCATTCCATGACACAAGAGATAAATTCAAAAGAAAATCATTGACAGTTTGTTCATTAATACATCTAATTGAAAACTTACTTGGAGATTTAGTTATGATGGCCTCTGACAGCGTGAACTTTAAAGCGAGATGGTCTGAAATATGGAATTCCAGGGTTTCATTATATCCTTTCATGTTTGTAATAATATTATCCAAACAGGCACCCGAGGCTGGACGAGTTACACATGAAAATGAAAGACTGACATTAAACATTTCAATAGTTGATAGGAACTCCCTAGTATCTCTGCAATCCTCTGAAACATTGACATTGAAATCCCCAGCGATAATAAAATTAGTTTTTTCTAAGCTACATTTCAATAATATTGCATTCAGTTTCTCAATAAAAATGTCTACATTTGCTAAAGGTTTTGTGTTAGGTCTGTAAATACAGAGAATAACTATACTAGAATGTTTTAGATTCACTTGAATCGCAGAACACTCAACAACATTAATCACACTGAGACTCACAAAATCTCTTCTTTCAAACGACTGCACAGGCTTTTTACAGTAAATGGCGGTTCCTCCATGTCTGCCCTCCTCTCTGCAAAATTGAGAAACCAACTTGTATCCAGGGATTTGCCACTGTGAGATCTCGTCGGCAGATTTCCAGTGCTCAGCAATCGTTAAAATGTCCACATCATTTTCTGATAATAGAACATTCAGTTTATTTAGAGCTGTAGTTAGACATTGCACATTTTGAAATATTAGAGAAAAAGGTTTCTTGGGACCATGGTTCACTTGAGAAGAATTAGCTGCCAGATTATTCAGAATAGAGTTATTGTTATTTATTAAGCACGTTAAACTTGGGAGCATCCCTGCTGTCTGGGATGGCCCCTTCCTTAATAAAAAATAACGGGACACTAGAGCACCATGTGGCCAAACTTCCTTCTGCCATGCTTTCTTGAGGTTATCATGATATAAAGATACCTTCATAGAAGCATAAATAAGAGGGTGCTTAGATTGAAGAAGCTCACACTGTACTTCAGGAAATGTTGCTGTCAAGAGATTTTTTAAGTCTTCTGGCTTAGTACTAGGATGAAGCCTAGAGACGTGAAAATATGTATATTTAGGAATAGTCTTAACCTGTACGCTTGGTTCGCCTGAGCCCATAACAAATTTTCTGTTTCGTGGTCTGTTACGATTTTTTACCGATTTCCACTCTGATTCATTTGTTTGGTTTACGTAGGAATCTGAATTTGTCACACTTGCATCAGTGTCCGTAGCAATATTTTGAAGATCTTTCATTATTATTGCCTGTTTGGCTTGCATCAATGCAGAATTCACTAGTTTACTATCGATAATAGGCTTGCTCGATTTGCTCATTTTAACATTATTCAGTTTACGTCTTGCTTGTTGACCTTGAACTTGACTAGTGACAGTTGGTGCATTAAAGTTTGTACTGTTTTGAACTATTCCAGGTAGTTCGGTTGTACCGTCATTACAAGTTGCTCGGACAGGGTCTCCTTGGTCAGACGCATGCGTCGGTAATGTAAAGGTAGCCAATTCCGTCTTGTTTACATTTCGGTTTGAACTTTTTACATTGGAATTTTTTGTTGCATTATTTCGATTGTAGGATGATGAAGCAATTTGACCTTGATCAACTTTGTTCTTAGAGGATGCAATAATGACTTTTTGTAAACTTACAGTGTAGTCAAGATCTTCTATCGATTTTTGCATGAGAACTTTTTCACGATTTAAACATTCAATTATGTTTTGTTGCATAATTACATTGGTGGCAGCGACATATTTTTCAGGAGAATCGACTTCAACCAGCATGGGAAGCTTCCTCACACACAAGTCACAAAACCATCTCAAATTCGGATTTTCAGCCAAAATTTTAATCCATGCATCCTTCAGTGATACACAAGTTGTATGAGATTTCACTCCACAAATACAGCACTTAATAGTTTTAGAATTAACGATGAAATTGTCGGAACACTGCGGACACACGTCTTGACTGACCGACATAATGACGTCGAAACGCTATTTTATTTTGATTACTGCTGTCCGGTTTACTAGGTTTATTACCGAAGAAAGACTAGTAGTATGGCTAGTATTCTTGCAAAACTGATTGCTAGTTGAACTCCTGACTATCTCTTCAATAGATTGGAACTACGTCAATTAAATCATCAGGTGAATATACCTGAGACTGGTAATTTCAGCATTCCTAAGCATAGAACATCTAAATTTGAGAGGTGTTTCAACTATATAGCCCCTCATACATTGAATAAGTTTAAAGCGTTGTTTGAGGCTGATACCTCGATGATAAATTTAAAGAAAAAACTGTAATATCGGTTAAGATGAGAGTTTTAAATAAGTTTCAGAAAGGTTGCTTTGGGTATTTTATTTTGCTTGAATTTAATTTCAATGATATTTGAATTATATATGAATTCTAATTGATATTCATTCAATTTTAGTTCTTTACTTATTATTTATGTGGCTTATTAAGGAATAACATTAGTGATAAAATAAATAATAATGTTTATTTTAGGATTAATTTCTGTAGTGTTGAGTTTTTGTGTTTTCTTATTTATATTGTAGGGTAGGGGCGAGAAGGCTCGATTCGATTTCAGTTGAAGATTTCAACTACAGTGCTTTTGGAATTCCATAGAAGTCTGTCTACGATGCTGATGATATTCATAAAAAGGTAGATATACTTAATGATTGTATAACAAAATTGTTTGATGTATATGCTCTTATTGTGCAAGTGAAAAATCTCATAGTAAATTTAAGCCAAATATAACAGATACGATTAAGCATATGATAAAATTGAAAAGTAGAGCTCATAGAAAATGTATAAGAACTAAAGATGAAACTGATAGGCTGTATTTTGTGTAATTGCGAAAGGAAGTTGGAAGGGCTATTACGGCAGAAAAGAGGGCTTATCTGAGTTACGAGCTGAATAAAAAAACCAATTCCTCGAAAAAAGTTTGGAATAAGTTGAAAAAACTTGGTGTTTGCAAGACGAAAAAAATTATTGAGGTGCCAGAGGCCTTGAAAAATGTTAATGAAATCAATAGATATTTTATCGGAAAAGTTGGAAATCTCAGATCTGACTATGAAGTAACGAATTATTATCATTCAAATAAGCTGCACGACAATTCGTTTTTCTTCGGGTATATTACTGAAATTGATGTCATGAAGAAGGCTAATGTGATTAAATCTGGGTTACCTGGCGTGGGCTGGATAAGTCTGAAAATGATTGAGATGGTATTGCCTTATTGTTGTGATATTCTGTGTCACATATTCAATTATTCGCTTTCTTCCGGTACTTACCCCGACATCTGGAAGTCGGCCATGGTTTTGCCGCTACCTAAAAAAACTGTTCCAGAATTTTATTCTGACTTAAGATCAATAAGTCTTTTACCCATATTGTCAAAGATTTTTGAAAAAATTATAGTCGCTCAGCTCAGAGAATATTTAGACTATTATAACATACTTCCACAGGTACAGTTTGGATTAAGACCAAACGATTCTACAAGTACAGCACTTGTGTGTTGCTAATGATATAGCATCATCTGCCTTAGACAATGGATTATTGGTTTTTTGAATACTTTTGGATCAGAGCCAGGCATTTGATCTGGTGGAACATTTATTACTTCAAGCCAAGATGAAATGAACTAGTGTTGTCCTGGTTCGGGTCTAAGGGCCGTCGCCGGTTGGAATTTCTTCCTAACATTTCGCTAGCACGAGTGGCGAGCTTCTTCAGAGGTCGTTCCATTTATTCTGAAAGTAGGCTGGCAAATTCTCTGAGGTCTTGCACTGGTTTTTGTAAGGACTGGATTTATATCCTCTGCCTCTTCATCTTTGATTCGCCTTTCTTCTACTGTGTTGATTTGTGATTTCTCACATGTCGTAAATAAGTGCGTTTTTAGCACTTTCTCTTCTTGTTTGTTCGAGGTATTTTTTCGTCCAAAGATCTTTTCCATTGGGTCAACGCTGTTCTGCCACCTGTTGTTCTGGGCTCTATTTCAGTTGCTTTCGGTATGAAGGAGTTCTTGTGTGATGCCATCCTTTCTATCATATTTTTCCTTCGTTTTCGAATGCTGTCTGAGATTTTTTCTAGTTTCAGTTCTTCGTAGAGTTGCGAGTTGGGCATGTATCTCGGTGCCCCTACTGCCGTTCTCACTATTCTGTTTAGGGTACCCTGAAGCCTCTCGACTCGTGCGGAGTTGTCGGTTTCCCAGATTTCACCTCCATAAGTTAGCTCTGGAATGATTATCGTTTTAATTATTTTCATTTTGTTTTCTGTTGACATCCTGCTCTCTCTGTTCAGAAGGGGGTACAGGTAGGCCTGCATTTGCCAGGCTTTCTTGATGTTATCGGAGACTTGTGTTCTGAACTTCAAGTTGCCGTCCATTACTATTCCTGAGTACTTTGCTTCATTTTCACACGCGATGGGATGTCCATCGTAGTTTACTTCCGGTGGTTTTCGTTTTCTGTTCCTATGATCAAAGTAAACCCCAACTGTTTTATTAGAGTTCACTTTAATTTTCCACGTTTCAAAGTACTTCTGGATTTTCTGTAGATCTTCCTGTAACCCATTCTGAACGGCGCTTTTCATTCTTCTTGAAATGTAGAGCGCGGTGTCATCGGCGAACTGGGCTAACTTGCACTTGTCGGGAGTTGGAATGTCTGCCGTGTAGAGGTTGTAAAGAAGTGGGCCGACTACTGATCCTTGGGGCACTCCTGCGCTGACTTTCTTCTCCTTAGATATTTGGTCTCCTATTCTCACCCTGAAGGTCCTTCCGCTTAGATATGTTTGGATTATATTCACCAACTTCCTAGGAAATTGTTCTATTTTCAGTTTATATATCAAACCGTGATGCCATACTTCGTCAGCCTTTTCTATATCTAGAAATATGGCACCAGTCGGAATTGATATATTCAGTTTGTCCTTGATGTCTTCTGTCATTCTTGCCAGTTGATGAATTGTCGAGTGCTTGAATTGATGCGAATTGATGTTCTGGAATGATATTCTTGTTGTCGGCGAACGTTTTCAATCTTCTGTGTATAATTCTCTCCATGACTTTACTGAGTGCCGACAACAAGTTTATCGGCCTGTAACTGTTAATATCGTTGATCGGTTTTCCTTTTTTGTGTAACATTATCATTACTGATTTCTGGATATTCCAGTACGGAACACTCCACGTGCTATTACGGCTATTTCTTGTATTGATTCGTCTGGCAAATACTTCAGAGCCTGATTTTGAATTCCATCAAGACCTGGTGCTTTTCTGGCTTTCAAGTTTTTCAGGATTTTCTTGATCTCATTTATTGTTATTTCTTCCAGCTTCACATCGTTGTGGCTCTCCCCTGGTTCGTTTCTACTGAGGCCAATTCTACTTTTGTTTTTCATGAATTCGACATCGACATCAAGGCTTTCCGTATTGTTGGTGAATTGTGATTCCAAATGAGTTGCGAAGACTTCGGCTTTTTCTGCGTCTGTCAGTGCAACTCCGTCTACATGGACGATCCTCGGTATTCGTCTTTTTGTTCGCTAAGGACTTGGCCATCTGCCAAAGTGAGTTGTTTTCACTTTCCAGCGACTCAGGTTTTCGGTCCTCATTTTTCGTCCTGTGCTCTCTGATTTTTTCTTTTACTTCATTTGTTAGTTGGTTCAGGACGGTTTTGTCATCAGGATGCAAGGTTCTTCTGTATTTCTTGAGTGCACTCTTTTTTCTGATCAGTAGTATTTCAAGGTGGTGTTAACGGCTTCTTAGAGTTGTATTCTGTTTTTCATAACTGGGTTCTTTACAGTAATTATTTCCCTGTATTTTAGCCAGTTGGTCTCTCGTCTTGTTTGGGGCTTTGCTTCCGCTTCTGTTTCCAATTCCAAAATTACCGGACAATGATCCGATGATAAGTCCATGACTGTTTCTAACTGATACGTCCAGTGAACATTTTTGATTACAGTTATATCCAGTAGATCGGCTGTATTTGAATTACTGCATATATGGGTATGCTCACTGGGCGCAGCAATTATTAAATCATTCTCGTCAGCAATTTTTTTTAATTGTTTCCTGGGTGCATTCGCAACTCTACTGTTCCAGTCGGTGTGTTTGGCATTCAGATCTCCAGATGCTATTGTTGCTGTGTTGTATTTGAAAAGTTTCTTGATATCTTCGTCCGTTATCCCGGTGTTCGGTGGGTTGTAGACGGCGTAGCATATCAAGTCCCTTTTTTGTTCTGATTTTAATGCCTGTGTGTTCTATTGTTGTTGATGTGTCTGTTGCTATTTCTTCGTGTTTTATTCCTTGTTTGATTAGGATGGCTGTTCCTCCTTTTCTTCCAGTCGTTCTGTCTTTTCTGTGTATTGTGTAATTGTGTACTTTAAATTGTTTGTTAGGTTTTAAATGTGTCTCGTTAATCTGCATTATATCGATTTTGTTTTGTTCTAGAAATAGAACCAGCTCTCTCCTTTTAGGAAGAACTGAGATCGCATTCCAGAACCCGATTTTTATATTGTTGATAAGAATTGTTTGAGTTCTGTTCCTAAACAACTTCATCAACTTATCCTGCTCATTGATGAATTCCATTTTCTGTTTAATGGTAGCATTAGTGTTGCTGAACGAGATCAGCATTCTGCCTAGGATAGTTGCTAGTTCTTCTGCTTCTTTGATGATTTTTGTTCCATTCTCTGTTTTTTCGTTTGTGCTTTCCGTTGCCTTAGGTTTTGGGTTCAACTGTGCTTTAGTTTCTTCCGCTTTCTTCTGCCAGAAGTTGTCAGGACGTGGTGGAGCTGGCTTAAATTTTCCGTTGGCCGTAGGTTTGATCTTTGGATTATTCGGATTTTTTGAGCAGTGAACACTTGCAGATAAGTGCTCACCGTCGCAGTTCGCACATTTTGGCGTTCTTGTCCTAGCTTTATTGCATTCGAATGTCTTATGTCCTTATCCGCATTTCATGCACTTTGGGCTCGCATGACAATTGCGTTGGACGTGTCCGAAAAGTTGACACTTGTAGCATTGGACAATTTCTGTGTTCAGCTTCAAGCTCTAAACTTGTACGGACAGTCCGCAACAAAACCTCAGTTCGGTTTGAATAGTCTTATACTCCTTTGGGACTTCGACGAGTACTAAAGGTGCAGGAAAACCTTTCTTGGCATTCATTCGCACGACTTTCGTCACGGGACATCCTTGTTCTTTCAGATCCTCGGTGATCTCTTCTTCTGTGACTTGTGTCATGACGCCTCTGATCACCACTTTCAGCTACTTCTCGCTTTTCAGCTGATAAGTGTAAAATTGTGTGTTTCGAGTCTTCAGGAGGTGGAACATGCGCCTACAGTCGTCTTCTGAGTTAAGTTCGACTTGAATACCTTGGTTGACAAGTCGAGCCTTGCTGTAGTTGATTTTCATTTCTTAGGTCAATTTGGAGATTTCCGTCCACTTATCCTTTTCCCTTATGATTAGTGAAACCATTTGCTCTTTCTTCGTCGTTTTCATTTGGCTATATTTTTCCTTCGGTTGTGGTGAATTTTCCTCTTCCTCCACGGTAGGCTGCACTTCCATTTCGTCATTCGAAGTGAGTGCTTCGAACCTATTCTTCGTTGTCGTTGTCTCCATGTTTTCGTGGTGCTTTGATTTGACCGTCTTCCTTGGTGTTACATATTCTTCGTTTTCCCGGCCCGTTTTGTCGCCGTGGTCATGTTTTCGTCACATTCGTATTCGTATTTGGTTTGATTGTGTGAAAGTCTTCACGTCAAAGCCCTGTTGAGTCATTTCTATGCAGTATTTCTCGATTATTGAGACTTTTTCTCTCGCTTCCTCCATTTTGTTGATGATCGTTCACTATATAAGGTGTTTGAAAAGTATTCAAGCCCCGGTTATGTATTCCGTCTACTTTTCTCTTCTTAGGTACTTGTTCCCTGAACGCGATGCGAGATTCACAGATGCTCGGAACTCGTATTACGAAGTTCCGTATTCCGTCGACTTCGATTTGCCTGAGATTCACATCTATTGTTCTGCGCACAAAATTGCAGAATATCATTCTTTTGCGCACGCTGGTCGTTCAGTGATATTCGTCTACCTGCTTCTACCTGAATACGTCCTTCCATTGTGGATGCTAGTCCTCGAATGGCGTTCTCGTACGAAAGTTGCTCCGCTTCGGTTGAGGTGGGGAGTGCGGCTCTATCTGTTCCGGTTGGCTGCTTGATATCCAATGGCATCACTCGTGTATGCCTTATGATATGATTCCAGATTGGATGAGACTGAGGGATTTCTCCTTTCTTTTGAAATTGTTTGTATGCTTTCGGATTTCAATGGCTTCCCTGACCAGTCTGTTTTGATGGCCGTTGACTGATGCCAAGAGCGTACAATCCTCAAAATTTATCTTGTGGTCCCCTCCGCTCAGTGCTTGTTCGGCTACAGCAGATTTCTCAGTTTGTCCTAACCGGCAACTTGCCTTGTGTTCCTTGAGTCTCGTTCCCATTGATCTTTTGGTCGTCCCAATGTAGACTTTTCCGCAAGAACACAGTATGCGATAGACTCCTGCAGCCGAATTTGGGTCCCGTCCTTCACCGATCCTATGATCTAATGGATCTTCTGTGTAGGTTTAAAGATAGTCCTGACATCGTGTCTTCTCACAATCCTGCCGATCCTGTCTGTGACTCTTCTGTTCTGAAGGTTCTGACTGAAGGCTCTCTGGTTCACATATTCTTCGAGCTCGTTCCGTCAAGGTTCTGATGACTCCATACTTCTGACTCTCGTGATGGTTAGATAAAGCGTGCAAGTATCTATCCGTATGTGTAGGTTGTATGTGTAGGTATCTGTACACCGTATGGCCTAACTTGTTTCCTCGTTTCCTCACTAGGACGTCCAGGAAAGGTAGCTGTTGAGCCTTTTCTGTTTCCATGGTAAACTGGATACTGGGATGTTGGCTGTTGAGGTGCTGAAGAAAGTCTTTCAGCTTGTCCATACCGGCACTCCAAACCACGAAGGTGTCATCCACATATCTGAACTATTTAGTTGGTTTGTGCTTCGACGTTTCAATCGCTCTCTCTTCGAACTGTTGCATGAAAAGGTTGGCAATAACTGGGCTGAGTGGACTTCCCATTGCAACTCCGTCGATCTGCTTGTAGAAGTTCCCACCCCATACGAAGTAGCTTACAGTGATACAAATTTCAAAGAGCTTGCAGATGTCGGTCAGAAAGATCTTAGTAACCAGGTCCAGACACTCCCTCAGGGATACCTTAGTGAAGAGTGAGACGACGTCGAAACTCACAAGATGGTCGTCAGGTCGTAAGTTGATTTCTTGAATTTTACTCACGAAATCGGCGGAGCCCTTAATGTAACTGGCCCCCTTTTCCACATGCGGTTGGAGCAGTAATGCCAAGTGTTTTGCCGAGTAGTAAGTTGGTGATCCAGTGACACTAACTATCGGTCTCAGTGGAACATTTTCCTTGTGGATCTTCGGTAAACCATACAGCCTCGGTGGTACAGCCTCGTCCTCACAATGCATTTTTTGATATCCTCTGATAGTAACGATGACTTGACAAGACGGTTTGTGATGCGTAGTTTGGTTTGAGTTGGGTCCTTCTTCAGGTGTCTGTAATTTGCCGGATCCAAGAGGTGCTTAATCTTTCGTTGGTAGTCTTCAGTCTTCAAGAGTACTGTAGCGTTTCCTTTGTCGGCTGGCAGTATAAAGATATCCTCATCAGTATTCAAGTTCCGAAGTGGTAGTGCTTCATGTTTGGTTAGGTTGTTTTTTGGAGGTTTCGCCTTTCTGAGGATGTTCGCTGTCTCAATCCTTATAACTTCCGCGTCCTCGTCTGGTAACGGTTTGATAGCCGCCTCCGTACTGGAGATAATGCCTTCAATTGGAATGTGGCAGGGCATGACTTCGAAATTTCCTCCTTTGGCTAGTACCGCTGTTTCGTCCTCAGTCAGAACCTTTTGCGTCAAATTTACCACGAGTCGTCCCTGATCAAGACTTGTTGTCCTAGGTGTTTGTTTGTTTTGTAACTTCTCGTATTTCTTGATCTGTTGCTTCTTGATGCGGCCAAGTTCGTTCCTCATGCCGAACTCTTACCATTTGTATAATGAAGTTTATGCAATAAATATTAATATTATCATTATTATTATTATATTGAAGGAGTGGAAGATTAGGCTGGGTGAATTGCTGCCATTTGCAATCCTATATATAAGGCAATTACAATAAACTTATTATTATTAATAATATTATTATTATTTCTCCAAGGAAAAACGGATTCAGTGGATTCGAAATATCTAGTGAAAATCGGCAGGTTCTATAGCGTAATTATATTACACTATAAAATCAGCAAGAGTATCAGTGGTGTCCTTGTCTGTATGCAACAATATGTTTCTCCTGTTTGTAACTTGAGGAACTTTCACATTATCTCTTGTATATTTGGAAAAAGTTTTTCGATATTTAACATTGACTAATTTATTTTTATATGAAGTATTTGAAAATCGTCAGCGAAAATTTCATTAATAGTTCGATTCTAGTATCCTTTTGTGCTGAGTAATTCTCTTCTGTCCTATTGCAGGTAAACCGTCTCCGAAGTATCTTCTCGAATTTATATATATACTCTCATAACTCCTCATTCATCCATGGATTGAGATAGCGACCTTCATAGTTGACCAGCTTACTACGGCTACTCACCACTAAATCCACTTTCTCCTAGAAAAAGGACCATTTTTCATTCAAGGGTCTCTTTATAAAAAGGCACTGCAGGTGGATGCTGGGGCGAAATGAGGATCCATTGCAGGGCACATCGAATAACGATGTGATCTAACATAAAAACTGAGGGGTGGTTAGTTATGCTAGACAGCAAATTACCTTCATTCGTAAGGATCAGGTCAAGCACAGATGGATTCTGTCCTCGGCGGAAACGTGTGCTTTCAGTGACGACCTGAGAAAAATCAGAATTTAACATCAAACTAATGAAAGAATGATAAGAATTCTAGAATAAGCTAGAAGACCAATGAGTAATCATCAAGAGATGGACATTTGTTTGAAAAGCTTCTCTGAAAATTTCGAATTGTAAGCTTAATAGCAAATAGGTACATCAGTATTTCAAATCGATCCAATACTTTCTGATTTAGAATAGAAAAAGAACATGAAACACTACTTCAAACAAATAATCTTTGCGTTGATCTTGGAAACGTTTTCACTGGCAATGAGTTAGTTCTGAACTAGTCCGAGCATAATTATCACCGCAAACAAGAATTATTTCGTCAGAATCAACAATTTTTTCACGAACGTCTCAAAGCACAAGCGCATAAGCAATTGTACTAAACTGGTAATGAACAGGCTCCGCGAACAAACCTACTGAATTGATAATTATTGATCATAATCATTATTGTTCATATTGATTGATGAGGTCGATACTTGTAGAAAACTAATTTCCATAATGAAAAGCAGATCCCAATTTCATCATTCATTACGCATGACGCACGATAAAAAGTACAACGTCGCCTTCAGATGACGCACGAATGTTTCAACATTTTGTACAACACCAGAACATTGAATTGAATAGAATCTGAGAATTAAAATTGAAATTTAACAGAAACAAAAAGATAATAAAAGGTAGGTATTAAAATCAAGGGAGGGGAGATAATCCTCCTGATCTTCTAATTGTCCTATAATTGAAAATATGGAGTGAAAGCTTTTATTAACATAAACTTACATAATTTATTACCCTAAATATTGACTATTAGGTAGAAGTTCTCAAATTTTTAATGAATTTATTGATTTATAACGATTTTAGAAAATTTAATCTGAAACCTTTGTTCTTACTATTCCTTGTTATATTTTTGATTTATTATTCTTGATTATTTGGAAATTTTCTCCAATCATAAAATCGAATGAGGCGCAATTAAGGCCTCAATTAATGTCTGGCAACCTGGTAATCTTGGTGGATTTCAGTTAATTTTCTTCTATTATTCATTTAAGCACCGAGATAATGTTGTCATCTCCTTCATACAAACAGATGAAGATATTCAGCTCTTATCCACCGAAATGACATGATTCTTCCACTGTTATACATACTTGCAAGTTGCTGCGTTGCTTCAAAATTTCACTATCACTAATTTCCTTCAATCATGAAATTAAACATGCTCTCATCATGTTTGAGTGCCACAAACCTAGAAAGGCAGCTTGCGAACACATTATCGATAATAACATACAAATATTTCATTCATCAGAAAATCTCTTCCGCATTCAATTCATAAGCTTCATCTTTCTCTCCGTAATCAAAATACCTATTTTTACGTCGTCCTCTGACTTCTTCGAACTGTCTGTCAATATTATTATCCAAGACAATTTCTCTCGTTTCTACAATGAATGACAGAAAAATATTGTCTACATAATTATCAAGCCAATTTGTGAATGCGTATAAGTGTTGTATAGACACATCCAAGTGCATGTGTTCGCTTTGCCACATTCTATTTAAACTCGTAACATTTACGACGACTAGTCACATCCTACCAAAGGATGCATCAACTGATAGTCTAATCACAGCGGTGAGGAAGAAGAGAAAAAGAAAAAGTGACTGCGCTTGTTCGACACAACCCCAGGAGAGGGCAACAGGATCTGGCCTTCCTTTGGCGCTACTCGCCAAGTTAATATCGCTGTCTTCTCCGAACATTAATAATGCACTCCAAATATATATAATTGTGAATAATTATTCAACTAGTGTTATTCATACTGCAGAGTAACTACAAATTCATAGGTGGTTATTTCCTTCTCTCTCGAATAGCATTTACTGACCAACTAACAATCTGTTATATTCTCTGTTGAATCTTTTAAGGCGGTACATATTTCATTGAGTTGTTGTTTGACGATACTACTCTGCACTCTCACCTTGTTTCAGAAAGTGGATTTGCCGATAAAGATTTCACATGAGCATTTGAAAGAGCCCTCCTCTGATCTGAACCGACAAACACAGAGTACAACCTTGTAGCCAATCAAAAGAAGATTTTGATTTGACACAAGACACTGCTTCATCTCCTACGATGAGATTCTAGCCATGACTCCCACGAAGTGAAAACTAAGCAGGCAGATTAATTCAAAGAATACTCTTTTGGACAACACTTCACCACGCATATTCCCTCCATTCTCCTGTTTATTTTTCCCGATATAGTGGTCACTAGGAGTCTTATCCTTCACTTGTTTGAGGTTAACTCTCAGCAAGGGATCAAACAAGGCTAATAATTTCATTAAATCTATCAAGTCGCCGCTTGTCTCACTGAAATCTGAGTGAGATGTTAACTTCTTTGTATGACTCTTGAAGATCAAATTGTGAGGAGCTAAAAAATTTATAATTGCGAGCAATCGTTCCAAAACATCTTTGGAACGTTGCCCTTCTTTTTCTGTTTGCGACCAGGCCAAGAAGTTACTACTGAAACAGGCTTTCAAACCGTTCTCTTGATTAATCCATTCCAACATACAATATTTGTGCTGTCGACTAGATTCTTGAGACTTTTGGGTAATCATCCACCATGTTACCATCCATTGGGTGTTTCCAATAACAGACTTCTTCACTTGATCCAATCTTTGTATTTTCTAGACCGAATATTCGACACGGAATATTTGTGTTTCGGGCCTTCGAGGGTATTCGGGCCTTTGTTTGTGAATGAATCATCCAGCGCCTGTCAAGCTTTCAACCGTTAACTAGTACCTCATTTTAAGGATATTCGCTGATAAATCGACGTTCATTATCATTTATGGAAAATAAATCAGCTTTAACTCGGATTGGAACTCTTCACTAATACAAGTTCGGTCTACATCAGTAATTGTTATGGACCACACTCCGTAGTCATTTTGAGTATTCAGAATTTAAATTGCAACAGTCATGGATGTAGACATATACTCAGACACCCATGACGTTTTGGAAAGAATGTTACCAGGAATGAATCAGGATAAGAGTCACTTTCAGTCAGTAAATGGTTTGTGGAGGTTTCTTGATCATCACTTTCCATATATTCAATTAAAGATACACGAAGATTTTTTTTCTTTTGATAGCTCGTTTGCTTTTTGAACTACCAGACTCAAATTTTCTACCGGAATCACGATCACGTGAGCTCATTTCGTAAATTTTGTTTTGATACGCACAAACAGTCAAAAACAATTTTTAAGAATAGCAGAGTTTTTTTTTACACTTTTTCAGCTTACTCAATACTTCAAGAACATAATATTTAATTAAATCGAAAGATATGTACGGTACAATTGCGATTTTGGAACTGCTACTGTAAGGAAAACAATTCCAATACTTTCCAAGGTGACAAAACTTGAGGAAAGTAACTTCAATTCTTTGGAGGCTCGATGTTCGAACACTACATATTGAAGATTTCCGTTATGTTTTGAGTGAATGAATTAATAAACTAACTTTATTTTAATTTGCAGTTATGTTATAACCGTAATAAATAAAATTGAAGATCAACATGAAAAGTTTAGAATGAAAAAATATAGCTAGAACAAATCTATATTGTTCAAACTTTGCTTAAGTTTTTGTGCAAGGCCTAAGGTGATTGTTTTGTTCGCCAACCCCTAAGGCCACCGCTGATCAGACGACAACTCTCAAATTGTGTCTTTGTCTTTCGGGTCCTATGATTCTTAAAGTTAGGTTTGACTACGTTACTACGCCCTAGATAACTCGATTGAATTAAACTCATTCTTCAAAGCTTTCTCTGATTTCTCAAATTTCAATTCTAGATGATCATTTTTAAGCTCGCTAGAGGTTTAGGTTTTAACTGAAAGGCACAGTTTGAGTGATGTTTGAGATTTTATATTACAATATTAATACAAAAACTGTTTCATATTCTGCTAACATTTTATTGAGAGATGGTGTTCAAATTGCACTGTTGCTTCAGAACTTGTGAGCCTTAATCTAAAATTTGGTGAATAGAGCCAGTGGGCGGACCTATATGTATTTGACCAGACCTGAGTTTTAGTTCATAAAGGCCCTTATACCTACCAAGCATGAGATTTTTGTTGAATTTTGAATTGATTTGACCGCGTCTGCCGTTTTGACATTTGATAATATACTATCATTACTATCGGAAAATAACAATTTCAAACCATTTCTGCGCGGTTAATATTGAGGCATGTTTGTTGTTCGTAGATAGCATATTAATTACAGAGTTATTTCAAGTTTTCGTTGTGAATAAAATATAAGGAAGATGACAACTCTGTAATCTTTCCAATCCTTCCTGGATATCTTCAGAAACTTCCATATTTTTAGATATTGGAAAAGATCAGAAATGCATTATTTGTACCGAATAATACCGAATAATAGCTAATATTTTATTATTTGTTGATCTGCATCCACCATTTAGACATCCACCGTGAAAAATATAAGTTCTTAAGAGCATAAGGAATGAAAAATATCAATTGCAGATCTGGTAGATTATTTTCAAAATTTTATTTTTTCTGGCATTTTCAAAATTGTCTGCCCTAATGTTAACCGCGCGAAAATGGTCTGCCATTGTTATTTTCCGATAGTAATAATAATATACTTTTCAAATGTCAAAACGGCAGACGTAGTCAAATGAATTCAAAATTCACCAAAAATCGATACCTACCTGTCTTACCTGAGCGCCCGTCGCGTCCACCGCTTTAGGCTTAGTGAGTCCCTATTTCATGCTTGGTAGGTATAAGGCTCGATGCACACATGCGTGCAGTGCCGCCGATTATAAGCTGCGTGCTCGCGGCGTGCACGCGACTTTTTATTTTCAGTGCACACTTGCGTGCTTTGTCGCCGTGTGCTTTCAGCGTGATTTATAAGTCAGTCTTGGTCAACAGAAGATTCAGCCAACACCATTTAATGCAAAGAACATTCAGCCAACAACACAATTTTGGTCCACCTCTTCAACAAGCCATTCAACAATTCCGAGGTAACCAATGGAAACCACTGATTTCTTTTCCATGAAAGTTGTCACAAGTTCAAGTAAAATATATACCTATGATCAGGAACTTATAGCCATTTAGAGTGCAATCAAACACATAATATATCTACTTCAAGGTAAGTACTTTACTATATTCACTGACTATCAACTTTCGATGAAGCTTCACCTCATCAGGCTAGACATTAGCCTGACACCTTCTCTAACAACATTTGCCGCATCAAAGGCAAGTCACACGTGGTAGCAAATGCACTCAGTAGAATTTCTATCATTGATTGTCCAACTCCTAAATTATAAGCATTCGAACATCAGTCAGTATATGAAGAATTACAGAAACTCATTGAAAACCCTGTCTCTTCATCACTAAGGCTTAAGAACATTTACATTCCCTGACACATCTGTCCAAACTTATTGTGACAACGAGAAAATCAGACATATCATAATCAATTCACTGACCGAAACATTTTTGTCGACAAACTCAGTTAGAAGATGTCATCAAAGTCCAGTACCTTCCAGAGATCCTCTACTTAGTTTTACTCAAGTGTTTGTGTCTGAAGAATTGGATTCCTTCACTCAACTACCGTTTTAACAACCCAACGCTGGGACATTCAGAATCATCGACAAAAGTGAATAGTGATAAGTTGTTCGGTGTAGTTTTTTTCAGTTCGCAGCAAAACAGTTAACATCATTTTCATAAATGTTATGTATCAATTTTAATATGTAATCATTTCAACATTCCATCAATTGATTGTACATAATATTTCATGATATTCACTGCTATTGTTTGTTTATTCATTTCCTTCATGGCTCCGCCACTAGGGGGGGAGTTCTGTAGGGAATAGTCATTGTCATCCGATGGAAGAAAATATATCACAGAATAGTATAGTAGGAATTCCATAATAAAACGCAAACAGTCGAAAACACACTGTCACAGGATATGCGTGCACGCAGCGGTTTAGTAGTGGGCGGCGGGGGACTGCGTGCACGCAGCGAGCACGCAGTGTGCACGCCTGACAACCGCGCCCTGGACGCTGCCGAGGCACGTAAGTGTGCACTGCTGGTATACTACACATGCACTACTATGCCGAGTAAACGAACACGCAGCGTGCACGCAGCTTGATTTCACGCATTTGTCCATCGAGCCCTAGATATACAAAACTCAGGTCTGGTCAAATACATATGAGTAGCCGCCCACTTAGGCTCTTAGACTAATAATTGAGTATATAATTGTTCATTGAGTCGCAAAAATTCTAGTCCGGCCCCTGAAAGGGTCCGAGACCAAGTGCACGACACACTTTGCAGACCCTGTTGCTACTTCTCGGTAAATATAAGTTTGTATGCCTCTAACTCAAACATGCTTTTTTAAAATAGGTTTACATGTTAATTTGTAATGCAACGTTTAGTCTGGTACTTTAGAATTGAATAAAAATTTTTTCGAATATGTCGTTCTAGTAACCAAATTGAACAATATAAATGACCTTCAACCATTTTTTTCGTTAAACAGATTTCAAGCTCAATCTATATAGAACTGGAGCTTGAATATGTTATTACAATATGAGTATTTATTATGATGGTTTTCTTGGTTTGGAAAAGCTCATAGATAATTTGAATCCTAGAAAACTAAATTTGAATCCTAGAATAGAAATTGTTTCTAACAATAGAAACTGATAGCAAAATACAATCTCCCAACAATTTTTGAATGAATATTTCTTTTGAAACATCAATAGGATAACGAGCTCTACCTGTAATATAATGAAGAATTGTTGAAGGCTGAATTCTCTTTTTCATGATGATATTTTGTAATAATCGGTCATTATGAACCGATAATGACCAATATTCATCTCACATCTCAACTGCAAAAAGGAAGATGTAAATAAATCACAAGGACTGCAGTTCTCAAAAATGAGTGCTGAAACTACTTGCGAAATAATAAGGCTATTATGGATAATAAATGTTTATATTTTAGAATATGAAAACTGTTTCTATAGTACTGCAGTTTTGACTAGTTGCAGATCTCCTAAATCTCCCACTTTAGAAAGATCGATATCGATTCCTGATACGTCCAGGGTAGTTAATTTGGGTAACAATTTCTTTATTTCTTCTAAGTTGATTTTCTTGATTGGGTTATGACCAATATTGAGTTTTTCCAAATGTGGAAGATTTGGAATTTGATCCGCAGTTATTTCCTCCAATAAGTTATGGCTTAAATTGAGTTCTTTCAGAGTCTTTAGCGGTTCTAAAGTTTTCTTCGTAATCCTTCGGATTTTATTGTTCGCTAAATCCAATGTTTCTAGGTGATTGACACCGTTAAAAGCACCTTCATCAATTTTTCTAAATCTGAATGGATTAGAGTCAAATGCTTCAACTTTCTATCAACAAGGATGTTAGCTTCAAGTTCTGGAGTTTTTTCACGGAACAAATAAATTTTTCTATGGGCCAGTCAACACCAATTTGATTCCAAGGCAGCGAGCTTAGACCGCTGTTCATCATTTCTATTTCCTTGAGTTTTTGACAGCAAGACGAAATATCATGAACTTCTCTCACTATGTGACTGTTGGAAACAGACAATTTTCTCAAATTTGGTAGATTATGTAGAAGACGGTCTTCAAGTAGAGTGAAATTGCTTTCCCTGAGTTCCAATATTTCCACGTTTTTGAGTAATTTAAACATCTCTGCTGTTAGAGGACCTGTGTAGCTATTGATTTGTAAATGTTTTACTGAAATGATATCAACGGGTTCATGGTCTTCGTGTTTCTCGAAGAGAGGCAATGAGAGTACCCCACTCACGAGAAAGAGTATAGCAGCTGGAAAGAACCTGGAAAAAATGAATTTTTTCAGAAATCTATCAAAAATATCCAACAAGAATATGGTAGATATCAACTCACTCAATTTATAAAACCAACAATATGATAGGAAAAAACAAGGATCTCTCTATATTATAATATATATATATATATATATATATATATATATATATATATATATATATATATATATATATATATATATATATATATATATATATATATATATATAATATATTCATTGCCTGTTTAAGACATTTTTTTGAAAGTTATCAGCAATAACAGGCTTTTTTTTGAATGAAAAAGTTTATTTTTGTTGACGTTTCGTTGTATATCACAACTTTGTCAAAACTTTGTCAAAAGATATCAAAATGTCAAACTTCTTTTTTAGAAAAATCCAATTTGTTTTTTTTGTATTTTCACATATTGATTTATAGTATCAGAGGAATATTTCTGGTTTAGCATTCGCTTCGGAAGTTTTAGTCTTCTTCACCATGAGGAAACCTCTGAAAAACTCATGGTAAGCCAGGTGATTCTAATAAGTGTGATTTATATAGTTGAGATTTATACTTATCCAGAATATGTATATTAATTGGTTTATGTGTGTGAAATTGAAGGTAGATCTGGAAAAATGAGTTTTGAGATTCATTTTATGACTGTTATTTGTAAATAGAATTGAGATGTTTAATGTCTGTTCTTTCATTTACTGTGTTTTCCGAATTTTCACGTATGTGTACCATTTCTAGAATTTCTCTACATTTTTTGTTTTTTGCAGTTGCTAAAATCTTTGTATTGTTATAATTAAAATCATGTTTTTCTGTTATTTTATGTTTATGTAAGACTGTTATTCGAGTTTTTGCGTATTTATGCGCTTTAATTATTTCTTCGAGATTTTGTGATGTTTGTCCTATATAGCATCAATAAATATCCTATATTAACAGAATTAATTTCGCAGATCCTTTTCAATATTGTTTTAGAAAAGATCATTATGGAATGGGATTTTCACGTAAAGGGCATACAAGTGGGTATCAAAAGAGAAGAAAATAGAATAAATGTCAAATGTCTTGCCTTTGCTGACGATATTGCTATCATCACAGACAACAGAACTGAAGCCATTATCGCCGCATAGAAACAACATGAAATTGTGCAGAAAACCGGGTTACAAATTCAATATGATAAAACCATATCATATAACATTTGGTTTTCTTTTCATGAAAACATGAAAAGAAAACCAGAAAATTTATCTTATTATCACAAAACATGGTGGAATTCTGCAAGTCGGCCATTTTTAATATTTCGGAGGAGTTATACATTCTTCAGTTTTATACTGAATCGCTAATGAACAGAGAATTACCAAGCTCCATAGGGTCTACAAGTTAACATGGGCGTACTATAACAAAAAGTGCACTCCAAGAGGCGCCACAACATTGAGGCATAACAACACAACCATTCTTCCAGAGGAAATCAACGCATCTGAAACAATGATTAATGACGGTCATTCAAAAATTAGGGAAATACAAAAATAAGAACGAAAAATTCTCAGAAAGATTCACTTGCTAATCAATAGGAACGTCATTTGGATGAAATGAGCTCACAATGAAATTTATCAAAGGACAAATACAATAACCGAAGAAATCGAAAAACGACGAGCAAAGTTCTATGCGCACATGTTCTATGTCTACAGAATGAAACAGTTCCGAATACCGAAGAAACTACTCGATATAATTATGGATAGTAAATGCGGAACAGAGTGGCTGAAAGAGGTCCATAGAGATATACAACAGATTAATATTAAAAAATCTCGAAGATCGCATTGAATGTCGCTATAAAATAGCACATGTGAAGTTTGAGCAAAAGTCAAATCGTCAACTTGGAGTAAAATGGACATGTGAACGAAAGAAAGAGCATTCAGAGAGAATGAACAATCGTAATAAAAATTATATATTTAATAGTGTTGGCGTTTACTCGATGTAAATCCATTATAATTGAATATAACTTAAATTCAAACACTTGAACTTATGATTTACACTTTATTGACTACATAGCATGACGCGTTTCGTCGTTACAAACGACTTCTTCAGCCTATATTTTTCTTAAGGAAAAATACAGGCTGAAGAAGTCGTTTGTAACGACGAAACGCGTCATGCTGTGTAGTCAATAAAGTGTAAATCATAAGTTCAAATGTTTGAATTTAAGTTATATTCAATGAAAATATATATATATATATATATATATATATATATATATATATATATATATATATATATATATATATATATATTGTTACAGATTTGCCCCAATGGTTTATGGATGTTTGAAGAAATGATGAGGCTGTTGAGAACTGTCGTAGGCACGACCACATAGCTCATCTAGAGTTGCATTGTCGATGTTCAGGACATCGAACTGCCTCAGTCACTCCCGTTTGAGATCGTTAGAGAAGAACAAGAATAACAACCACGTGTCGGAATAGTTCGTTCTTTGCAAATAAGGTTAGACAGACATAAGTGACTTTGACATTAGCTGTATTTATTTTCAGTTTATGAATAAAGGATATTTATTGATTGTTAAAAGTTATTGAAATTCGTCGAAACCCATAATTCGTAACAATATATATATATATATATATATATATATATATATATATATATATATATATATATATATATATATATATATAGTGTTAGAGTATTTTGAAATTGATACAAACACTTCATGGAAGTACAAGATAAATGTTTCGTTCTAAAGAAACTACAGAGAATGAAAGGTAACGACTAAATTTGCATCGTATTTTGACAAATACATCATTTGATTTTTTCAAATATCAAGTCATTGCAGTTGTAGTTAGTACGCTTGTGATTTTCATGCATTGTTACAGTTGTGATGCAACCTGGAGCACTAATGAAGATCAATAAAGTCATTTTTTTCATCGTTTTTATTTATAATAATAATAATATATTTATCCCTTAGATATCACAACAATATATAGGACATGTCAGTGTACAAAATAACTAGATGAGAAATCAATAAATATCAGTTGAAAAATAATCTTTCAGGCCATAAAAACAAAAAGTCGAGTCATTTGATTCATGCTCATAACTCGGTTTGGTAGGTGATTGTAGAGCTTTATACCTACATATGTCGGTGACAATTCGAACTTAGCTGTTTTATGTAATGGAATACATATTGTGTTGATGTGACGTGTTGTATAACCATGGAAGCTAGAAATTTTATCAAGATCTGATAGTTTTCGGCGAACAAAAAGCAAACAATTAAGTATGTAGATGCAAGTTAACGAAAGAATCTTATGTTGTACAAATATCTGTCGACAAGAGTCAAGAGGTCTCAAGTTGAAAATGAGGCGAATTATCCTCTTCTGCGCAGTAAAAACTCTATTGAATCCAGATGAACCACTATATTATAGCTCAGGTGACTGTAAACTAACGCATAATAAGTTGTGATCAAGCTCTGCAAAGGTAGTGCGTGCTTTAGGCGAGTGAGTGCAAAAAAGATTTGTTCAGCTTCTTGCATAGCTGTTCCATATGATTGCTTCATTTCAGGTTACAATCAACATGTAGTCCCAGAAATTTTGCAGTGGCTGTAGGCTTCAGCTGGCGGCCATGAAACCTCAAAACAAATGGAATATCTGAGCTGAATTCACGTAATTTAAAAAGTAATAATTCAGTTTTACTGAGATTTAGCATGAGTGAATTTCTATAACACCAGTCTGAAATTCCCTGAACCAATCTCTCACATTCCTTCATAAGACCATCAGTACTTTCAGAGGATATGACCACTGAGGATATTGCTGTGAAATTGTTGTTTCCAAGATCAGTTTGCAACTGAATTCCGACCTATTCATTGTGATGAGAAATATTTTATTTTATCCGCGATTATGGCTTGTCAGAATACTGTGGGCATTCATTATTATACTTATTATAATATAAAAGCATATTTATATAGAGTTATTTTTCACAGCGTACTAACTATATATTCAATATTTGAGGAAATACTGAAATTTCAAAAAACTTTTCGAATTAATCGAAAGAATAGCATGAGTGATATGAATTGATCACATTATGTGTTGCAATCGACTTAACTTTTCTTTAACATTTAAACCCTGGTGGATAATGTGAAGGAAATTTCTTTCGTTTCATTCAAAAAAAAATTTTAATGAATATCCTAGTATTTTCTCAGTATTGAATATTTTCTCAGTACAATAAACACAAAAAACAAAATGTGTGAAACGATATATTTGACTACAAGAAATAATACAAAATGTTCACGGACTTTTGATAATTTATTTAATTCGTGAAAATCCCTACGTTTCTGAAACAGTCAGATCTACATATTTAAAATAGAAGAGGTGATAGTAATATCCGAAAAACTAAATATCGTCTAAGTAAATTCAAAAAACTCGATTGATTACAATTTATTCAATATATGAACTTCATATTTCAAAGAACTTTCTTTCAGTGAATTCAAAATGAATGAAAAATATATCTTGTGAGATTCTCCTTGATTTTTATTATTTTATTTCATTTTGTCAGCGAGTATTCGGAGCACTTCACGACAAAGTCTTCACCGTGGATATGCCCAAATTTTTATGTACTTAATTTTTGGACATTATATGTACTTTTTTAGATTATTTTTGTAAAAAATTCTTCAGTTTGTTAGGTATAAATGTATTAGATTTCAATAATTAGTTGTACCTAGGATTAAGTAGATTTTTAATAGTTGCCACTACTTTATACTATTTGTAATTTTATGTCAGTTGTTATTTTTTTGAAAGAGTGGAAGAATGTTCCAATTCCTATAATTTAAAGAAATTTCCTCTCAATAAAGGTAATTCTATAAATATTTTCTTTAATTGATATGAATATCGAATATATATATATATATATATATATATATATATATATATATACATATATATTCTTAAATTTATATAAACATATATATATATATATATATATATATATATATATATATATATATATATATATATATATTCTACAACTCAGGCATTCTAAAAACATCTGAGAAATTATACAGTCCTCGGGACTGTAAGGATTAAACCTTATAGATAACGAAGAAAGAAGTACAAGCTCAAAAAACGAGCTTTTTAAGCTCGTAACATGGGTGTATAATAATAAGCGCATTTCAACAGGAGCGAAATGAAGCACTGCACCAAAACGATTATTCCAGAAGCTATTATTTTCATTCCGCTCAGTTGAACAATGGCTTTTAACAGCCATTCAAAAATTGAAGAAATGGAAAAACAGAAACGAAAATTCTCAGAAATATTTTCGGAGCCAATTAATAGAAACAGTTATTTGGATGAAGGACCTCAGAACGAATTTCATAATACAATAATCAAAGAAAATAAGAAAACGAGGAGCTGAGTTATATGCACATATCTACAGAATGAAACAGTGCAGAATACCGAAGAAACTATGAAATAATAACGAAGAGTAAATGCGGCACAGAGTGGCAAAATGAGGTCCAAAAGGATCTACAACAGATGAAAAGTCTCCAAAATCGCATGGACTGTCGTGATACAATCGCACATGTGAAGTTTGGGCAAAAATCAAATAGACAACATGGAATAAAATGAAGAGAACAAAGAGGATTCTCAGAGGATGGATTGTTTTTGAGAGGCAAAAAAGCTGAGGCGAAAGAGCTGCAACAAAAGACTTAAAAATTTTTGAATCAAGTTCAATCGCTTATAATCATCATAATCGATATAACAATGAATAATCGTTATAATAATATTATAGATAAATATATTATATATAATGGTCATGTTCAGATGCTACGAAATATATGAACTTAACACAAAGGAAATGCTATGTGGAAATACCAAAATACATAAGTCTAGGATGTGTAGTGCAGATTTTCACTTCGCAATGATGACTTCAGATTCAAGTTTAGGTTTACGAAAATGGTCCAATGAAATGAAATATATTCTAAATATTTTTTCCTTTTTCCAAATCTGAGAACTTCCTGAGCATAAAAGAGATTCATAATTTATTGCACTAAATTTGAAACTATTCGATATTATCATTCAATAAATTTGTATATTCTACTTACATCATTAGATACCACAGTTCACGAATTTTTGTAGAACTAACTTTGGGCACATTTCCGTTTGAATTTATATATCACTCGTATCCTTCGGTCAAAGGGTTATCTTTCCGTGAGAATATAAAATGTTTTTGGAGAAAAATTGAACAAATATAAACACCTTGTCGCTCAGTTACTAAATTAATCAATACCCAATAATCTTTTTTCCACAATTAGCACAACTTCATTCTCGAAAGCCGAAATTAAACTCATTTCCTTGTAACATTCTATAACACAATCCGCTTTTACTCATCAAATAAGAATATAAAGCATATAATTAAAAAACTTCGAAAAATATTTAATGGCTTTCTTTCTAGAAACGAACAATAACAGAATCAATGAAATCCCCAAATCAACTTTCATTATTTCGATAAAATGAAACACAATATACAGAAAACGAATTTCCATTTTATCATACATATATGTATACGAAAGATATAGGTGAATATATATATATATATATATATATATATATATAGAAATATATATGGAATCGAATATATATATATATATATATATATAGATATATATATAGGTTATATTGATATAGATTCCAAATTTAAAATACATTCATATATATATATATATATATATATTATATATATATATATATATATATATATATATATATATATATATATATATATATATATATATATTGATATAGTTAATTTTGATTCTAATTGAATTGACGTTTCGTTGATTCATTTCAATTGTATCGAAACTATTGATTTTTATAAATTGCTATGGATATCAAACGTCAATCGTAATTTTTTGATAAAATCAACCTCTTTAAAAAAAAGTTTTCTTCTTCAGTAATCAGAGGAATATTCGAAAGTTTTAGTCTTCTTCACCATGAGGTAACCTCTGAAAAACTTATGGTAAAGCAGATGATTCAAATGAGTATAATAATATTTTAAATCTTCTCTTATAATTATTATAACAAAAAAATTCAAATTTTCATTACAAGAATAATAATTATTATCAACATCGTTCTAAGAGCGGAGATCAGTGACTTATATAACTCCGTTTTACCTACAGTTCAACAACAACAACAACAAAATACATTTATTAGGTGCTTTGATTAATAACATTTCATTTTTCCATTGCTAATACAAATTGGGAAGTTATAAAGTCTTGCGACCTTCTTCAACTCTGTGCAACTTAATTATCTTTACAAAAAAAAACATTTTAAATTTTGTTATAGGATATAGGCCTAAAAGTACGGCTGTGGCCGACTTCTTTTTTACGTGCCATTCGGTAGAAGTCACGGCTGTGGCTGTCGACTTCGCTCACTACGGTATTTACGTGCCATTCGGTAGAAGTCTTGCAGGATCCGTGCTGGTGGGAAGGGGAGTTAAATTTTTGGTTTTCTAGGAAGGACACGTACGTGTCTGTTCCATGGGGCCGTCAGCGTCGCTCGGGCTTCAAGATTGGGTTCGTTGAGAGTGCGTTGGGCATAATGAGCTTGGAGCTTTTCGATGTGGTTGAAAATTGGGGGAATTTCGGTTATTTCGTGGACAAGAATAGTCGGAAATTGCCTGTGAAGTCTGAAGATGCTACGGCATATTGCTCTTTCGCAGCTTTCGATAGTCTTCACTAGACGTTCCGAAAGAGTGGAGTAGAGCAAGCATCTGTACGCGATAACAGGGCGAATGAATGTATTGTATGTGTTGAGGAGAGTCCGGGATCGCAGCCTCGGATTCTACCTCGCATACAGCAGGTTTGCTCGATTTCAGACTTTTTTTAGCGTTTTGGTCAGATCGATATTCGAGGAGTTTGACTTTGAAAATGTTACACCCAAGTTAATGATTTCATCTTGTAGTCGGAGGTTTTCACCCCAAAGCGACAAACGAACGCCATTTTTTGAAAATTTGGAAGATCTTATGTAATTGAAGTGGTGGAGGAGTATGGATTGGGTTTTGCTAGGGTTGGATGTAATTCTCCATCTGCTGGCCCGCGCACTGTAGAAATCTAGTTGCCTCTCAATTATGCGACTGCATGAAAGCTCTCTGAACATCAAGGAATATACCTATAGCACATTCGCCAGAATGCAGTGCATTGGTGATATCTGTGTGGAGCATGAATAGGGGATCATAGGTTGAGTGATTTGATCTAAAACCGTGTTGAAAAGGGGGAACTACCTTTCGGTATTCTGAAAAGTCCCTGATTCCGGTCGTTGAGAATTTTCTCGAAGATTTTTCCAACCACATTAAGCAAAGATATATGTCTGTAGTTGTCAGGAGAGGTATGGTCTCTGTTGGGCTTCGGAATCAGTATCGTTGTGGCTGTTTTCTACGCCTTAGGAAAGTAGTGCAATTCTAGGCAACGATTATATATATAAATAAATGAGAGGTAATAATAAAAACTTGTCTACAAATCACTGACTGAATTGGCCACCTAGAATTTCGTCATAGAGGTGGGAGTTTCCAAATTATCAGAGATTTAACAGCAGGGAATGGTTTAGGTCTAATTGGTCATTAAGAAGATCGTATTTATCGAATTTTTGAAGTTTATTTATTTCCATGGCTTCCAGGTAGTTCATTTTAATTCCTTTTTCACAGTAATGAAGTATCTTAGGTTTAAAACAACTTGAGATCTTATGTCCTGTCGACTCTAAATGTTACCGAAAAGCAGATTGTCCGTTTTTTACGTGTTCTTTTAGCCTAGTTTCAAAACATCTTCCGGTCTGGCCAACATATGACGACTTACATTCTTCACAGTCCAATCTATAAATTCCAGACTTCTTCATTGACTCGGATTCGGATAATTTGTTATTAAAGATCATTCTGTCCAATCTGCTGTGACTTGAAAATGCTATATTTAAATTACTATTTTCGAAGAACTTAATGATTTTTGAAGAGGGAACGTGTGTATAAGGGATGCTCACATATCTTAATTCATTTCTGTCATTATTACTATTGATGTAGTGTGACCTATATAAAAGTCTATTGATGAAGCGTTTCTCTTTCTTTATAATTAGTGTATTGATTATTTTCAGTGGGAACTGATTGTTCCTACCTATCGTACGAATCACATTAAGTTCTTCCCTGAGGTCTTGTTTAGATGAGGGAATCGAAAAAGCCCTATGGATCATTGAATTGAGAGCTGCGATTCGGTGGCTTATTGGACTGAACGAATTGAAATTTATGTTATATTATGTTTATACAACGATAAATACGATCTTCTTAATGACCAGTTAGACCTAAACCATTCCCCGCTGTTAATCTCTGATAATTTGGAAACCCCCACCTCTATGACGAAATTCAAGGTGGTCCGAACAGATCTGCAAAATACTTATAGGTTGTCTTTGTAATATGTATTCATTCTTGATAATGCTGTAAAAGGCGAAACTAGTCGAATAAAGAATTGTTCAGTCAGTGATTTGTAGACAAGTTTTTATTATTACCTCTCATATAAATATGAACTATCACAGAGTAGATTCATCGTCCATTGAATTGATTATATATATATATATATATATATATATATATATATATATATATATATATATATATATATATATTTAAATCAATTGCGTTTGGCGGGAGATGACGAAGGACCGTTCGCGATAGACCATCGTTGCCTGGGGAGGTGTTTTGTCCTATTTTTAGAGTTTCAGTTACTTTTTCCGAGTCTATAGGTGTGCTGAAGGGATTAGCGCCGTTCAATTCATCGCAATATTTTTCGAATTTTCGACTTATCGTTCCATCGAAACGAGGATTCTGGGGAATTTGGAAGATATTTTCGAGATGAAGTTTGAAAATGTCGGCTTTCCTTTGAGGATTTGAAGTAAATAACCCATTAGGTTCCTGAAGATGTCTGGTGGTGGTTTTCCTGGAGCCGGTTAGTATGCTGAATTTTCGACCACTTTTCTTCTTTGAAACGGTTAATTTCCCGGCGAATTAACGGAGCTTGACGATTGTATTCGGTTTTAATAGCGGCGTCTCTGGTCCGAAGGAATGAACGGTAGAGACGTCTCTTAGGTTTTGTAAGGTTGACAATGAAAGGGGGCAGAGGAGGGCGGTTGATATCTATAGTTTTTTTCCACAACACAGGAAATATATGCTTCCGAAATGGAGGAAGTTAGATTGTCAATGGCGAGATCTATTTGTTGAGAATTTTGCGGAGCTTGAAATCGGGGGAGATTCGTGGAGAGAGTGTTAAGAAATAGTTCCCTGTTAGCGTTTTTGTGATCCTTGAACGTTATGAATGAAGGACCTATGGTTGCGGGTTGGCTATATTTGAGTGGATAAGTAATGATAGATGGTCAGAGAATGTCTCAAGTTTACTGGGTAATCGAACACACCAGCATCAGTAAGCAGAGAGTGTATAGCCGTGGTCGTCAAATTGCGGCCCGTTGGCGTTAGTTGTGCGGCCCGCGGCAAAGTAAATTGCGTTAATAGTATATTACCGATATGTCATACATAATCATAAACAAAATCAAATTCGACTTTGTGTTCGCATCCGGCGACGGTTACTAAAGAGTGACGAACTGTCATTTTATAAGTGGATATAAGGAAGGTACTGATATTTGTTTAATATGCCGGGAAACTGTCGTCGGAATTAGGCGATACAATTTATTTCGCCACTACACAAGTAAACATAGTTCATTTTCCGAAGCCTACCCTTTAGAAACGACTGAAAAAAAAAACAAAATAATTCATTTGAAATCGTCAATTCATCGTCAACAAAACCTACTGACGACAGCACTTGGGCAGAATGAGGCTATTACAAAAGCATCATACCGAGTGTGTAACATTCTTGCAAAACGAATGAAACCTTTTACTGATGCTGAATTCATGAAAGAGTGTATGATAACTGTTTTTCAAACGTTATTTCGAAATTTTTCAAATAGTAAACAAATAATGGCACGAGTAAACAAGCTTACACTTTCTGAATCCACCTGTCGTCGCCGTGTTGAAGATATTTCGAAAAATTTGTTTGAGGCAGTAATTGACAAACTGCAAAACTGTAAATACTTTACTATTGCTTGCGATTCCAGTACGGATATAACTTCTATGTCCCGGTGCTCATTATTTGTTAGGTACTGCACAATGTACGGAATCATAGAAGAAAATTTCTTACCAGTGATTACCATGAAGAGTCATACGAGAGGTTGTGATTTTATGAAAGTTTTAAAATAATTTATAAAAAAACATGGAATACCTGTTGTTAAGTTGATATCAGTGTGTGCCGATGGTTGTCGTCCGTCAATGGTGGGTGCAAATAGTGGTTCGATTGCTTTAATGAAGAAGGAATGGAATTTACCTAATTTATTAATTTTTACCTAATTTATTAACATATTAAAAGACGTGATGAATACTATCATAAACATTATAAATTTTATTCGCGCGCGCGAACTTAATCACCGAAAATTCGAAGACCTTCTTGAAGAATTGCAAGCTAATTATGGCGATGTTATTATACATACAGCCGTCAGATTGTTAAGCAAGGGAAGAGTATTAGAACGGTTCTTTCATTTGAAGCACGAAATAATACATATTCTGCAACAAAGTGGCAAAGAATATCCCCAACTACAGCAAAATGACTGGTGGATACTTGCGGTTTTTTGACCGAAATCACTATGAAATTCAATAGTCTTAATTCAGAGATGCAAGGACCTAACAAAATAATGGGCCAAATGACAAATGAAGTTTTTGCATTTGAAGAAAAACTGCTATTATATATAAACGAACTCGAAGCAGGAGATTTTTCAAATTTTCCAACTGTTGCTGCTCAGCAATCCGAAGTTTCACTTCCCGATAGTACTATTCATCAAGATTTGATATCCTATTTGAAACAATATCTGAGAGAAATACAAAATAGATTTGATGATGTGCTTTATACTTGTGGAAAATCCAAGGCACGTTGAAAACGAAGATATGAAATTATTTTGCCAGTTTGGATTTTCTAAAACACAGTTTATGAATGAAATCATTGAACTAAAGCACGACACACAGCTAAAAGCTAGTTTCATTGAGCACCGTGAAAAGCAGGAATAAAATGAATTTTGGAAAAATGCTCCTAGCAAGTATAAATCTTCACAAGACTGCGCACAATTCATTTTAACAATATTTTCTTCAACATATCTATGTGAAGCTTCATTTTCTAAGATGAGCTTCTTAAAAAATAAATACCGTAATCGTCTCTCCACTCACTTAGAAGACACAATGAGGATTGCATGTAGTACAAAAGATGTTAATATACAAGAAATAATTAAAAAAGTTCAACACCATGATTCCTAATTATAAAACTTTTTTTTATTATGACGTTTAACTTTTCAATAAATAATTCCTTACTTGCCTATGTTTATAAATTAATATCTTTTTCTAATAAATATTGTAATGAATAACATATACGAGTCCTTTTTCGACATTAACTCTCTCATGAACGACATCTCGCCGCGGGCGAAGCTATTGCGAACTGAATAATTAAACGAGTTGAATTATGTAATAGTTATTCCCGAGTTTAAAATTATTTTTGCCCTTCCCCAGAACTCAAACTATCTCCATATCAAATTTCATGTAAATCGGTTTAGTGGTTTAAGTCTAGAGAAGTACACAGATACAGACATACTCTTTCGCATTTATAAGATTAGTATGAACTAGTATACATAGATAAGTGTGCACAGGCTCTTGAAGCGCCTACACATACTCTGCGGTCCGGCCCTGGCACTCACATTGTCACGTGTGGCCCTTGGCTAGTAAAGTGTGACGACCACTGGTGTATAGGGTCACTATACCACTTGGCCACTGAGCCTCTGTTGCTTCTTCAAGTGTGAATTGTAATTTATTATAAGAATGATGATAAAGTTCTAGTATAATAATAATATGATCTTTAAAAAATCGGCAACATATCTTTGATTTAATAAAATATATTCTTCCAAATAATTCACTACATTTCCTTTCAAAAACTCCATAACTAATTGAGCAACAACACTTGATAAAGGACTGCCCATGACGACACCGTCAATTGATAAAATTCATTTTCATATCGGAAAAAAATTTGAGCCTGAAGGGAATTTTACTGTTTCTCTTAATTCATTTTTTGAAACACATGCGAAATTGTTCAAAATATTCCATTTTTGATCTATTATGTTCGCAAAAATTCCGTGAGTATATTACAATGAATGTTGAGTATATCTGAATGAATTAATTTACGATTTTCAATAAGATGTGAATTATTTAGATTTTCAACTGAATGATAAGAGCTCTCATTATAAAACTGATTTGGTTTGTCATAAGATTTAAAATCGAGAAAAGAAATTGAGAAGAAGTTGTTGAATATGCGAATCAATTGGTCTTATATTCCACGACTAAGTACGAACTAAATTATTCCAATTTTAAGAAATAATATTACACTCATTTGAATCACCTGATCACATGAATTTTTCAGAGCTCTTCTTATGGTGAAGAAGACTGTTGAACTCATAGAATCAACACACAACAATCATCAAACAACAATTTTCACAACTAATCCTTTCCTGATCTACCATCAATTTCAAACACATTAGCTCAAAATGAATATTAAAATATGAATTTTCTGGATTAGTATATTGAAAGTCAAGAATGAAAAATTCAATTTTAAAAAATATCATGTTTTAGAATATCCCACACCGGTTGGAAAGATAATTGTTAAGACCTCATCGCATGAAATCGTAGTTCTAAGTTTCATAGTTCCAAATTCGTACTTACGGCGTAGTTCCAAATGCACTGATGTAAGTTCGCAGTATATTAGGTTATAAATCCATTCATGTCAATATTGGATTTTGATAGTGAATAATGCGAATGATAATTTTTTTTGTCGATTCTATAGTATAATATCTTTCATCTCCATAAATTTTGAGTGGGCTTGTTAGCCTTAAATATTTCGAATTATTGATTAGGTACTTTATCGATTATTTTTCTGTTCAACAGAATTCATGAACAGTAGATAACATTTTGAATTCTGCATAAAATCTTAGAATGGTCTCCACTATAAGAATCCAACTTTTCAATCTTTCCTTTATTTCTCATTTGTTACTTATTAAATCATTTTTCTATTGATTCGATTTCAATAAGCAAGACAAGTCTTTTGTTCTTTTTATTTTCTCGATTTGTTGCGTCGATATGAATTTGCGTTTTCATTTCATACGAAAACAAGTTTAATTGTATTTTTTATTGTATTTTAATTGTGGTCTCCTTGAAATTGTAAATTTCCTTGTACTTTAATTGTAATTTATTTTTTCAATGAGTTAAGTGTTGTAAACAAGACGGAA
The DNA here is from genome assembly GCA_030704895.1 of Henosepilachna vigintioctopunctata. Taxonomy (NCBI): domain Eukaryota; kingdom Metazoa; phylum Arthropoda; class Insecta; order Coleoptera; family Coccinellidae; genus Henosepilachna; species Henosepilachna vigintioctopunctata. The sequence goes on from JARQZJ010000013.1 coordinate 100,489, forward strand.
GATAAATCTACGCAATAGATCAGAATAAATTTCATAAACTGACTTTTATGGAATATAGTTTAGCATATCCCTTGGAGTTGAAACAGAGTTTCAATTTGGGGCTTCGCCCTCGAGTTGAAATATATCCTAGAATTAAAAGTTGAGGCTTTACCAAATTTTGAGTGGCTCTCTAACATAATAAATTCAATCATTTACGTGAAAAGTGAAAATTTTCGCTATGAACAACCTGAGAAAAACAGGATTCAAGCTAAGAGTCATCTTCAATCTAAATTTGTTTGTAATCTTGAATCAAAAGATCTTGAGTAGAAGTTTTATATAGAATTATTTAGTTTCACTGCCTATACTGTACATAACTCAGGTGAATTTATACCTATATGTCTCCCAAATTTTAGAGCTAGCCGGTGCGAGCACAAACAATTTACAGGGAAGCACGTTACAATCATTACACTCATTTGAATCACCTGGCTCACCATGAGATTTTCAGAGGTTTACTCATGGTGAAAAATACTAATAAACTTCCGAAGCGAATGCTGAGCCAGAAATCTTCTTCTGAATACTAAAGAGGCAAAAAGTCAAGTTTATATTCTCTGAAAAACAGGATTGACGTTCGATATCCATAGTAATTCATAAAATTAAATTTTTCAATAGTTTGAATAAAGGCGAAAGAATCAACGAAACGTTAACAGAAATCAAGATTTTTTGAAATAAAAAGGATTTCACATTACGAACAGCCTGATATTGCTGAAGGAATTTAAAACTATTTATATATATATATATATATATATATATATATATATATATATATATATATATATATATAATGTGTGTGTGTAGCCTTAGCAGAAGCATCTTTATGTATAATGTTATCCGGTAAATTTTCGTATATGTATGGAAATATAGTGAAATAATTCTTGTAGATTGGGGTTGAAGTGAATAAAGTGCTGATCTAAACGTTTTCATAATCCGCAACTATAAATGAGATAGTTCAACAAAGGTATTTGTGAAATTCAAGTAAATATCATAAGTTAATACGTCGTGCCAAAAACATAAAAACTGCGAAATATTTTGCACAATACGAAACACAAATACGAACACAAAAATTTTCATATCGAACGATCTAACAGAGCTCCAAAGAGAAGAGCAAAAGATTTTGAGACAAAATCTGAAATATCTACGGGAAAATACAGAAAAAAGATGTTATATTAAAGGAAATAAATTAATTATTGATAATAAGGGATATAACGCTACTGAATTAGAAAAAATTCACTCACAAGCAATACAGAGGGAAGGGAGAAGTCAATCACCACTGCAAGTAATAACTAGGACTCCAGCACAAGAAAAAAAAGATATCAATAGAGAACCAACTGCTGAGTTCAATAACATAAAATTGAATATACCAGAGGCGTCACAAAAAATTGACCTTACGCTTGGAGCCATAAAGAAAGTGGGAGATATTGCAGGTGGAGGTCCAAGAACGAGAAATAAATAACAGAAGTAATTATTTCTGTTGAGGTTATTGTATTGTGCAGTTGTATGTGTTTCGTCTCCAAATTGGTTTTCTTACGATTGAATTGTTTCTGTATATGGTAAAATAATGGATTCTTATGTTAGAGATATAGATACCGGGGTAGTCTCCACAGAAGAAATTGATGAAATAGGTGAGTTGAATGTCAGTATAAATGATCCTAGAATACAAATGAAAATATTTCATATCAATATACGTAGTATATTCAAAAATTGGGATCATCTTAATATTTGTTTACAGCAAATTAAATCTGATTTTGATGTCATTGTCCTCACTGAGACTTTTTATGTGCATGATATAAATATGTTTAATAAAGAAGGGTATACTTTAGTGTACAGTGAGGGAACCCTGAATAGAAATGACGGTGTTATTGTTTATACAAAAAATGAATCACAAATGGATCATAAAGTAGTCAATATAGGTGAAATGAAAGCAATTGAATTGACTTAGGGCAGGGGAAATGAAAAGCTGAGGATCACAGCTATTTATAGACCCTCAAGTGCAGATATTTGGCTATTCAACAGCAATTTGCAAAAATATCTAGAGAACCAAAAAAAAAATACAAGTTTCACGTGATAGTTGGAGATATCAATATCAACCTTTTATCTGATGATGAAAGTTCTGAGATGTATAAGAATGTCTGTTCAACGGCCGGCTATATATCCTACATTAATAAGTGCACCAGACCAGCATCTGGAACTTGCTTGGACCATATATTGGTGAAGTCAAGGAATGAGGCAGCTAGTCATTTACTATCGTCATTTGTCCTTAAGTTCGATATTACTGACCACTTTCCAGTAGTACTCAAAATAAACAGGGAACATGTTGCGGAGTGTGGGGCACACAATCAGGCACATACAGTATGTCATAAATACATTGACTACAATAAATTGAGGCAGGAACTAGAGAACAACATAGTTCAAATCGTGGGAAATAGTTTATGAAAAAAATGATGCAAATGAAGCTACGAATATATTTATAAAGATATTGCAAAATTCAATCGAAAATAATAGCCGAACTTTAATAAAAACAAACCGGAACACTCCAAAAAAAAAGGTGGATTACACCAACTCTGCTCAAGAAGATAAATGAGAAAAATAGACTATATCAAAATGTATTGAAGGACGATCAGAATTTACAGTTACAGAAACATTACAATATATTTAAAAATGAATTGAAGAAGGAAATAGAGCAATCAAAAAAAATATATCTGAAATCTTTCATAAACAAAAATAAGTATCAAGCGAAAGCTATTTGAGACTTTACCAACGAACTTTGTGGAAAACCTAACAAAAAAATAAACATTAGTAAAATAACTACAGAAGAAGGAAATGTTATTGAAAATAAAAAAGATATGTCTGATTTTTTTAATTTATACTACACTACTTTGGGAGAAAAATTAGCGAGTGAAATAACACCACCAGAAAATTATGAAGAAAAAGATAAATTCATAAGTGAAAATATTTTTCTTTACCCTACGGATGAAACTGAGATTGCAAAGGTGATCACAAGTTTGAAGACTGGAAAGGCATGTGGTCATGATGGACTACGATCGGAAACTTTGAAGGAGATAAGGACTGAAATTTGTCAACCAATTACGTTTCTTGTGAATCTTTATTTTGAAACTGGAACGTTTCCAAGTACTCTGGAGACAGGCATAGTTAAACCTGAATTCAAGAATGGAGAAAAAGATAAATTAGCAAATTACAGACCGATAACCATCATATCTAATGTTGCAAAGATAGTTGAAAAAGTAATAACTTCCCGAATAAATGCATATATAAATAAATTCAATGTACTCTCATCACGGCAATTTGGGTTTCGTCCTGGTTAATCAACAGAGGACGCCATCAAAGAGTTGACATTGCGATTATATAGATTTATTGATAGGAAATTGCCATCTATGTGCGTCTTTATAGATTTGTCTAAGGTCTTTGATACGGTTTGCCACTCGATTCTATTACAAAAGATCTATCGATATGGATTCCGAGGTAAATGTTATGAACTTCTGAAAAGTTACCTGTCAGACAGACAACAGATAGTGGATATTGAAGGAAATGTTAGTGAAACACTAGTAATCTCATATGGTGTGCCTCAGGGAACTGTCCTGGAGCCTCTTTTATTCACATTGTATATTGATTCATTATTTAGAGTATATCTTCATGGTAAAGTTATCAGTTGCGCTGATGATGCAGCCATCGTTTTTGGAGGATCGTCATGGGAAGAGATAAAATCAACGGCACAGCAGGACCTGAAGGAGATGCAGAAGTGGTTTAGTTCAAACAAATTGACCTTGAATACACATAAAACAAAGTACTTACCTTTAACTTCGTACGTTTCTAACTTACCTAGGATGGGGCCTCTAGAAATTGAGCCCGGTAATGCTATCTTGGAAGTTTCTTCTATTAAATATCTTGGTGTGATCCTGGATCGCCACCTGAGATGGAATCTGCAGACACAAAATATTGTAAATAAAGTTAGACCTTTGTTTAACAGATTCAGATATTTCCGCGGGTGCTTGGATATTGATCACCTCAGGATGATATACTATGCATTAGTACACACGCATCTATCATATGGAATCTTGGGATGGGGAGGTACTCAAGACTGCTACCTGAGACGAATAGACATCATACAAAAATGGTTCCTGAAATTAATTTATAATAAAAAGAAGACTTACCATAGCGAAGAACTGTTTAGAGAGGCACGTATCATGGACATACATCAGTTATATATCTACAGGCTTGGGTTGGATATGTTCAATAACGTTAACAATTTCAACATCGTAAATCACCCCAATTATAACTAGAAATAACTTCAATAGACTAGAAACAAGTAGAGCGGAAAAAACCATCGGACAAAAAAATTGGGAATACCTGGGCCCAAGATTATTCAACAGCATGCCTGAAGAACTAAAAACTGTGCGGAGTTTTAAAACTTTTAAATATAAATACAGAGCATGGATAATTGATATGGGAAGAACATTCTTTCGAAAATTCAAGAACCAATATTGACCTTAGTTCCCGGAAGTGACAATATCCCGTTTTGCTGACTTACCCGATTTATGACTCTTTTACCCGATCTTTTTAACTTTATAGCCCAATTTGCCTGATTCTGTCTAGTTTTGTGACATTATCATAGATTTAAAAGTAATGTGTATGTGATAATAAGGCACTTATATTCTGTATTGTGCTGAGGCTCTTGTGATTTGAAGTTGTAGGTTCAACATTGGTAATTTCAACAGGAAATTCTATTTCAAATCGAATTTTCACTAATTATTAATTATTTTTGTTTGTTCTGGCGACATCTATAGCACAGGTCACGAGGATACTCGTTGACAATTTTATATGTATTGCTATTTGTATTTTGAAAATTGTTGTATTGTTCTCGTTATAAATAAACATTATTATTATTATTATATATATATATATTTATATATATATATATATATATATATATATATATATATATATATATATATATATATATATATATATATATATATATATATATATATATATATATATATATATATATATATATATATATATATATATATATATATATATATATATATATATATATATATATGTATATATAAAATATAAAAAATATATAAATAATATTATAAAAAATATTATTTGATGCGGAAGAAAGTTAAAATGAAATTGAAGATTATCGGCATATCCAGCAAATTGGTAGCAGCCGCTAACACGTAATTCGAGCTTATTAGCTCTCCCCAGAACCGCGTAGTCAAGTTCTAGTTGTAGGAACCTGGAGGTAAAAAACACGAGAAGAAAAACTAAGAAAAACAGACAACCTCTGAAGGAAGTCGCAACGTTTTAGGCTACGCGTTTGTTCTTTCCGGATCGAGAAATTTGGAAACTGCTTTGCCGTGAGGTGACTCTTTATCCTTCAAAGGATGCTCCAAGCCGAGGCGTTGAAAAATATAAAAATAATATTATGAAAAATATTATTTGATGCGGTAGAAAATTAAAATGAAATTGAAGATTATCAGCATATCCCGCAAATTGGTAGCAGCCGCTGACACGTGTTTCGAGCTTATTGGCTCTCCTCAGAACGGCGTAGTCAAGTTCTAGTTTTATGAACCTTGTGTTGAAAAACTTTTCTCAGTTTTTCTTCTTGCGTTTTTCACCTTCAGGTTCCTACAACTAGAACTTGACTACGCCGCCGCCGTTCTGAGGAGAGCCAATAAGCTCGAAACACGTGTCAGCGGCTGATACCATTTTGAGGGATATGCCGATAATCTTCAATTTCATTTTAATTTTCTTCCGCATCAAATAATATTATTTATAATATTATTTTTATATTTTTCAACGTCTCGGCTTAGAGCATCCTTTGAAGGATAAATAGTCACCTCACGGGCAAAGCAGTTTCCAAATTTCCCAATCCGGAAATAACAAACGCGTAGCCTAAAACGTTGCGACTTCCTTCAGAGGTTGTCTGTTTTTCTTCTTGTGTTTTTCACCTCCAGGTTCCTACAACTAGAACTTGGCTACGCCGTTCTGAGGAGAGTCAATAAGCTCGAAACACGTGTCAGCGGCTGCTACCAATTTGCGGAATGTGCCGATAATCTTCAATTTCATTATTTATATATATATATATATATATATATATATATATATATATATATATATATATATATATATATATATACATATATATATATATATATATATATATATATATATATATATATATATATATATATATATATATATATATATATATATATATATATATATATATATATATATATATATATATATATATATATATATATATATATTTGTTCATGCGTTCTTTATAGTTAATCAATTTCGAAATTCATAACCTAAGTGCAAACATCTCTCTAGCAGTAAAAAATGTAAAAAATGTCAAATTTAAGAAAAGTATGATATTAAAAACATATGACCTTGAACGCATTTATGACCGCTAATTACGGTCATGGTCATAAATTTTTAGGGTACGTCACGTTAACGTTACTTACTATTTTTCATTGCCGGTGCTCTACTCCTGTTACAAATCTTGATAATGTACCGCTTTAATATTTCTAAGGTCGGTCGCCTTAATTATAGTTCATTTGAAATTAATTATGTTATGATTCAACAAATTCCGATAATGACAATCATCAACCTCATTATGAAACAACAAATTTCACAATGTCAACTGTTGAAAGATCAACAGAAATTCGTTCAAGTTCAATGATTAATTATTTTTGATATTAATATATCTTGACAAATAGTCTCAGTGATCTTTTGCTCAGTCAGTAATGAATGGATAACAGGTGGACAATTTTTTGAATTTCAATGTCAGTTGAGATATGAAATGTAAGTTATGTTGAAACAATAAATGGTTCAAATAGCCGAATGGTTCATCTGATATTAGCACATGATTTATAGAATTCCCACTGACTTCTAGAGAATTATTTTTTAAATATTTTCAACCCCTCCCGCCCGTCGTAGGCCATTTTTAGTATATGCCAAGACCGCATCCCTTCCTCCTGAAGTTGTCACGTTGTATTTGAAAATATGATTTTTTCTGGAGATATTATATATTAATACGGTATTTATTGCATTAGATTGCATGCATACTTGCGATTAATAGAAAATTGAATATGATGGAAAAGAATAAGATGCCTATGTGAAAACATATTGTTAGCGAAAATTTTAATTATGAAAACAACACTTGTTTTCTGCTCAATCGTGTAATATCAGTCTCAAAAGTCTTCTAAAAATATGATCCCATCATCAATACACTCGAATTTATCGTTGATTACGGGGACAGTAGCATTAACAGTGGCCTTCTGGAGAGATCACCCAGGTTTTCCGTGACAGGTTTTGCACTACATTTTTTTAATGTAGAATAAAGACCACAATTGAACAGATTCTCACGTTGCTTTAATATTTTATGGATAAACAGTAGGTATCATAGGATTTTTAGACCTTGTGAGAAATATGGCCGTAATGTTATACATTGACGCACAAGCAATAATGGAAAATTTTCCGATCCAACTTCATATGGGTTTGTATGCGAAAAAGATTTTGTGATATCGGAGAGTGCAAGCAAAAAGCCTTGATGCAAGCGACGAAAAAGCCTTGGTGATTTGAAGAATAATTTTCAAATGCATTGCGATGAGCATATTTTACAATATAGTAATAGTTACAAGTGTGGCAAGAGTTATCGGAACTCTTGGTGATTTGAAGATTATTCAGTCTTTTTTGGAATAATTGATTCTTTACTTTATTTGTGAATATCTTCAGAGTAGAACTGAAAGTCACCCTAATATCAAGTATTAGTCACAAGTGTCTGACCTTGTTTACCTCATCGTGAATGAGGTAAACCTCATATATTGAGTTTCACGAACTAGATTCATTGACTTTCATTGGGAATGTCAAATATCAACTTCCACGATTTACATATCAGCTGTCAGAAACTTATATACTTTCCGGAAGAACTTCAGGAAAGTGTAAATCTCATACATAATCATATGAGACCAAACATCAGCTAACGTTTGTTCTGAAAATAATATACAATAAGAAAGATAATTGTAAATTATGTTTTTTTTAATTTGATAATCAGCAGAGAAGACTTAATCGATTTTTATTAGATATCACTTAATAAAACGTACATGAATGTTGAAGGTTTTCAACTTCAACTCGCTGTCGATAGTTTTTTCTTGAGAATCGAGATGTGGCTCATACAGTTCAAGAATGACCGTCGCTAATTCATGGTTCTAAGCTGCTCCTTCTGCATCCTTCGCGCAACTCCGTTGTAAGCTGGTCAACATGGTGCATTTGTAAATTCAAATCATATACCTTGAAATGAACTATAGAGTTAAATACCAATCTCGGAAACGTGAATTTTCATCGGTCCTCCATCTACCGATGAAATCATCAGAGGCTGGACTTTCCCATCGTTTCTTAATGGTAAATTTTTGAAATCATCCAATGTCAAAAGTTCTTTGCCGTGAGTCGCTGCTCTCGAAGTGATATGTTTTCTACTACGCTTTATGATATACGTTGAAATATAATATGTAACAGCTTCTTTCCTTCCTATGCCTTTCTCTTTTGTTAACATACCAGTATATATCGGAGTGAGTTGATGACGTTCTCCAACAGCAAAATCAATTTATCAAACAGCAATTTATAATTCAAATGCATCAAAATAGGAGCAAGTACATTTGAAACTGTTTTCCAATTGGTACTATACAATATATATATATATATATATATATATATATATATATATATATATATATATATATATATATATATATATTGTCATGCCATCATGTGTCATGTCATGCCACAAATTTCTTATGATTAAACCAAATACATGGAAAGAAAACCAAAAAATAAATCTTCTCTTATGACAAAACATGGTGAAATTTTGCAAGTAGGTCATTTTAAATACTTCGGGGAAGTTATACAGTCCTCAGGTTTAAACCGAATCGCTAATGAACAGAGAATAACCAAGCTCCAAAGGGCCTACAAACTAACATGGGCTCACTATAACAAAAACTGCATTTCGAGAGGCGCCAAATTGAGGCATTACAACACAACGATTCTTCGAGAGGCAATCTACGCAGCTGAAACAATGGTTATTGGCGGCCATTCAAGAATTAGAGAAATAGAAAAACAAGAACGAAAAATTCTCAGAAAGATTTACGGGCCAATCAATAGAAACGGTATTTGGATGAAAAGACCTCAAAATGAACTGTATCAAAAGACAAATACGATAACGGAAGAAATCAGAAAACGACGAGCAAAATTCTATGCACATGTCTACAGAATGAAACAGTCCAGAATACCGAAGAAACTATTCAATATAATTATAAATAGTAAATGCGGAACAGAGTGGCTAAAAGAGGTCCAAGAGGATCAACAACAGATCAATATAAAAAACCTCGAAGATCGCACTGAATGCCGCTACAAAATCGCACATATAAAGTTTGAGCAAAAATTAAATCGTCAACCTGGAGTAAAGTGGGCAGATGAACGGAAGAAAGAGCATTCAGAGAGGATGAAGCGTTTTTGGGAGGCAAAAAAGATGAGGCAAAATTCCTAATGATTGCGAATTCAAGTTCAGTCGCTCTCCTCATGGGGAACAATCGAAAAATAATAATAATATATATATATATATATATATATATATATATATATATATATATATATATATATATATATATATATATATATTAATATGTTATTAATGTAAGTTATGTTGTCATATGTAGCAGTCGATGTTTTATTGTTTAGTTAGACTTTGTTTAAGTGAATTATCTCTATAAGTATTGAAAGTTTATGCAGACAAATCATGTTATTATTTTTACAATATAATTTGTAGCTTCCCCTGTAGAAGCCATAAAATAAATGGCGAAATATTGAGAATAATTGAGATTTCAGTTTTCACTGACCGCTTCCCGAAAATACTTCTTGAATTATTATTCTAAATATATATATATATATATATATATATATATATATATATATATATATATATAAATTTATTATATATATATATATATTTATTCATATATATATATATATATATATATATATATATATATATATATATATATATATATATATTCAAGAAGTATTATCGGGAAGCGGTCAGTGAAAATTGAAATCTCAATTATTCTCAATATTTCGCTATTTATTTTATGGCTTCTACAGGGGAAGCTACAAATTATATTGTAAAAATAATAACATGATTTTTCTGCATAAACTTTCAATACTTATAGAGATAATTCACTTAAACAAAGTCTAACTAAACAATAAAACATCGACTGCTACATATGACAACATAACTTACATTAATAACATATTGATACATAACAACATAACATTTGAACAAAAACAAACTGAAAGAAATTATTTATAACAAACAAGTTCCTGATAGCATTTCTATAAGCGACAAAATCAGGAATAATATCACTTCTTGACCAGGCGCTTATTTGGACAATATTAATTCGAATGTAATTGAGTCAAATAATTTAGAAACGAATATAAAGTTTCTGAAACTGGAGAGCGAGTTGGAAATAACGAGAACGAAATCAAATGCTGCGAATCAAACACTAGAGAATCTCCAAACCATAGTTGATTACCAGAAAGTCCGGGGCAACTGGTAACAAGAATAGCACTACGGAAGGAGTGCGCAGTGTTGCCGTTCGCAAGGAAATCTCAAATTTCAAGGAAAAGCAAGCTGAAGTTATTCCATTAAAAAAAATCGAACGAATAGCACGCCAGTTCAACCGAGAAGACCGAAAAATACTTAAAATAAGGAACAATCAATCATAAGAGAAACACACTCCACCTCTTTATTCGCATGTATGGGGAAAAAGCCTAGATTCACGTCTGAAGGGCACGTATAGAAACTTCTGAAGAAACAGTTCTGAATCACATGCACTCCAAGTTTCCAGGCAAGAAGTTCGCAGTGGAGAAGCTTCCAACAAGATAAGGAGCAAGAAGTCGGTCATTCAAGGTGTTGATATCGATATGCTCGATGACATGTATGAAGGTGAAGATATGACTAATAATATAACAACTAAGCGCTTCAAGTTTCCTCGTGAGCAGGCATGTGAGACTGTAAAGTTTGAAGGTAAAAAGTCCCAGTAACAAAAAAAGTGTTTCTGTCGACTTGGTTCCATCCATAGAACTAATAAGCTTCAAAGTTAAACCTGGGTCACTATTATTTATTGTTATTGTTGTTTATATACCTCCACAAATTGATATGGTAACGTAGGATTTATTCTTTGATTGTCTCTCAACTATTCAATCAGTACTAGATGAGAAAGTATTAATTATTGGTGATTTTAATGCACCTCAGTTTGTAAATAATTCGCATTCGAATGGGAAATGTATAGCCTCAAAATCGTTTGCAGAAATTCTCAATCTCGATCAATCCAATAATTTAGTGAATATTAATGGTAGACTATTAGATCTAATTTTCTCAAATGCTGCATGTCAGATCTCTCCTGACAATTTCTCTCTTGTGAATGTCGATCTCCAACATCCTCCAATTTATTTCTATGTATCTAGGAGCTCAAAACATGTGTCTTCCATGGGCGTGACTTCTATGGACACTAAAGAGTTCAATTTTCGTGAGGCTAATTTTCCGCTAATGTACCAAATGATATTGAATATCTCTTGGAACAGTGTCTTCGAGTCGACTCAAATCGATGAGACATGAGACAAGTTTTATTCAATATTAAATGATGTATTCTTACAAACTGTACCTTATAAAATCAAGAGAAAAAGACGTTTTCCTTCTTCGTATAATTCGAATATAATAGACAACATATTGAGAAAAGAAAAATACCTGAATAACTTCAAGAGGTGTGGTAATAACTTTTATCTGGCAAGGTACAAAAATCTGGGACCAAAACCATTAAGAATGACCTCTTACATTAACGAGAAAAAAGGTATGTCTAGAATTCCTGGTGAGATGAGAGATGGCGAGCGTACTTATAATAAACCAACATCCATAACGCTAACGCCTTTGCTGAATATTTCAGTTCGGTATATGATACCGAATGTTATATGAATGGTATATGATACATGAATGTTGTTCTTTGAACAACAATTCATGTTAGGTGGACTATTCATATTGTAATGACGCGATAAATATCATTATTGCCGCTAAGAAACTCTCTAATGAACTTACGTCTGGTCCTAATAAAATACCAAGTTATATTGTGAAAGATTGTATTTATGCACTTTTGGATCCATAATTATATTTTTAATTTCATAATAAGCAAAGCCACTTTTATTGTACCTGACTTATATAGTACCTGTCTTGAAAAAGGGTGAACCTTCTGTTGTAAACAACTACAGGCCAATATCCATCTTATCAAACTTCTCCAAACTTTTCGAAATTGTGGTCTATAATGCTATATATACAGTCGTCAGAAAGAGCATCAAGATTGAGCAACATGGATCAACAACCTCCTGCTGTTTTCACAGTACGTTTCTGAAGTACTAGACTCCACCGGTCAAGTTGATGAGATCTACACAGATTTTCAGACAGCATTTGATAATATTGCTCATGCGCTCCTGGTACAGAAATTACGCAACAAATTTGAATTTTCTGATAGCCTCACCAACCTGTTTCATTCTTACCTAGTTGACCTACGTCAATTCGTACAGCTAGAGGGTATACAGTCGTCTGAGTTCATACCTACCTCTGGAATACATGAAGGGTCTAATCTTGGACCACTGTTATTTATTCTGTTCGTAAATGATAATATTCAATAGATGGATAATATTCACTCTCCACATTTGATGTTCGCAGATGATTTGAAACTATATCCTGAAGTTAGATCACAGGACAACTGTGTTCAACTTCAGCTCGCGCTGGACCATGTTGCTAGTTGATGTGAGGACAAGTTTGAATATGTCAAAGTGTAATGTTGTTTCTTTCACAAGGAAAAGAGACCGAATTGACTGTGATTATAGCGTCGGTGGTCAGGTTCTCTCTAGTTCTGATAAGGGAGAGATCTTAGTGTAGTCTTCGACCAGAAGCTTTCCTTTGTCCGACACATCACCCAACTTATTTCATCTGCTGCGAAAATATATGGATTCGTTATACGTAATGGCAAATATCTTAATAATTCCTCAACATTAATAGGACTATTTAATACCCTAATCCGTAGCAAGTTGGACTATGGCAGCACGATCTGGCATTCCATTTACACTTGCCATCAACGCCATCTTGAGGCCATTCAGAGAAAGTTCTTGAAATTCTTAGTTTGGAGGAGGATAAAGTTTATCCACAGAGAGGAGTCAATCATAACGAATTATTGAGTAGATTTAGTTGAATCTCATTGCAGAGCAGGAGAGAAACTTTATCACTAAAATTTTTGAACAAATTACTGCACAATAGTATTGATAGTCTTCCTCTCTTGTCCACTTTGAAATTTCGTGTTCCTAGGCAAAATTCTCGTAATACAGAATTATTCGACCTAGAGACCCCGAGGACCAACTTCCTAATACAATCCCCCATTTGGTTTATGGGTCTACATTTAATAGAGTTGCCAATAATTGTGACATTCACAATTACTTTGACTCCATAGTATTTATTACCAGGAGTTATGTGAACAACGAAAATTGACTGAAATGAATTGATTTAGGTTGAGTTATTTGTAATATTTCATTGAATGCTATAATTTAGTTGAAAATCACTATTTTTTATATTAGATTGAACCTCTTCGTTAAATCTTTTTTTAATTATTTAGTTATAAATTCAACATTGTTATTATTTTCTGTAATTGGGTGTTGTACCTGTTGAGAATAAAGAACTTATTATATTGTTATATTATAATAACGAATAACGCGACACCGGCATTAAATCAATGTTTATTTGAAATTCTCAAAAACTGTATACATGATTCCATTTATGATTATCCAATTGTTTACAATAGTGATGGTCGACTCGAGTAACTAACTCGAGTTAACTTTGGGCGTGACTCGAACCCAATCGAGTTGAATTCTGTCTGACTCGAGTTCGTAAACCGAATGGAACCGACATGCAGCGAAGTTTGCCGATCATTTGAGTGAGACTATGTTCATTCATTCAAGCACAACCATGAACAAGCATTCAACCATAACAAAGCTTAACAAACAAGTGTCACATATATGTTGATTTGAGGTTAACTTTAAACTGCCGGTTCTTGTTTTCGATTTTCGTGCTTTATTTATGTTCTGTTTTTGAAAAATGCCAGGTCGTAAAAAAACATGTTTAGTTTGGGATGTATTCGAATCGCCAGTGAGTGGACGTGTTGCGTGTAAGCAGTGTTCAGATTCATTTAAATGATGTGGAAATACGACCACAATATTAAACCACATAAGAAAAAAGCATCATCAACAAATGAAAGTAATACGAGTACTTCGACTGATTCATCGCAGTCACTGGTGGTATCGACAACCACATTGGATGTTGAGCCTCCTCAAAAAAGGTTAAGGCACACTCAAACCTGTCTTACTGTGCCAAAAAAAAAAACGCAAAATTCTGGTGATAACGCTTTAATTGATCTGATAGTAAAATATTTGCAGCTATTTCAGATAGTGGAAAATTCAGGTTTCCAAGAATACTCGAAAGCATTAAATGCCGATTATCAATTACCGAATGGAAAACAATTAGCTCTGATGGTAGATGAAAAATTTAAATTGGTGTCCGAATCTTTAAAAAACGAGTTACAAGATATATCTTATTTAGCGTTGACATCTGATATTTGGACATCAGCCAGTAATAAAAGTATTACAAGTCTGACTGCACTTTACATATATCAATATATCTTGAAATCTGTACTTATTTCTACTTCAGAAATACAAATACACCACACGGCGGATAATATTGCATTGGCTATTCAAAAGGTAATGGACCAATGGCAGATAAGCTCAAAAGTAGTAATATTGTCACAGATAATGCTGCAGCTATGAAAAAAGCTGTAAGTGAATGTTTGACTAAGCGAAAACATTTGTGTGTTGCTCATACACTTAATCTTGCGTTTAAAGACTGTATAGAGAAATATATTCTTAATTTAGCAGGCAACAAACTATTTGTCAGCTACAACAATTTTTGGAAATTTGTCGAGCAATTGTTTCGCATTTTGAACATAGCAAAAAAGCTTCTTAAGCTTTACTCAAAATGCAAGAGCAACTAAATGTGAATACATTGAAACTCAAGCAAGACGTTCGGACTCGTTGGAATAGTATGGTTTATATGCTCGAACGTCTATTAGAGGTTAAAATATCTATTTCTGCTACTTTGCCACAGCTGGATTCATCTCCGCCAAATCTAGATTCTAATGAATTGATAATAATAGAAGACTTGATGGCACTTTTACGCCCTTTCGAAAATGTTACTGTGATTTTATCAGGAGAAAAATATCCAAATTTGTCTTCTGTTATTCCTCTTGTACTTGGACTACGAAATGCTATAGAAAACAAGACGCCAGTAACGGAATTGGGCAACAGTTTAAAACGAAGTCTTTTTGCAGTAATAGAAAAACGACTTGAAGTATACGAGACTAATAGAACAGCATCAAATGCCACCTTCCTCGACCCAAACTTCAAAAAAAAAGATTTTACGTTTGAGAGTAAAACCAATAATACGCAAATGTGGGTATTTCAATGAATTATCAAACATGAGCACCGATCAAGTCCTACCTTCATCTAGCCCAAATCGCCCTAGTACTTCAATTGTTTCTGCTGTTACTGCTTTGGGTAAAGACGACATTTGGGGAGTTGTAGATAAAAAAATCATGGAGAGTAGTGGTCCCCCAACTTCATACACTTCGGCAGCTATGATGGTTCACCAATATACTGAATTAACATATCTTCACAGAAAATTCGATCCACTTCACCCAGGTAGCAGACTGACGGTAATATGACGTCATATATTGGTTTCAACATGTCGGAAAAACCATGCAGTGACGTCGAAATGTCACAGCCTCAAGACGTCATTTTGAGCCGTTCAAAAGACGTCATTAAACTACGTTAAAAAGACGTCACTAAGTAGAGAAAAATAGACGTCGTAAAGACGTTCTTCAGAGCCTATATTGTAGGGGTTCCATAATTTAAATAAAACAATTTTTATCATTAAACATTTATTTGAAAAATTATATTTTAAAATTAGTTTTATTTCACTTGAAACAAATTATTAATTAAAAATTTAGCTTTTAAACCAAATATGTTATGACTCACCTATTATAACAAACAAAAATTTTCATTGACATTTGAATAAGTTTCAAAAATACAAACTTTTTGTTCAGTTCCAATATTAAGATCAGGTAGAATACTCAGAGATGCCCTTTAGTTCTCTAATTTATATCAGTAATAGAATCACTCCGACTTAAAAAGCTGAAATTTTTTTTTAATGTAACCTAACACTGTCTTAATATACAAATAACATTTAGGTACATTATGATGTGAGAAGTTTTACCTGTTGTTGTATATTCATTATTCACTCGTGATGACACTGGAGTATTGCCTGTTGAAGTACTGGCTGTTCTTATTGCATGTTCTATATTATTTATTCTCGAAGAACGTGAAACTATGCCTCTGAAAATTATAGCACATCTTAAAAAAATATTGTTTATAATTTGCATCTTCGAAATAAAAACTTAAGGCAACATGTATCTATTTTATGGTAATTGTTTCGAATATCCGCGACATCGATAACTATAAGGTTGGGTTAGGTTAGGTTTAGTTTACTTTGAATTCTTGAAATGACGCGAATATTCTTAGTATTTCTCCTAATTTTGCATTGCATGTATCTAATTAATTCACCTTTTTTCGTTTAAAGGAGAATTTATTCAAGATTTGAACTCGACTCTTATGCATAAAGATGTCGCACTATTCGAAGTGGTATTTCGTTGACATCTGGTTTCTATTACTATGTACATATACATTTGCTTTCTCCGCAGAGTTTATTGCATTCATATACTAGGTCAATTTCTTGGAAGATCGATGCCACATTTCGAGCCCCAGACCATTTCGATGTACACCCGAATTCTTAACAGATATTTCAAAACATATTATAACAGAAACACAACTCGTCCATGTTAATACGTTGAATGCAAAACAACGCAGACGCAGAACATAAATATGAGTCCACAGAACAATTGACAACTTATAACCTTAACTATAATACAATTTTCGTGTTAACAATTGACGCATGGATCAATATCATTGTTCAAATGTGCGAAAGCTACTATTATCTAAGTGAAAAGAATATTTGTCGTTTCTTGAAAAATTAACGGTCATAAATTGACGAAAATAGTACGTTGCGCTGACGTCATCTGCTGTCATCCTATGAACGTCAGTCATCTGACGTTTAAAAAGACGTCAGTCAGCGGTCAAATAACGTCAATGACCAAAATTGACCGAAAATTGCCCCTAATAAGACGTCATTTTAAGTCGGCTTGCTACCTGGGCAGTTTTGGGATGACAAGAAATGTTTATTTCCGCGGTTATCAGAAATTGCCGAAAAATATCTTTGTATACCAGCATCGTCATCGTCAGTCCCTCCTGAACGTTTATTTTCAAAAGCTGGGATTTCGTGGAATGATAGAAGAAACCGCCTATTACTAAGAAAGGTTGACCAAATCTTATTTCTCAATAGTTCTCCATAATTGTTTGTTTTTTTTTATTATTTTTTAATAAGTACTTTAACAATATTTTGTTAAAGTACCTAATTGTCAGGAAATATTTTTGTTTTAGTATCATTTGACATTTTTCTTTATAGGAACAATTAAGTAGGTACCTACCTACGATATAATTAAGAATAAAATATAAGTATATAATTTAACTAAGGAAAGATATTCTTTGTGATACTAATTCTAATTTTCTAGAAAATATTGTGATTATAAAAGAATTTTGAGCCTGTTAATGTACCTATGTACATACCTGCATCATAATGTAAAATGATATTAGTCTGATTTTATTTTAAAAAGACTGCTATATAATTTCATAGTTTTATTGACAATAAATATAAATATTTTTTTTAATTAAAATTCAAGCCAAAAATACATAAATAAATGATCTATTTCAATAATTTTTCTTCACTTTAGTTAGTATAACTCTCCCAATACATTATAAAGAAATTATTTGAAATATGGAAGAATTGAAACAGATGAAAATATAATTTGTATGTTCCAATTTTTTAAATTATTAATGCAAAGCTGATGGAATAAATTGCTAAAAATTCAAAAAAAGCATTCACTTGTCCATCCAGTTAACTCGAGTTCAATCCGAGTTAATGGATTTTAACTCGGGTTAAATCGACTTTTGTTTTTTCCGAGTTGGCATAGCACATCACTTGTTACAAACATAAAATCATAACCTGAATTGTGTAGTTTCGAAACAGAAGAACACCATAGACAATAAAAATGAAGGATCATAGAAATCAAGTATATGCAAAATTCAAAACTATGAGATCAGAGATTGCTGTGGAATAGATGAGACGAAAAGAATTAAGAACAATCGAGAGAGGGACGCCGAGTTTGAGAAGAGTTTGGGACTTGAAATAGAATTTTTTGTGATACAAAGAATGAAAAAATGAAATTAATTTGCAAAATATCAGTATAAAAATTGGCATAATTTCAATATAAGAAATTCTGGAATTCTAGCGTAAAAGAAACCAAGAGAACTCGAAGAAAGAGGTACCTCAAATAAATTTTCAATTATCAATTTTATTCAAAGGCCTTTCCACATTTTATATTACGTATATTTTATTCGTAATAAGTTGAGAGTTTTTTTAGTATTGTTCTCTTTTCAATTTTTGTTGTAATTAAAAAATGTCCAGTTTAAAATTAAATGCACACAGTTCACATTATTTAATTATGTAAATTAAAATTTATAAATTATACTCCATACTTCTTCATTTTATATTTCACTTTATTATTTCAAACTGTGAATTAAATTATCTATGGTTCAGTAATAACACAGCCTAACTCTACTTTCTACTACTGTGGTAATAACCTATTAATCTGGAATAAAGAATATCATCGCGCGAAATCCAAATAACGTTCGAAGATTGCTCATGTTCGTTAGTTTTTTTTTAGATATTGTTTTTCTTGTGTAGATCTTTTGGCAATCAGTAATTATTTCTCATTTTTCATCCAGCCGAGAAAGCATCGAAAAAATAATTCAATTTATGCAAGTACCTAAAATTGAAAGGTATTTCGAGGAAATCGGTAAAGAATATGCCGGTCATAAGTAAGGAAAGAACTGCAGACTTCACTGAACGATTTCAGAATTCCAAAAACTTCAATCATTGCTATGGAGGTTCCCCTGAAAAACTTCAATCATTGATATGGAGATTCTCCTGAAAAACTTCAATCATTGATATGGAGGTTCTCTCAAAAACCAGTATCAAAATTCATATATTTCGTTCATATAATGGTAATAATTATTTTTCCAAGGTTTTTCTGTTAATAGAGTAAATATATCATTTTCAGATAGCTATTCACGAGGTTCATAACATTAAGCCTCAAAAATACTGTGGTTTTCTTTAAGTATATAAAAGCACTTACTGTTATTGGTATACACTGTTATTTCTATTATTCAGTTATTTTGAAGTCAGGCAAGTGCCATTTGTGATGAAGCTGAACTTAATTTACAGAATGTTCTTAATATCCAAATATCCATTACCTTATAAACATTAATTTACAGTTGAAAATTGAATAAAATTATTTTGAAAATTTAGATATTTCTGTATTTTCAGATGAAATATCCTGGTTGAAAAATATGGATGATGAGAATGTGACATAATTCAGATATTCCTTTGACCTTGGTAATATCTTATGAGAGAATTAACGTTATAGTGCTATTGATTTCTTTCAACATGAAGATATTCCATTGAAGAATGAAAGAGATATTTAATGTTGTATCTTGGGTGTATCAAAAATTGTTATTGACCCAGTCTATATATGCAGATAATGATGTATCTGCAAACTCTGTCATTCTAAAAATAATTTCCTACAGTGTCACTAAATCTTGCGGTTACTCCTAATCATTAGCACGTGAAGTAGAAGGCAATATTCAATCAAAATGAAGAAAAATTCCGTGTTTTGAGCATATGCAATTGAAAAAGGAACTAATTTGCAGGAGGCAGGGCTGGTAAATGATCTTTACCATAAGAAAATAATGTAGCTCTTTTTTTCTGAGAATAATGAGTTTGAAAGCCCAGTGAGTCTGACATCAAAGAATAACTATTTCACATATATTGGTTATTTGGAATTGGAATTTGCAGTATAAAGAAATTGTCAAGTCTATCTGTTGAAGAAAGTGAGGTCAGTTGCACGTGAACTGAAATTAAGTTTGAGAATCCTCTTTTCATTACATTTTCAAACTAATTGGAGTTGATTTTGTTGATTTATGAGGCTTCGTAGTCACAACCACTAGACTAGTTTTATTATAATTCAAATTCCCATTCATGGGAATCCCATAATTCCACAAAATTCTTTTTATCTATAATGCAACTCATAATAATTATTTTTGATTATTAAAACACATAAAAAATGAATAATTAAATGAATCATAATATGTAGTTGGCTTATATATATATTTTTGTCAATAAACTATTTGTCCAATGTGCAGCTATACCATTTACTACAATATGTTTGTTCATTTAAAAACCTATTGTTGTGAAATTTTGTGTTCATGTTGTGCCATGAAGTGTGTGATCAATTGTACCAGTTGTGTCCTTGATATTTGCATATAAAATGTCATGCACATATGAAAATTCACAGGATAACAAAAGTTTGTTACTCAAATTGGTATATAATAATAGAGTTGTATTATAGTCATCAACATTACATCAATGCAGATTAATTTTTCTTTGAAAATATATAGAGTTCTTGTTATTCGATGCAAGTCAAATGAGTGGTCAAATTAAACCTCCAATTGCTTGTTCAGTTTTCATCAGCATAGTTTTCATCATCAATCGTCAATGTAATAGGAAATTTGTTTCAGGTTGATTGAAAAGATTGGACTTGGATATCAACTCCAGTAAAAACAAGTCAGAGAGCATTTACATTCATTGGAACACCAAACATCAGCGGAAATATTGAAAAATGTTGAAAATACTCACCTTGATGGGATGGGCTCTGAATGCAGGTATTTTAAAATATAAAGTACCCATTTACCTCAGCCATTCTCTCACTCTCAATTTCACATTAATATTTAGTTTAAGTTGATATTTGAAATCAAAGATTATTTCTGAATTTTGTTAAGTAAGATTTTTCACATCTGAAAGAAAGTATTGTTTCCCATAAATGTTTTCATAAGAAACAATATTCTAATGTGATGAAAAAAAATATGTTGGTCCATTATTTTTCAGTGATAAGATAAAAAATTATTCACTTTTATTGTTGTTGATAATGATTGAATTTTGCTTAAGTGATGGATGAAAAAATCTGCATAAACCCTTCAATAATTGTAAGTTGATCTGGTATGATTAGGTATTTATGTTCACATTTCAAGAAATTATGAATATTTTCGAATTTCTGAAAACATTGACTATAATGTTTGGGAATTTCGATATTTCAATAATTATTAGGCAATGACAAAAATTATTATTCAATGAATATAAGAAATAGTATTATAGAATGAAAAAATACAAGGTACTAAGAAGTGATCAATATTCCTAACAAAAAATTTAATTTGCAGAGAACAAACATCAGAAATTTTTTTTTTTAGCTGATACAATATATTTGATTTTTAACTGATCAAAATACCCAAAAACAAGTAACCTATAAGAGAACTCAAAACAAACAATTTAGGACTTGTTAATTTCATCATAGCAATCATTGCACAATATTTACAAATGTTTTAGGCTCACATATTTCTTGCACTCTATACATAGAAATCTGCATTTTCAATTTTGCGTGTGAGCTCAAATTTGGATGTGTTCTTTGATATGTGGAAATCCTAATTCCTGCAGACATTTACTTCTACAAATGTTTGACCATGGTCAAACTTCATTGTAGTTAGAAGCAGCACATTTTCATTATTATACGATTTGCGGGTAACTAGTGAATACTTTGCCTGAAATTTGAACATGTTGGTTTTTTCTGATCTCTCTTGTTGGATCAATAGTGGCGTTATTTGACGTTCTTTCTTTGCAATATCCTAATGGTAGGACAATTATGTGTATTTAGAAGGTTGGTATTTCAATGCTAAATAAATGCTATAGTATATAAATTGTAGGTTGTTACGTTTCTACTTGTAGGTACCTATTTGATAATAAAGTAATTCATTTTCTTCAAAAACTATAACAGTTTTGCTTATTGAGAAAATAAGATAAATAAATTTGTAAACATGAACATATCTGATGGTTGCACCTGCGTGGTAATATTTATATATAATAATAATAATAATATATTTGGCCTCCAAAATTAATTCCACATCTTGGCATCTGAAGCTGTTTAGGTAGAGAGTTGAAGAGTAAGACAGCCATATATTGGGCACCTTTCTCTCTTAAAGCTGATTTATGTACAGGTAATAATATGGAAATATCCTTTGAGTGGTATTTTCATTCTTCATGCCCTCAAAATATTGGGACCAGGAATGAAAAAACATGAGTATCCTATATATATAAACAATCCATGCACTGTAGGTATTGAATATTTTCTGAACAGTCCTCTATATGATTGTCTATATCGAAGATTGGTAATTGTTTTCAAGACCCTTTTCTGCGCTAAAAAAATTGTCTCCATATGTTGGGATCCACCCCAGAATAGAATACCATAGGACATAACAGATTGGAACGTTGAATAATATTGTCTTTTGAAAGTTGAAGTTTAATTGATCTCTGAGACACTCTGAGGTGAATAATGTAAAAATATTTTATTTTAAGCCCCATTAAGCTTTTTACAAAGATATTCAGTATGATCTGTCCACTTCAGATTCTTATCTACCATGTGGTCCAGGAATTTTATCGAGTCCTTAACAGAAATCATATTGCCACCGCCATAAACCTCCCTCGGATGAAAAGTTTTCAACCTATTTGTGCTAAAGAATATACAGTCAGTTTTCTGTATATTGACCATTAACCCATTTTTCAACCTTCTCCATAATTGTTTTCGAGTCAGCCAATACTGAAGGCACATCCATTGACCTTATCAAAAAATTTGGGTCATCAGCATACATCACAGGATTACAGTTTTCCACGGAGCAAGCTCTAGGGAGAACGTATATAACTAATAACAGTGGACCCAATACACTACCTTGAGGTACCCCTATTTTAAGGTCAATATCTTCAGAAGACCAGGTCATATTTCCATCCGATATCATAACTCGTTGCTTTCTATTGCTGAGATAGCTTTCTATCAACTTCAGCTGGTTTTTCTAATACCGCTATCCTCCAAGCAATAAGGCATGCACAACTAAATCAAAGGCTTTACTCAGATCTAAGAAAAGGCCTATAGGTAATTCTCCCTTTTGAAGAGATATAAATATAGCGTTTGTTAGCTCAAAAATAGCTGTTTCTATGTTTTTGCCCTTAACAAACCGATGTTGGCATCAAGATATCGCTTTCAATTTTCCAAAAAAGCTCAGAAACCGATTTACAAGGATCTTCTCAAAAATTTTGGAGAAGGAGGTGAGTAAACTAATAGGTCCGTAATTTCTTATATCATCTTGCCCTTTTTATACAAAGGATTAATCGTGGCTATTTTCAATTGATCAGGAAAAACTCCCTCAATGAAAGATCTCTGAATGATATGAGCTAATTGAGCAGATATGATACCAATAGATTCCTTTATAACCATCATGGGTATTTCAACATGGCCAACAGAGGTTTTATTATTCAATGATTTTACGACTGCTATGACCTCGGACTCATGAACATCAAAAACAAAAAAAGATTTTTCCTGTTGATTATTTCGTTTCATATAAGCTGTGCTGGTCGTTTCTGGAATAGATTTTGCAGTATTGACAAAGATATTATTGAATTTTTCAGCTGAAAGTCCCAAATATATATATATTTCTTAGGTATGACAGGTTTATTCGTTGCTTTATTTTAATAATAATAATAATAATAATATTCCTTTATTCAACAGTCATCATACTTTTCAACAAAATTGTATCAGAACAATGAAAGTGAATTACGTCCAAATTAAATTTACAAAGATTCTTTACATGTTTGGAAATATTCAGCTAGATTATATGGTTAACAATTAAGTATAAATTCATATATACTTTTCTTGAAGAGCTCATGTTTTCTCATTTGCTTCAAATATTTAGGCAATGCATTGAACAATGAAATGCCCATATAATGCGGTCCTCTTTCTGTGCGTGTATAAGTACGTTGCGGATAAAAGAAAGTATGTATTTGCCTTGTATTATTCTTGTTTCTACAGTTTTCAAAGTAGAAATCTTTACTATGTACATAAAGAAGTAACCTATATATGTATAGGCCATAAACGGTCAGTATTGCACTAGATCTGAACTTACATCTACATGATTCCCTATATCCCAGACAGAACATCGTTCGTAATACCCATTTTTGAGCAACAAAGATCTCCTGGACATGTGAGGAGCTACCCCAAAATATAATGCCGTAGGACAGAATTGACTGAAAATTAGCATAATATAAAACTTTGAGGACCCCTATATCTACCTGATCCCTCAATACCCTAATATTGTAAATGACTGAATTTAGTGACTTTTTCAATGCAGTTGTATGTGTTTCCCACTTCATATCTTTCTCAATGTGCTCTCCTAAGAAATTAACCGACTGCTTAATTTCAATTTCAGTAGTGTATTCAGACAGGTCTTGACCTCCACAGTGCCTTCCATCATCACCAAAAATAAGACAGTTCGTTTTCTGCATGTTAATATTCAGACCATTTTCTTTACACCATTTATGCGCATCATTCAAAATTGTCTTTCAAAATTTAAAAAATTTCAAAATTTGCCAAAGAGATTATTATTTGCCATGCTGCCTTTGATCTGTTCTGTCACAAGTTAATGTAAATTTAATTCAATTAAAAATTAATTAAGTTAATTTCCAAAATGGCCCTTCCTGGAATCCGTTACTGCTTGATCATATTGCTTCTTAAGGGTGGTATATATCCCCTTATATTTAGGATTAACTGTTGAAGCAGTATAGAAAAAATCTAGAGTGTTTTTGAGGTTCTTTGCTAAGGACTCAACTTGAAAATCCTACAAGTTTTTCCCAATTTCACAGGTCTTTTAGGAAATCACTCACTGAAAATATATTAAAAATGATTTATAAAATGATTCCACAATTGATTAATATCAAAAGACATACTGTTAATCTGTGTCCAATTGACGCCTGCTAATTTCTGTGTGAAGTTTTTGATGTTCTTTCATTTATTTTTCTCTTGAAAATAGTGCCCTGGATTCAAGCAGAACATAGTGTGTAACAAATTTCAATGCAGAATGATCAGAAATGTAATACTCAATAAGAGAACAAACCCCAGTACAGGCTTGTGAGCACGTTATCAACACAAGCACCCAATCTAGTAGGACTCCAATTAGACACTTGTATATTGAATTGTTCTAAAAGTGACAGTAATTCACTTCAAGATTTGTCCTTTGATAAAACATTAACATTAAAATCACCTGCTATAATGAATTTCTTCTTCTCATTACTACATATTAGACGTGCGCAAAACAGTACGTTGAGGTGTGATGTGATGTCATATCACATCAGGCTCGAAAGTAATATTACTCCGTTATATCACAGTATCACACCATCACGTTAAACATTACTCGCAGACCATCACACGTGCTGATTCGGTTCATCACGTTGCGTACTGTGTAATGTGATGTTTTCACCGTAATGTTACTTGGCAAGTGGCATACCTTACGTTATGTGATGGCCTTATATCATTCTATTATCGATGATATGAGAAAATGAAATTTATTTCTTTAGTGCCTTATTTTGTAAATCCATCTTTATGAAGGCCCTAAATTTCATACTATAAAAATTTTAATTAATGAGGAAATATATTATGTGCTGGTTCTATTATCGACTGTACATGAGAATGAAATTTATTTCTTTTTTTGGTTCATTTTGTGAAAACTGTCTCATCTTTATAAAAGACCTAATTGTATATAATTTCATACTATAATAATTTGACAATATAAAAATATATTATGTAATGGTGTTCTATTATCGACTATAAGTAATAATAATATAAACTTTGTTTAGCTAAAATTGCTATACAAACTATTATCTACAAATAATCTTACATACTATTCCCAATATACATTTCTCTTAATTTAAACTTAAATCTATTCATATTTGAAACACTTTTAATTTCATTTGGTAACATATTATGTTTTTTTAAAGCCTTAAAAAATAATAAATTTTGACTTTTTTTGTACTTTGTATGATGAAGTATAAAGTTATGTCTATTTCTAGTGTCATACTTGTGTACCTGATCAAAGCGCATAACTATTTCGTTAAAATATTGTGGCATTAAACTACATTTAATTTTTTGAATAAATATAAGAGCTTTCATTTCACAAAACTCCTCAATCTTAATCCATTTTAATGTTTTAGCATGGCATCGATGCTTGTATATCTACTGCACTTCAATATCACTCGCAATGCACGATTTTGTAATAACTGCAATCTTTTTGTGTCGGTTTTATTTGCCAGATATAGAACTGTACTAGCATAATGGAAATATGGAAGGACGATACAATTATATACTGTCTCTCTTGACCATTTACTTAAATAATCACTATATCTATTAAGTACTCCTATTTGTTTTGAAATTTTTTTACATATATATTCGATGTGTTCATTATTATACCAAGAACAATAAGTGAAAACAGAATTTATTTCTTTGTTCCTTATTTTATGAATCCATCTTTGTAAACCTAAATTTATAATTTATACAACCCATGATTATGTGCTGTTGTTATATTATCGGCTATATGTCGGCTATATTATCGGCTACTGTAAATATGAAATTTATTTCCTTTCAGTCCGATTTTGTGAATCCATCTTTATAAAAGACATATTTTATGCTATAAAATTTTGAATTAATACAACAATATATTAGGTATGTGCTATTATCGAGTACATGTGAAAATGAAATTCATTTCTTTTTTGTATCATTTTGTGTCATCTATATGAATGCCCTAATTTTATACCAATTATTTAATTATTATTGAATTCGTATAGAAACATATCACGTGATGTTCTATTATCGACTATATATTAGAACGAAATTTATCCACTATTTATTATTATTACTACTGCAAACAAAAAAATCGAATAAGTAGAATACAGCGTTCGGAAATTATTTCAGATTTGAATGAGATAATTCGTTTCAGTCTCAAATATCTACTAATATTACTGAACAAAATCTAAGCCCTAAGCTCCCTTGTGCCTAGACGTAATAAATATTCAGTGTCAGTTTGGTAGGTAATACTCATAACTTATTTAAAAGAGGATTAAAACGGATATCATTTTCTAATAATACTTTATTAACACAACCATATATTCTCTTACACCTAGCGAATTAATTATATAAAAAGCACTTAACCTTATTTCAAACATAGAAAAATAAAAATGTGATTCATAGAATATTACATTACACCGACTACACTATTACTGTATTTTAGTGCAACAATCTACAATACCCCCCCTCACTAAAATCATTCTTATCCTTAATACCTAACAAATACCTAAATCTACTAAATAAAACTAATGTCAACCCTTTTGTTAATAAGTCGGCCAATTGATTTTTACTTGATATATATTGTAATTTCAAGATAGTATAATAATAACCTTTATTAGCAACATATTGCTATACAATAAAATTTACATAAAAATTACAATATATCATTAGTTTATATGCCACCTTCAATATAAATATTCTATATGTATACAAATCTATGAAACTTTCATATCATCAATATATTTTGTAACTAAAGTTCTCTTAAATTTATTTACACTTTGCATTTTAAATGTCGACGGTAGCTTGTTGTATGCTAGCGTTGCCTTGAAAAAAATTGAATTCTGTCCTGATCTTGTTTTTTTGTGGTCAAGCATGAAGTTTTCTCTATTCCTTGTATTATGTTCATGGACTTCACTGAATTTAGTAAGCCTGTTTCTTAGATAATTAGGTGTTAATCCTAAGCTAATCTTATGAACAAAGTGCAAAGCATTTATTTCAAGCATATCTTTTACTTCTATCCATTCTAATGCATGTAACATTGTTCTTACACTTGTCTCTCTTTTACAGTTCAAAATAACTCGCATTGCCCTGTTCTGCAACAATTGCAATCTATTTATGCCCGAAGTGTTGGCCAAATATAATACTGTACTGGCAAAATGATAGTGTGGCAATATTATTGTGTTATACACAGTCAATTTACTATATTTAGATAGATAGCTAGATGTTCTTTGTAATACCCCTATTTTCTTAGCTATTTTTTTACATACATAATCAATGTGATCACTAAATTTTAATTGTCTATCAATTATTATTCCCAAGTATTTGACTCTTTCTACTTGTTCTATTACGGTCATTCCAATTTTTATTGTAAAAGACTCAGCCTTGCCAATAACCATCATTTTAGTCTTATCAGTATTTAACTTGAGTATATTCTGTTTAAACCACTTACTAATGTCTTCCAAATCTTCATTCAGTTTCTTTTCTATTTCATCTTTGTCTTTTCCCGTTATATATACAACTGTATCATCGGCAAAAAGGTGTATCATCGAATACTTTAATACTTTCACTATATCGTTTATATATAAAACGAATAAAAGTGGACCCAATGTGCTGCCTTGTGGCACGCCATCTTCAGCCTTTTTGTTTTTAGAAAGTTTATCTTCACATCTCACATTCTGCCTTCTCTCATGTAAGTAGCACTCTATCCACCTCAGTACATTACCTTTCATCCCGTAATTACTCAATTTTAGAAGTAATCTCTTCCTGTCTACTGTTTCAAATGCCCGTCTTATATTTAAAAACACAATTACTGTATACAATCCAGTATCACTACTTTGTTTCCAATCATTCAGCACAACTTGTATAGCTGTCTCACAATTACAGTTTTGTCTGTATGCAGACTGATATTCACTCAAGATATTATTTCTATTTACAAATTCCTGTATTTGCAAATAAACAACTTTTTCCAATAACTTGGCAAGGGATGGTAATATATTTATAGGTCTAAATTCAGTTGCATTAATAGTTCCTGCCACTTTTCGGACAGGCACCACAGTTGAGGTTTTTAGTTTTTCTGATGGTATTTCACCCATTTCCAACGAACTATTTACAAAATTGAGCAACATTTCCTTTATATTTTCAAAAAGTTTCGCAGCAGCTCTATTGTCACTCCATCTGGACTGCTTTTTAGAGGCATAGAATATAATAATTCTTTTAATTCATTAAAATTAAGCATTTTAAAAGAATCTAATATTGCAGTACCACTTCCCCACTCTTGCAAATCAGAGTTATTAGTTTTACCGATTGAACTTATTAATATTTTAACACTATCAATATAATAGCTATTAAATTTTTCAGTAATTGAGATTTTATCACTACATACAATTCCATCAAATTCAATCAAATCATACATACTCTCATTTCTTCCTGATATTAACTTCTTTAATGTCTTCCACATTTCCTTAGGTCTATTTTTATTTCCATCTACTTGATCTCTATAATACCTGTATTTTTGATTTCTTATGAGTTTCGTAACATTGTTTCTGGTTTTTGTATAATCTAGCCTGTCTTTTTCTTCATTGCTCAGAAGCCACAATCTGTATTTATAATTACGTTCCTTAATTGCGTTTAAAATTTCAGAACCAAACCAATGTTTGTATTTTTTCCAACTGTTATTTCTTTTTCTGGCATAAATTTATCGATAGCCAATAATAAATGTTCATAGAAATATTCAAATCTTTTAGAAAAACATTCATGATAATTATACCCCTCTGATATCCTGAGGATCATTTCCTTAAACTTTTCCACATCGGTTAATTTAGATCTTCTAATTATCTTCCTTTCTTTATTTTCTTCTCCTAGTACATTTAGTTTTATAAGTGCATGTCTATTGAAGTTGTAGTTCCGTAAAATCTCACACTCCATGTCACAGTAATTTGTTATGATTAAATCTATCATTGATTTACTGCCTAACGGCGACACATGGGTATACTCATTCACCAACTGTACCATCCCAGAATCTTGAACACACTTTTTCAGTCTTCTTCCATATGTACAGTCTGTATTATAGTGTATATTGAAGTCTCCAGCGAGAATCACTGCATCACTTTGATTTTCCACTATTTCGTCACAAAGTTCTTCAAAGTCTACCAAAAAATCACTATGGGACGCACTAGGGGAGTGGTACACTACCCCGATCACAAATTTTAGTTTGTTTATTACCACCTTGATTATTAAAATCCAATAGTTCATTTGAACACTTAATTTTTTTATGATCTTATACTTCAAATCTTTTCTTAATTGTAATCATCCATATAAATCTCAAAATTATTGATTTCTTCAGTCAAATGTGTTTCTGTCAAACACATAACAGCTGGTTTCTGCTTTATTACAAAATATTGCAATTCATCAAAATTCGCTATTAAGCTCTGAATATTTTGTAAATAAATTTCCTTTTTTCCATTAGACTTATACTCTAGCTTATTTAGTTGCTATTGTTCACCACAAGATGTTGTTATTTATATTTTCTGAGACAAAATTATATTTCAAATCAATATGTTTTACTTTTCTGTTATTTGCAGGATTATTTATAATTGCAATACATCCTTGATTATCTTCATATACTAACATCTGATCAATATTCAAATTAAAATCTTTAATTAATTTTAATAACCACAATCCTTCCGATACAGCACTACATATTGCTACTAGTTCTGCCTCTGTGCTTGATAATGAAACACACTTTTGTTTACGTGTTGCCCACATCAGAGTATTATTGAATAACCTGAATACAAACCCTGAGACAGATTTACGATCCTGAGTGTCTCCTCCCCAATCAGCATCTACAAAGCATTCTAATTTTAATAATCCACATTTCTCCCTTTTAAACTCTAGTCCCAAGTTTTGTGTACCCTTTAAATATCTAAGTATTAATTTTAAATGGTTCCATGCTGTATCAGAAGCTTTGTCTTGAAACCTACTAAAATAATTTAACGCAAAACAAATATCGGGCCTTGTGCCTAACATAAGGTACATCAAACAACCAATTAATTCTCGATATGGCTTTTTTGTCAATTCATTTTCATTGTTACAAATTTCAATACTTAATTTTGGTTCGATAGGTATAGAAGAAACTTTGCAGTCTTCCATTTTAAACTTTTTTAATAAATTTCTTATATAACTTTCCTGACTTATTTTTAAAATCCCATCTTCCCGATTATAGTTTATTTCTAAGCCAAGAAAATGTTTTATTTCCCCTTTATCTACCATCTTGAATTTTGCCATTAATTTTGATTTTATTTCATTTATTAACTGTACACTAGGACTTGAAATAATGATATCATCTACATAAATCAACAAATAGGCCATATTACATGATTCCCCTAAATAATATAAACAATAATCACCTTCAGATCTTTTAAAACCTATATCTAATAAAAATAAATTTATTGTATCGTTCCAACATTTACTGGATTGTTTTAAGCCATATAATGATTTTTTTAGTTTCAACACTTTACCTTTTCCACATTTTACACCTTTAGGAGGGTAAATGAAAATGTTTTCATTCACTGTACCATTCAGAAATGCTGTTCTAACGTCAAGTTGCCCAAAATAAAACTTATTTTTATTCCCCACTATTAATAAAAGTCTGAGAGTAGACATTTTTGCTACTGGTGAATAGATATTTTTGTAATCTATATTTTTATCCTGTAAAAAACCCCTAACAACTAATCGAGCCTTATATCTATCTTTTTCCTCAATTTCTAAATTTTTATAAGAAAAAACCCACCTTGTATCAAATATTTTTACGTCTTTAGGCATATCTACCTCTTGCCAAGTTTCATTTTCAAATATTGAGTTAAGCTCTTTATTAAAAGCATTTAACCATAGTTTTTCATCAGGTCTATTTTCAATCTCATAAACACTTTTAGGAACATCTACAACAAAGGATGTGGCGTCAAATGCCATATACATTTCAAATTCATCATACTTAGCAGGCATTTTAACATTTCTTTTATTTCCTCTATATCCTACTTTTTCCTTATCTATTTTATCATTTGAAATTTCATTTTTACTTTCTTCATCTGAACTATCTCTTATATCATTATTATTATTTGTATGTTTTTCCTTTTCTAATGTACTTTCTATTTCTGCTTGATCATTTACTTGAACTAACTTATTTTTAAAATAAAAATTATTTTCGTTGAATTCAACATTTCTGGATATAATGATCTTTTGTTTCTCAATACTCCATAATCTATACCCTGTTGGTGCATATCCAACCATCACACATTTGTCCACCTTAGAATCAAATTTACTTCGAAATTGTTTCTGTATGTGGCTATAGGTAGTACATCCGAAAATTTTTAAATTACTAACATTTGGTTTAACATTATACCAAATTTCAGCAGGAGTTACATTTAAATTTGATGATATACCTCTATTCATAACATAATTCGCGGTTCTAATAGCCTCATTCCAAAATTTTTTAGGAATACTGGCCTCCTTTAATATTGTTCTACTACGTTCGACCAAACTTCTATTTTTTCTTTCAGCCTTTCCATTCTGTTGAGGTGAATAAGGTGTTGTATAATCAATAACTATTCCCTTTTCGCGACATAACTTAATAATATCGTTTGAAATGTATTCCCCACCATTATCACATCTTAATTTATGAATTCTACATGTAAATTTAGCCTCCACCATCTGTACATACTCAATAAACTTTTCATACACTTCTGACTTATTTTTTAAAATATATACTACAGAGAAATTGGAAAAATCATCAATAAATGTTAAAAAATATTTTCCACCATCTATGGCCTCAGGTGTAATTGGCCCACATAAGTCTGAATGAATGATTTCAAGAATTCTTTTACTTTTGGTACGTGTTCCAAATGGACTTCGTGTCATCTTTCCCTTAATGCATGGTTCACAAAAACT
This sequence comes from Henosepilachna vigintioctopunctata, assembly GCA_030704895.1. Taxonomy (NCBI): domain Eukaryota; kingdom Metazoa; phylum Arthropoda; class Insecta; order Coleoptera; family Coccinellidae; genus Henosepilachna; species Henosepilachna vigintioctopunctata. The sequence continues at coordinate 133,653 of JARQZJ010000013.1, forward strand.
TGTGCCATGAATATTTATATTTTTATCTATGCCTGTAACCATATCACCTTTAATAATCACTTTCAATCCACTAAACCCTATATGTGCATATCTGCGATGCCATTTCATGTACTCATTATCATTTTCTATATTTAAGCATTCAGATGAATTGAGCTCAAATGAAATTTCATAAGACTACCTCTGTCTCCTATTCCTAAAATTTCATTCTTACTGTTAACTTCTAACAATTTAACTTTACCTTTTTCAAATAAAACTTTAATGTTGAACACTTCCAAACGTTTGACCGAAAGTAGGTTTTTCCTCAAATTAGGTACATAGAAAACATTTTTAATTAAACATTTAATCCTTGTGTTATTGACATAACTATAAATTTCTATATTTCCAACTCCTACTGCTAATATAAAGATAACTGATATTTTAATTGGATCTTTTAATGTCATCAAATTTGAAAAATATTCCTTCCTATTTACCATATGATCTGTACACCCTGAATCAATGCAAAATTTCAAAACTTTTGATTCTGATAACATTTCAGATATTTGAACATTTCTATCACTTATGAAACAAATATTTCTATCATTACTAGAATCCTTTACACTATTAACATTATAATTGTTTGAATTATGACTAACGGTTGATTCATCTTGTACAAGATTACTTCTATAATAATTGTTATATCTATCCCTACCTTGATGCCCCCTGAAACCTCTGTTACCTCTAAAAACACCTCTCTGACTTCCTCGAAACCTTTCGTTATTTCCTTGAAATGCTCCTCTGTTTCTTGACCTTTCATTTCCACCTCTGTATAATCCTTGACTTTGGGTTTCTGGACATTCCCTCTTGAAATGACCTATTTTGCCACATTTAAAACAACCCTTTTGTGACACAAACGCCGTTGGTGTAACATTTTCAGTTTGTTTGTTATTTTTCAAACTCACTCTTCTTCTTTCATTTTCAGCTAGTAGTTTGTTCTTTACTACTTCAAAAGTTACATCTGACAGGTTTTCAATTACTGTGACAAATGTATCATACGAACTTGGGAGACTCAATAGAAAATTGCATATTAGGTCTTCATCACTAATTTTCACATTCGCTGACTTTAACTGTCTCACTATTTTTTCAAATTCTTCTATAAACTTAATTGGACATTCATTTTCTTTAAGTTTCATACTCAATAATTTTCTCTTCAAAAACAGTTGCCCAGGTAATCCTTTCTTCTCATATTTGTTTGCTAAGACTGACCACATTGCAAAAGCAGTTTTACACTCCTAACACTTTCTAATTCCGAGTCTTCTATACATTGGACCAGTAATGATTTGGCCCTATTGTCTTTTTCCTCTGGCTTGTCTCTTCTAAATCCGCTTCACTCTGTATGCTTGTTATAACATCATTTTCAGCAAGTATTAGTTCAATCCTGAATTTCCAGTTGTAGAAATTATCACCATTCAATGGTTCAATATGATGTCTTTTGTCTAATCCAGACATATTTCCAATTTATTGCTTTATTCTAAATAAAATATATATCTCTTCAATATATTTGTTATTTTTACTATTGCGTTATCCTGGGCCCATAACCTCATAACTTATTTAAAAGAGGATTAAAACGGATATCATTTTCTAATAATACTTTATTAACACAACCATATATTCTCTTACACCTAGCCAATTAATTATATATCAAGCACTTAACCTTATTTCAAACATAGAAAAATAAAAATCTGATTCATAGAATATTACATTACACCGACTACACTATTACTGTATTTTAGTGCAACAATCTACAATAATCTCTACCGTTATCGGTCCATACCGTACGAATCCTGTTTGTTCTAACAACTCCATGATTTAAACAAGTGCCACTTTTTATCAATGTCGAAATATTCCGCTTTTAATAAATAAACTTGTCCGCTTGACATCTTTTTGACTCCTGCTAAACCACTTTTCACTGTTGGAGAAATGGATATTTCAAATAAGTATGTATTTATCAGAAGGAATATGAACTCCGTCATGTAAATATTGAACGTATATCTGACGACCATCATCCCAAAAAGTGCCCCTCACGTAACCCGAATCATATGCATAACGAACGATCTCCAAAGCACTCATTTTTTCGGACCAAACTTGTCGTGTCTATCTTATGTATATCTTGTGAAAAACGTAACTTTGGTTTCCTGAAATTCCAAAATACGTTATGAGAATCGTACTCGGATAAATCTGAAGCGATTAACAGATTATCATCGCATCCACTGGCCATGATGGTCTTATAATTGTCACACACACGAACACCCGAGGTTGACGAAGATCCTGAAAAAACGTGAGAAGCGTCTTTATCTCTATCAGAGTGTGCACCAAATACACCTGAATTTCCAACGCAACGTAATTGATTAAATGAGATATAACTGCGACTTGCGCATGTAAAGTGAATAAAGGTAACACATATATAACTCGAGTAGGCTTACAAGGAACATCCCTACACCATACCGTGCCAGTATTTGAATATTGAGCTACTTCGATATCATAGATCTGGAGAACGCGGATTCACCTGAAGGCCTGAAGAATACCTAATTTCTTACGATCTAAGATTTCAGTACTTTTTCCATGTATTAATATATTATTTTTTGAGGCGTTTAACAGGCACTGATAGATTTCAGTATCCAGCTCATCTTTGTAACCATTCACTGCCTTTCACTAAAGGAAATCCAGTCGCAATGGCCTTCTCATGCAGAATATTCCACTTAACGACACCTTGAGAATAATCAGATCGTCTTATATGTACAGGATAATCATCCGTATGCTGGCATAACGCTGATATACATTTCTCCAAATATATAGCTTACTCGGAATTGGGATTCCAGTTTAAACAAAACAAACATACGTCAATTTGAGTATGTTCATATTCATAACTTGACATAGTTTGGTCACATACACTATAACGTAATGGTGGCAACGATTTTAGCCATTTCTCACGTAAAACATCTTCATTCACATCTGAGTAATCGTAATTGATACATAACTCTCTCATTTGATGTAAACCTAAAATTATAAAAAATCCGAAGAGTTCCAAACGTGAATAGCGTTATATAGCTTACGCTGCTTCTTTTTAACCGAATGAACACAATGTGAAACTGATAAACACAATAACAAAATTACAATACATGCAGAGTATGGAACAATCACAACCTTTCAGTACAACAGTCATGTACACCAGAAATTTCAAGAAACCTTTACACCTAGCTTCAGCCTCAGCACAACCTTTCGTTATCAATAATACTTTGATTGTAAGAAGAACTGAATAATTTTGAAAGAAATATATCTGAATAATATGTGAAAGAATGATAAAAATAATTTATTCAATATAAATTAATTTATAATAATAAAGTATTTCTTTTACGCCAGAATTTATCATAAGAGCTTCCTGAAATTAATACGAAGAAAAATTGTAAGTCTTATTTCTCATATTTCTAATACAAAGATTATCACTTACTTGAGTTCAAAAGTACGAAATTTCATTTTTTCTACGATTTCCGCCAGTTGTTATTCACAACAACGGATGTCATAAACTAGTCGATGTTGCGTAGGACAAGGATTTGCCGCAAGACGAAATATGATGAAGTATGTAGAGAATTAATTCTTGAGAAAAACCGCTAAATCGGTGTTGTCATATTTGAGGAAGAAATAATAACTATATAGAATAGAATAATAGAACTAAAAATAAAATATTATATATTACAAAATCACACGTAGGTAGTCAACAGAAGTTAATGAAATGTAGACATGTAGACATTAAAATATTATATATTACAAAGTCATATGAAAAGACTCAAATGTGAGTCTCATTGAACTGCAAATCTGCAAGAGTCTTGCAGCTCAGTCTTATTTTTGCGTAAGTCTTGCAAGGTGAGTCTTGGTCTTGGTTTTGCATTCAAATAGGATTTCGTATGAGCCTGAAAATGTTATTTCCATTTTACAAACATCTCTTTGTTCATCCATCCTTATTCTTGTGCTAGTCCAAGAACGTCGGTGGGAGCTTCATCAACTAGTTAGTTTTGCATGTTGTTCCTAGGAAATGTACATGGCGGAATGAACAGATGGCATTCGTACAACACACTACTGTCACATTTGAAGCTCTCTCAACACTGGTGAGACAGCCGTCTTTGTTTCCTGCCTTTGGTGGCCAGAATTTTTTGTGGTTTCTGGATTGTAGTGAGCCCGGTTTGATCCATATTGAATATTTGGCGAGGTCCCAAATTCTGAACTGAAAAAATTCTATATAAATATGGAATAATTTATCTGTGGTTTTTCAAACGGTTGGACTCTCGCAGCAGAAGTTGGTTCTGGGGCGTACAGATAAATGTCCTTATTTCTTCTCAGGAAACTTTCAAGCCATTCTTGTCCAGTCCGTTTCTTGTCCTTAGTGAAAGGGTGATCGAAAACATATTTTCGGTTAGTTCAAAGAGTGAATCACTCTTGGAGTAATTTACGCGTTAAACCAAAAAGTCGTGTTTCTGAAAACTGTATATTTTCTACTAATTCCTGCTCAATTCGAATCACTCTTGGAGTAATTTACGCGTTAAACCAAAAAGTCGTGTTTCTGAAAACTGTATATTTTCTACTAATTCCTGCTCAATTCAGTTGAAAATGTTTTCTTGGATCATCCTAATTCTTTGAGTTAGACTTCAAGCTTTTGTAAATATTGATTGCATGTTTTCTAAGCGGCGCATGATGGGGAACACGAAAAGTTTTTGCTTTTCCTATTTCCTATGCTTTAATTGATGGATTTCACTCATGAATTTTTCTACAAACTACAAGCAAAATATGCTTGTCAGCAATTACAAACACAAGATACAAAATATGTGCATTCATTATTCGGACTGTTGAATCCTATCTCCGTTTTTGTTTTGGATAACTTGTAATATAGATGGATGAAGAATGAAGATACTTTTAGAGGACAACTGGAGATATTACCAAATGAAAATTTCGACAACCCTGAAAGTGAATCTATTTTTATATAATTCTCGGAAATTTTTTGTCAGGACTGTGGTTAATTTTATGAATCAAATAGACTGAAACAAGTACTCCGTCATTATAACAACTAACGATTTCTTGAAAGAAAAATGTTTTAATGAATTGAAACAGTTATTGTCAGCTACACTATTTTGCTAGGACTGTAAAAGTTGTGATTTGTTTTTTATTTTGACTGAATTTCCAGCAATATTGGGGAAAATATTACCACTAAATCATGGCAATACATTTCCTCTTTCAAAGAATATTCTTGCCTCATTCAGCAAATCAACTCTCAAATTCTTAAGATTCTTGTCAACATAGATTTATGTACCATTAAAAATTCTAAAAGATTTGAGGATATTATTCTTATCTTCTACGTTATTCAATTTGAGATGGCAGGTTGCGTTCTTCCCGGATTAACTTCTTGCCCAATCCTAGAGTTCGGTACAGTTCATTTAAAGATATTAGCTGTTTTAAACACTATGTTTCCTTATTTTCTATTGATACTTCTGTGAAAACAGATGTTTACTTTCTCATTTTGATACATATCGTTAATTTTTTGTTGAAGCAAGTCGATTTTTTTCTGGAGATTTTTATCACTTGTTCGGATTCACTTTTATGAAAGTCAAGTTTATCATTGATTGATTTGAGCATATCAGTAAGTTTCTGCCGTTGAATATTTCAATGGTGGATTCCATTATCAATTTATAATATCCTTGATATAATACTTTGTTATTCCTATGAACTGATATTGGACCTGACGTTCGAAAGAAGTGCAGATTTTTATATGATTGATAGTGTTGATATCGTTTCGAAGAAGAGATTTTTCATATTCAATGAGATTTTTGTTCAATATTTTTTGATAAAATTCAGAAATTTACCGTTTATTCGTCTGCTTCTTGTTTAATTTATTAATATCATCAAATTTTCCTGAGATTTTACCCACATGAAAGTTTTAGATAAAATATTTCCGCTATTTTGTAATTGCCTAATAAGATGAATTTTAAGGTCTACATATCACAAAGTGATTATAAATAAGTCATAAATTTTACTGAATTTGCTGAATATGTGAGAAATATATTATATAATAGTACCTAAAATAGGGACACAATTTTTGATGAAATGGGTATGCGGTATCTGCGTATCTTTCAAATTTATCTCTCTGAAAATAATAACTTCAAATTGACTTTTCGTTTTCTGGGCGCACTGATGAGTTTACTCAGTATCGTAATTCTTGTTTGACAAAATTCGCCTTACATCATCTTCACTCAGATCAGTCAATTTTATCCCGTTCACATTGCTCTACTTCAAGTTGTGGACTTTACACACAAAAGCAGTATTTTCTGTGGTTGAAGTAAAATGTCTTAAAATCTTACTGATTATGTCAGGAACATAATCAGTATTTGCGAACTAAGTGGCTCCACAGTTGGAAGGAGGTGGAGGTGCTGGAGCAGTGGATGAGAAACCTCCAAACGTGTTCAATAATTTCTTCGTCCATAATTCCGTTTTATCTGCTGTCGGATCTTTGCATGCATTGTACGCCAATGAACTCTGTTCTGGGTGGTCCGATTAGTCAGGTTGTCGTGGTCTATCTCCTTGATGTTGTTTCACCAGAAGCCGGCTGACCTGTCTCTTTTACTGATTGGGTTTGGTATTTTCACAACCTGCTTGACAACATAGTCATCTTTGCGTCTTTCGATATGACCATCCCAGCGTAAAGCAGTTTCTCTCACTTTTTCTACTGTCGAAGCAACTTTGAAGGAACCTCTGATGTACTCATTGCGCACTCAGTCAAATCGTGTCACTCCAACCGCTCATCTCAACGTCTTCATCTTATCCGTGTTCAGTTGTTCGTGTACTTTTTTTGTAGTACAGCATTCTGCTCCATATGTTGAGGTTGGTCCCATTACTGTCTTGTATACCCTTCCCTAGATCTTGATTGGCATTTTGGGATCGCTTTGAACAGCAGTTAGTGAGCGCCATTTGAGCCATGCAGAATGTATTCAGTAATTGATATCTTTGTTAGTACTGTCATCTGGTGTTATGACGAACCCGAGGTAATTGAAACTCTTTTCTTTAGGCAGTGGTGTACCGTTTTTGTATATGTCAATACCTACGTCGTCTGTTCTTTCAAAACTGCAATCCATTTAATCGAGTACATACTCAGTATTTTCGAAGTTTGTGGCTCCTTTATTGCAAGGGGGTGAAGTGGCTGGAACAGTGGTTGTGAAACTTTCAAATGTGTTCAACAGAATCCCCAACAAAGCTGGCGTTTCTAGGATTATTGTGATCTGGTATATTCGGTAGAAACTGGCCAATAAAATTACCTAGGCCTCTTACCCTGTCTAAAAATCTCTTCAAAGATACGATATTTTCGGTGGTACAAAAAAAAGATCACGTGGATGAGCCTAGCTCCGAGATCTATGATATCGAAGAGGACTTTATTGTCATGACGACGAAGTCTCTCGTGAGAATTGTGTTATTTGTTGAACTCCTAGTGATCCAATAGCAGTATCGTCTGGTCTGGGAGCAGGAACATTGGAGATATGGGATATGCCTGAGCTGAAATAATTGCTGTTAACAACAGGATAAGAGCGAGAATTCCTTGAAAAATTTATTTATTTCTTCAATTATTTTCTCAGTAGTATTGTTATTCAGTTTAATTTCAAGAAAACTTCATTATTAATGTGTTCGGTCCTCTATGAACTGAACAGTGTATGAGGACATTCAAGGCACAGAAAATACGTCCGCTGTTCTCCCAAAATTACAATGCATTCACTCCGTCTTACTGCGACTGATACGTAGTCCGTGCTCTTTTATTTTCTCAGTCCATTTGTTGTGCAATTCTTGAAAACCAATAGCGCTTTTGTTCAGTAACGCAATGTGCGCATAGAGCATGCACCACTGGATGCACCATGTTCCTGTATGTCAAGTGTAAAATGTCCGTTCTGGAATTTTTTCGGGTCATTTAATCTTTTTGACATCTTCTCTAGATTCCTAGATAGTTATAGCATCTATGGGCCCACCAGTTTGCACTAAATTTGCAAATGTGTTTGACAGTAACTCCAACCAAGCCGTTTGTTGAATTATTGTCATCTTGTTTACTCGGTAGAAACTAGCGAATGCAATTAGCTAGGCGAAATACCCAGTCTCGAAATCTTTTCAAGGCTGCGAGTTCGATGGTACAAAAAAATTAGATAACGTGGATGAGCCTAGCCTTGAGATGAAGGAGAGCTTAAATCTTAGTTATTGTGAATATTTGTTGAACTAGAATCTTGGTCATCTTGGAATTATTATTAATTGAGCTAATAATCTAATAGCATCGTCGTTTGGACTGGGAGCAGGAACACTGGAGGTAGAATATTCTTAAGGTGAAATAATTACGACAACAGGATAAGAGAATCCCTAGAATAATTGATTCATTTAATTATTATTTCAGTAGTATTGGTATTAAGTTTGATTTCAGAAAACTGAGAACTTTATTTTTAATGTATTAGGGCCTCCATGGAGGGATTAGTCTATGACGAAATTTAAGTCAAAGAACTTACGGGTTACTTCATTGACTTTCCGGATATCAATACAAAATCTTGGTTTTCCGTCCTTCTTTTAAACAACCACTATCGGACTACTCCATGGACTGGTGGATGGTTCTATTATGTTCTGTTGGAGCATTTTGTCTACCTCGTCGTTGATTATTTGTTGCATCCGTGGAATTTGAGGCGGGTAACGTTGTTTCAAAGGCTCGTTCTTGAGAAGATGAATGTGATGTTAAATAAGGGGAGTGGTTCCTTTGATTGCTCTTAATTAATAATAATAATAATAAGAATACAACTTTATATAGCAGGGCTATTACAAATCTATAATTTATGCATTAACGATACTTAATTCTAATTTAATATCTTAACAAAACATATTCTCTCAAGCTTCTTCAAAATAATCTGTGATTTTGGCACACTTTAATACTCATCGGTAATTCATTATAAATATAATGAATTACCGAATTTCGAGAAATCTCGAAACCTTCATAATTAATACCAGTTATTGTTCTTGTTGAATTACAATTTTGGATATTCAAATTTTTTCTAATTTTTGTCGCATATGAGTGATGACCCCTACGCTACTAATTCCGTCAGTCAGGTACTCGGGAACCACATGGTGTTCAAGCTTTTATATAAGCTCTAAAGTAGGAAACATAACCCTTTGTTTTACACTCATAATATTCAAAGTTCTTAACATTGTTTTCACGGTTTATCTATTACATTTCAATATCACCCTCATGGCCCTGTTTTGGGTTTTTTGCAATTCATAAAAACTTATAAGCTCTTGAGCCAAATATCAGAACAGAGAAGTAGTCGGCTACAATCGCTTTGTATAATCTCAATTTCATATAACTACTGAAATCTCGACAAATTCTATTCAAAAAGAATATTTTCCTCGCCATTTTCGAGTAAATATATAATATATTCGAGTTATACATTCGAATTTAGGTAGCTCCTCCTCGAGGAAGTCTTCTAATAGGGCTTTTTCTGTCGGTGATAGCTCCAGTGTGGTTGATTGTTCGGATTGAAGGTCACAGACGGCAGTGGGGCAGATCGCGCGGTTGGTATCTGATGTTTGAGGCCTCAGATTGATAGTTGTTCTGGAAATCCACTATCAGCTTTTGAGTTTCTATGAAATCCATTCCAAGTATCTGATCGGAGGTCTGATATTTTCGATGTTGATGTGGATCGTGTAGACCTGATGAATTTGTATAGTAGTGCCATCTGCTAGATTGGCCTCCCATCGGTTGCTGGTTAGCGTTTGTAGTCGGTTTTTTCGGCACAGTCTGGCAACGCTGTCGCCCATGTACGATTTACAAGCTCCATTGTCCAGAAGAGCTTGGAATGGTTTGTCAAAAATCCGGGCTGTTACATGGGGTCGGTTATTCTCATCTGGTGCCGAGGCTTGAAATGTATGGATCTAGAAAGGCCTCGAGACTGTCCAGATTTTCCCTAGTTTCCCTGTATGAACAGGACGGGGGGTTTGGTACATCCATTTTTTGTATGCCCGTGCTGACCACATCTCCAACACTACTGAAGTAGCTTCGATGGTAATGGTAATCTAGTCGGCAGGGGTGTACCTTGGGGTTGACGTCGTGTCTCCTTGAACAGAATAGAATAAAATAGATCTTTATTTCTAGTTACTATAAATAGAAAAAAGAAAATAGTGTCAAAAAAATTTACAATTTAACCAGTATAAAATTCACCCAAATCATATGGCTCTAACTTATGTTAAAATTCGTATATTGCTTTTTTGTACTTTCTGATATTTCTTTCCCTTCTGTTGGAATTAGGCAGTTTATTGAAAATCTTCAAGCAGGAATAGTGGCAGATTTTCTCTGTCATAGTAAGGTGATGTATAGGATATATATTGTGTCTCTCGATTTTCATAACTGCTTTGGCTTGAGTAACTTTTAAAAAGGTGTTTATTTTGGTATACAAAGTTCACACATTCCTGGGTGTAAACTGCATACACTGTTAAAATTTGGTTGCTTTTAAACAAACCTCTGCAGGATTCTCTACTTTTAACTCCAAACATTATTCTCATTACCTTCTTTTGAAATACAAAGATGTCCTTAATACTTTTATGTGATCCATAGAAAATGATACCATACCTCAGTCTTGATTCAAAGTTGGCAAAGTATATGGTTTTTAATATATCTCTCCTTAGGTATTTTGCTAAGACTCTGAGGGTATAGCATACTGAATTTAAGCATCTGTTAGTAATTTCCATATGTTGTCTCCATGTAAGATGTTCATCCAGTGTCAATCCTAGGAATTTTGCTGTTTTTTGAAGACTGAGGTTGTCTCCATCAATCATTATCTCTCTTGGTATATTTTTTGTTGAATGTTGGGTTCTGAAGTACATTATACTCGTTTTTTCAGTATTGAGTTTGAGTTTACGAAATTGTAGCCATTCCCGAATCCTTAAAAAGGCACCAGACACCTTGCCAATCAGTTCTTGAAGATTTTCATTCCACAGTAATACATTGGTATCATCAGCAAACAATATCATCAGTTCTCCAAAACCAGTAACACCTGTTAAATCATTTATGTACAGCAAAAATAGAATACATCCTAATATGCTACCTTGTGGTATGCCCTGTTTGATTTGGCCTTTGTGCGATTTTATTTCTTCGCCGTTTTCTACTATCAACACTCTCTGTTTTCGTTTTGTTAGGTGAGATCTGAACCATTTTAGGAGTTGACCTCTAATTCCAGTGTTCTCCATGATTTCCATCAGAATTTCATGGTCAACGCTGTGATACGCCCTTGAGAGATCCAGGAATAATCCAATTATATTTAGTTTTCCCTCCAGAGCCTCCAATACTTTCCCAATGAATTGAAAAATGGCAGTTTTTGTTGACCTGCCCCTAATAAATCCATGTTGGCTGTTACTCAGTATATTGCAACTTGTCAAAAAGTTCAGTAATCTTGTTGTCATCACTAATTCAAATAATTTTGAGAAAGATGATAACAAACTTATTGGTCTATAGTTCTCGAGTATGCTTCTATCTCCCTTCTTCAAAATTGGTTTTATTAAAGCAAGTTTCAGATTTTCAGGAAATATACCATATTCAATAGAATTATTTATTATATATGTAACTGGTTCTGCTATTTCATTAATTGTGGCTTTCACTATGCTATCATCATCACCGCTGCTGTTTTTATTTTTGAGATTTTTCATTATTTCTATAGACTCTATTTTAGATAATGGATTACAGAACATCGATTTACTATTTCGTGTTTTAGAAGTGGAATTTCCATTTAAAGATACATCATGTGTATTCTGTACAGCATCTATGAAATATTCATTAAAATCATTGGCAAACTTGAAAGTATTTTCTGATACTAGTGGTTCTATTGGGGTTTTCTCTTTGATAGAGTTTATGATATTCCAAACTGTTTTATTTTTATTGTCGGAATTTGTTATTATTGTCTGAAATTTAATTCTTTTATGTTTCATAAGAATTTGGTCATATTCTATATTTTTGTTTGGTTACACTGTGCTTTAAATTGGTTATCTTTCATACTTATTAGAAATAAGAGGTTTAATTTTGGATTTTATACTCACAATTTCAGGATGATTTATGTCAATGTAACTTTTTCTCTTTCTTCTCAATTTTTTTTTTGGAAAGGTCTCATCGAATAACTTCAGATACCTATAGTAGAACTCCATCCACTAGCTGTTGACGTCTTGTTCTTTTATGTTGTAGATATTACTCCAACAACATTCATCTAATTTTACATTGAATAATTGTTTGTTTTCGGCTGTGTACGACCTTTTGAACATATTGTATTGACTTCCTTCATTTTCCAATAAATAAATTTTTTGTGAAGTGTGATCTGAAATATTAGAATGAATGACTTGCACTGTATACTTATTTTTATTACAATTTGTGAATATGTTATCTATACATGAAGAATATGTTGATATCACCATTTGGGGGCCTATAGATGTTAATAATTATAATCTTATCGTTATGCACCTTACCTTCAATTGCTGAACATTCAATGTGACCTACTTCTGATAATTGTCCTAGGTTTTTTTATGGAAATTTTACAGATGTTCATTTACATAGATGGCGCATCCACCATGTTCGATCCAAAATTTTCCGATAAATTCGATAAAAAATCCACTCACCTGATATTTTCGAGGTCCCGGAGTTCGAATACAAAATCAAAATTTCGAAAAAGAAAATACAGAGTGTAACCTATGTTTGAGGAGCGGTTACAGTAATAGATTATGAAGTAGATTTGGAAATTTACGGAAAATGATTGTTATCTCGCAGTACGGCGAACAAAATTTTTACACCAACACCGCATCCCGAAGATGTCCGCAAAGCCCGGATCACTGCACATACTGACCCTAGGCACTGAATAAAGAACTGCCCCCTCCACCGCACATCACTGCACTTACTGGGATCTTCGAGTAGCTCGCGGCGGCACGGTTAACACGACTGACTGCTTTGCGGTAGGTATGCTTCAGGTTTCCCAAGATTTCTGGCAACATGGCATCGAAATTTCTTTGCCTCCTCTTGATTGTGGTTGTAAAGCTGGTATAAGACATTTTTACTTCATTGTTAATACTTGTCGATCTAATCCCTTCACTTCGTCGTCATCTCTGTGAGACAACCAGAAAAGCAGAAATTATTTCCTCATATATTTCTGTATTTTGATAAATTATAACGACGGTATCATGAAAAGTATATCTTCCTGTTATGGTGTCCAAAAACTTATTAAAGTTTTCAAATGAAACGCCAGTTCGAAATCCGGTAATTTCACAATGCCATCAGGACAATTTCTCTTTTTTTCCTATGAATATACAGTTGCTGTATATTCATATATATATATATATATATATATATATATATATATATATATATATATATATATATATATATATATATATATATATATATATATATACATATATATTGTAATAATAAAATTGTTTTGATATTATTTATCATGTATTTAATTGTTATTTATATTTGAATTAATTTCCAAAATTGAATTTTATTGAATTATATTCAGTTGACTCTTTCTCAGGGTGGGTTCTTTTTCGAAATTGGACAAACTCTAACTTCTTATAACTAAAATAAACTTACTATTAAAATTGAAATGGCCTTTTTTGTGTAATCAATCATTGATTTTATAGTTAATTGAGATTTTATAGTTAATTGAGAGCTTCTTCGAGCTCTCTTCTCTTTTCTTCTACGATTCCAGACTTCTTTATATTAATTTTCATGCAAAAAATTAACTTCAATTGTATAATCCAAACTTCTTATAAATTTGCTATACTTCTATTTTGCAAATAATTTCTCTTTTTGCCATTTATTCTTACAAATTTTATTTTCAATTCCCAACTCAACTTCTAAACAACTTGGCTCCTCAACTTCCATTTTCTGAAGTCTTTTTGGCTTGGCGTCCATCTATCGATTGTTTTGAAATTCCTCTTAATTGCCAGTCTGATATATTTCAAAGCTATCTCTGATGTCTAATTTACGAATTTCGTGCATAAAGTTGATTTCTGTGATTCTCCATTCAATTTTAATTTATATTGTCTGCGGTGTGTTTCTGTCTTCGAATGTCCGAACTTCACAATTGAGGTTATGTTATGATTTTACAGATGTCAACAATTTCATACTTGTAAATGAAATCATGTTTACCATATTTGAACATTTTGAATAAATATTAATATTGATATAGATGACATAAATGATTTATAACATTTTGGTAAGGTGGGGAATACATTTGAATTAAGGTAAGTGATACAAATAAGGTCTACCTAATTTCAAACACTCAAAATTTGATAAATTATTCGAAGAAGGTGACAAATAAAAGCGTGGACTTCTTTTTTGGTTAATATTTTATTATGAATTAAGTAAACATTATATAATCTTCAATCAAAAATCAACTAAAATGAGACAATTGTAAAACCTTAGCTTTAGGCCTTTTTAAAAACTAGTGACTTAACTAAGCATACATATTTAAAGTATAGGAATATTGTTATTAAACTATCAATCATTATAAAATTATGTATTTCTGGATTTTTTATCACGTTTTCATGAGATCCTTGTACAACTTTTCAATTTATGTGACTAAATATTATACTTAAATTGCTAGTCAGACTTGACGTCGTATATTAACAAGAAATAAAGAATACTATAAAAAAAACCACCTATCTATTCAAACAAATATTAGAAAATGAACATATTTTCTCAAAAATATTATTAAATATTCAAAAATGAATTATTTTTTGTAGGCCTTATTCAAACAAGGTAACAAAATAAGGCCTCAGAAAATAACAACTATAGCGTAATCTACTTATAAGAAAGTTATAAGGAACGTAACATAAAATAGTAGCATAATTTGCTTAAGAACATTAATCAGTCTTATTAATAATAAGTAAGTTTAATAGAAGTAGCTATAAAATCAATTTTCTTGACAGTTAGGACATACAAATGCGTCTGGATAACTTTTTGTCAAGCCGACACAATCCTCGTGGTACCACTGACAACACTCTAAGCATTGTATCATATCTGCAATCCTCTCCTCTTCACAAGCAAGACAGTACCACTGTTCTTTATCTTCAGTTGATTTTGGTTTAATCGTCCGTTTCTTCTTTTGTTCGTAGGTTTCTTTGGTAGTTTTCTTTCCTTTTTTGTGTTCCTCGATTTTTTCTTATTTTGTTCTTTATCTGTATTGAATAAATCTTTCGTAACTCTCTGGCCTCTATAATTTAAAGCTTTTTTACGTGGACTGCTCTTAACAACACCGTACTCTGGTGTAGGCATAAATTGTTGGAAATCAGTCTTCATATTTCTAGCAATTTTTGCTAAAGGTTGGTCATCTTCAGTGTCTTCGCCATCAGACTTAGTGAAAGTATCGTTATTAGGATTTACATTCTCGATGTCACACTCGGTGTCTGAAGAAGAATATATTCTTAAGCGTTTCTGGGGATAGGCCTGCGTATAAATTCGTAAATTTTTTCTTCTTCAGACGCTATACTGCACTGCTCATCTTCTGTATTATCACTATATTCTACTAGTCGGCGGGTAATCTGTGAACCGCTCGGCCCGGAAAGATTTTCGACACAATCTTGGTTATTAATAATTATTCGAGTTGGTGTACTGCATTCTATGGGGGAAAAAGATGAAAATATTCGAAGATCAGGTGCGACCGGGGATAATGGTAAGGATTTTTCGGCATCGATCAGTTTATGCAAATACAGGTTCAGGATGGGCGAGGATTGACGTGAATCAGTGTATGTTTCAATATTTGTATCGGATCCTGTTGAATTTACTTGAGATCTTACGTTTGTATTTATTACTTCCGAAGGTACAACACAGTCGTTTGAATTACTCTCACTGATACGACGCTCTGTTAACATGGAAGGAGCAAAAGCAGTTTCAGGTATTGCATCAACGTTTAATGGATAAAGTCCAGTTGCTTTGAATCCACTTGTTATATTGTCATAGGTCATGCTCTTTGCCCAGATTTCAGATAAAATTGCGTTTAATCGAGTTTTAGTGATCTTTTGGGCTTGTGTTTGGTACATATATTGTAGAACTTCTTGATCGCAGTACGATTCAAAAGGTTTGTAACAGGCTTTGTCAAGAGACTGTAATTCGTGTGTCGTATGGGATGGCAAACAATAAAGGAAATGTCATGTTCTTCAGCTGTTTCGGCAATGCGAAAATCTAGATGGCATTTGGCACAGTCAAAAATGAGAAGGCATCTTTCAGGAGTTTTATACTTCGCTAGGTCTTCGATAAAAACAATAAACAATTTTGTTGTCATACTGCCTTTTGTCATGTGGACAATTGATCCTACAGGCAAATTGTCATCATACTCCGGCTTCTTCCTTTTTTCCTTAAAAAGTATCATGGGGGGTATAGGATTCCCTATAGCATTAACACATCCCAGAAGAGTAACGTTCTCACCATGCTCAGAACCCAGCATGTGCATCCTTTTAGCAGCCTTCTGAGCAATCACTGTTTGTTGATGATCTAATGTTAGCCGGCAGCCCTTCTCGTCCATATTATGAATCTTCTTCGGATGGTAATGAAGATCCAACTCATCATAAAGCTTATGAACTTCATGAAAAAGATGAGCGACAATAACCTCATTTAATTTCTGGGCTCAAGCTGGGTTCAGGAATTGTGCTTTTCGTTTTGCTAAGCTGGGATTTCGTTTTAAAAATAATCTTAACCAGCCTTTTCCTGCAAGTCCTGTTTTTTTGTTGAAATTATTGTCAATATTGAATTTTTCGCCAAAAGCAAATGCTTGAATCCGAATCATTTTTGGAGTCAGAGGTATTCCGATATCAGAAAATTTTATTATACTGTAAACGAAATCTTTTTCTTCTCTTTCGTAAATATAACGTTTCTTCCTAAGCTCTTATGTAAAATACCATTTTTTAGATGATTTCTAATGGTTCTTCTAGGCACGCCATATTGCGCCGAAGCTTTGTATGTCGACAATTGTCCAGAACGTACATCATTAACTGCCGCTCTCAAGCTTTCATCAGACCACGTAGCCCGTTTTCGAGGAGACATACTGACAGGAATCAATCTGTGAAAATCACAAAGCAAATTCAACAGAATTTCTAACAAGGCCTAGGGTTACAAATAAGGCCTATTAAAAAAGTAGGCCTTATTTCGTACCATATAGTAATAGTAATATTTATTCATGCTTTACACTTTACATATGTTCACACTCGTCAATTAAAAATATTTTCAAATATTATCCAATTTCAAAATTATAATACAGTCATCACAGGAACAACAGAAAAAGATGAAAAAAATACCCACAAAGGAGAGACAATCATCCAAAGTCGCAAACAAGAAACTCTTCAACCTCATAAAAAGCTCTCAATCAGAAATTTCTTAATGATAGTCTAGAATTTAATAGGAGAAAGGCGTTTCATCTCTTTCGGAACTTTATTGTATAATTTCTTAGATGAATAAAAAGGTCCTTTTTGAGTTCTGGATAGCCTACAATAATCATTTCGAATCATTTCCCTGGCTCTTGTAGGATAGTCGTGGAAGTCTTTATTCTGATTGAACACACCCCTATTTTCATGCACATAAATCAGAGCCTCTAGGATATAGAGGCAGGGGAGAGTTAAAATTTTGTTTTCAATAAATGCATGTTTGCATTCTTCACGATCATCAAGCCCAGCAACTATTCGGATAGCCCCTCTCTGAAGAGAAAAAATACGGGTGCGTGTAGAACAGTAGCCCCACGCTAACAAAGAATATCTCAAGATGGATTCAATCAGAGAAAAATATGCAGTTTTTAAGATGCTAACCGACAAACGATTCGACATCGACTTCAATAAAAAAATGTTTTTCGTTAATTTAGAGGCCAAGTGCCCGGTGTGTACATCCCAGCGAAGAGAGGAATCAATATAGACCCCAAGAATCTAGCATTATCAGCCAAATCAACAAGAACATTATTTTTAAGAGTGAAAAGTAATTTTACCGTCTTCTGTTCATTAGCCAAAAGCTTGTTCGATGTGAACCACTCAACCGCTCTCGACTGTGCAGCGACACCCCCCTCCAAGACAGCAGCCAAATAATTTGATGTCACAGAGATCGTTGTGTCGTCGGCAAACAGAATGGTATTAAAGTTATTCAAATATATCGGAAGGTCATTTATGAATATCAGGAATAAAATTGGTCCTAAAACGGAACCTTGTGGTACCTCCATTGTGACAAGTTGTTTACATGACCAGTTGTCGTTATTATAAACCGTTTGATATCTACTAGAAAGATATGACGCCATAAGAGCACGACTATTTGTAGAAAAACCATAAGCATTAAGCTTATCAAGGAGGATGACGTGCGCCACACAGTCGATAGCTTTTGCAAGGTCCATAAAAAAAAAGAGGGAAAACTCTCCACTCTCAAAACATTTCAAGGTGTGTTCAATAAAACACAGAACTGCATCCAGTGTGCTCCTCCCTCTTCTGAAACCAAACTGATTCTCGTTAAATAAGTTATAATTCTCAAAGTGGTTTACTATCTGCATAAAATGAAGTCTTTCAAAAACTTTAGAAAGTACTGGCACAAGTGAGATCGGTCTATAATTCCTTATATCATCTCTACAGCCCTTTTTGAACAATGGTATAACTTTCGATATTTTAAGACAGTCAGGATATATACCATTTAAAATGCATAAATTAAATAATTTAGTCAAGGGAATCACTAGTTGATTAACATTTCTCTTCAGAAGAGCAGAAGACATACCATAAAAATCAGTACTACCACTTTTTCTCAGGGATGCAATAGCGTCACGGACATTATTAATGGAAACCTCCGAAAACGTGAACGCTACTCGGTCTTTATTAACTATTAAGCTTATAGGGTCAAAAATTTTATCAGCAAGTTCCTCAACTGTTCTCTTAGGTACAGACAAAAAATAGTCGTTGAAATCTTGTGCATGAAAAGGCGCAACATCCCTATCTGCCGAGGCATTCCTGAGATTATTTATTATTTTCCACATTGTCTTCGGAGCATTGCAAGATCTCCGGACAATGTCGTCATTTGCCTTAATTTTCGCTTCATTAATTTTATGTCTGTAAATCTTCCTGACTGTGTTACGTGCAACACGCAGGTTCTCAGTATGATGAAAATCATACATATTACTGAGCAATCTCGAACGTTCACGAAATTCATAAAGTTCGGAGGTGAACCAACGCACACTTCCATCTCTTTTAATAGCCCTGATCTCTTTTCTTGGGAAACATAATGAAAGTGCATAAGCAATATTACGATTAAATATATCAAAACGATTTTTTATGCTTACTTTATCATCGTTGATAAATTCCCAAGAAAGGGCGCTTACCATGCCATGAAAGGAATTCATGCCTCTTTGTGTCATGGGCCGAACTCTCCGGCGCACAATGTCCCCCAAATACCCAATCACCGGGACATCAACACCCACCACCTGGGCTCCATGATCAGAGAATTCGAAGTCAACAACATCTGAACTAAAGTTATCTGTGGAAAAATTTATAAATATGTTGTCTATACAGTTCATCTCCCTTGTAGGTAAAAATACAGTGCGTACAAAACCATTCGAAGCCAATAAGTCACAAAACATAATACAATTTCTATCAGGATTATTAAAAGATAGATTAAAATCACCCATTATTATCACATTTTCAACGTCACAATTTAGTATCTTAAAAATGTTTTCAAAGATATCATAAAAAATCTTGAAGTCACCTCTAGGTGATCTATAAATAGACATTACAACCACATTAAAATCTGAAATTCTGATAGCCGACACCTCACAGTGTATTTCTAGAGTGAGTTTATTCAACTCACCAACACACACAGAACCCAACATCTGGCGTACGAGTGTCATTACACCACCCCTGAAAGTTTCCTTGCGACAGAAGGATTGTGCTACCTTCCAGCCATCAAGAGTAAAGCAGGATGCTTCATCATCACACAGCCAGTGCTCGGACAGACCCAATATTTGTACGTCCTTACACCCATCCAGTAAAACCTCCAGTGCGTTTTCCTTAGCAGAAACACCTCTACAGTTCAAATGTAGGACTTTGAGTCCTACATTTGGTACCTCGAGCATCAACCCTGTGAACTGGGACTCCTTTTCCTGAATCGAAAAAAGGCTTCAACAGTACTCCTGCAGGCCATAAACTATCATCCAGTACTGTTTCTTTGTGTTTAACGTCGAAACTTATTTTGAAGCTGGTATTATTGCCTTTGCTGTTAAGCTTAGAACAATGGATATCAACATCGGGCCAGTTCTCTTTAAGAAACACCTCCATCTATTTGACACTAACATCACCGTTGATTTTTCCTACATACATGTTACAGTAAGTTGGTGCTCCCTGAATTTTATTTTCAGCGTTTGTACATTTACCAGTAATTTTCCTTGTAGATCTACTTTTTGTCATAAATTCATTTTTACATCATTTTAAAAGCATATACCTCATACATGTTATACGCAATAATTAATTCACATATCCTAAATAATATATATATATATATATATATATATATATATATATATATATATATATATATATATATATATATATATAAATCGTTTTAGTTATATATATATATAACTCAAGAACGGCTGTACCGATATGGCTGAAAATTGGTGGGGAGGTAGCTTAGAGCCAGGAGACGGACATAGGATACTTTTTGTCCCGTTCGGTAGCGTTCCCGTGTAACTTGACAAGAAACGTCAGTCACTATGAAAGGTTGTATGAGTTGGTTGAAATCATACTTTTTAGCACAAAATAATAAGCATCACTGGTTCTGTGGTAGAATGTTCTACTGTCACGCGGGAGGCTCGGGTTCGGTCCCGGCTAATCCAAGCTTAGCTTTTTTTTACTTCAATGACAAAAGTTTTGACGAATTTCATTCAATACACATATATTGACCATAATTATAAAGCAATCGAATATTCAATTCATATAAAGAACAATTACTGTATTGAAAACAAAACACATTATATTCTTTCAAAATATTTTCAATTAATTGTTAAATTTAGGTCAATGACACTTCTGAGGCTGTTCTTTGAAAATTTTTGCAAATTTTGTCATTAATATTTCTATATATAAAAGAAAGTCGTGTTAGTTACACATTTATAATTCGAGAACAGCTGAACTGATTTGGCTGAAAATTGGTCGGAGGGCAGCTTAGAACCAGGGGAAGGACATAGGATACTTTTTGTCACGTTTCCGTGGGACGTGACGTAATACGTGGTATAACAAAACGGATATACCACAGCAGGGATAATTATGTCGGAAGGCATTTTACATCAAATTCTTGTCAGTTAAAGAAATCCCGACCTTCAGATGAATGAGTAGATACATAATCAGGCTTTGATATTGATCGAAGACATGTTCGGTAATTTATTAGTCGTTTAGGAATGAAAGCGACAAATCGTGAAATGAATGACGCATTTAATCAAGAATTTGAACGGGAACTTTTCCGTTGACTTGAATGTGATCACCAGGAATTAGATTTAATAGTTCCAACGAATGTACCCCTGTTGAATCACCAACATGAGGATGATACAATGATGAACGCAATTGATGATGGAAATGGTGGTTTATATTTCCTGGATGCTCTTGGTGGAACTGGTAAGACATTCCTCATGTCAGTAGTTTCAGCCACTGTTAGTGCGAGATCCAACATTCAGGTTGCAGTTTGCTTCTTCTGGAATGGCAGCCACATTACATTGTTAGAAGGATGGCGTACGGATGAGTCATTCAGCATTAAAATATCCATTGAATCTTCAAACTATTGAAGAACTAACATGTAATATTGCAAAACACTCCGCAATTGCCAAAGTTTTATTAGAATCAAAAATCAGCATCTGGGACGAATGCACAAAAAAATAAACGTGTATTGGAATGAAGTTAATGATAATTGATTGAATGTTTTGGAGATGCATTACAGAACGATACATCTGCTGAAGATTTCTCTGAGCAATTACTGACTATCGGTAATGGTCGAGTACTTAGAATTTCTGTAACTTTGTCTCATCAAAAGGCGAACTCATCAACAAAGTATTCCCAAAAGTCATTACTAAACACAAAAATAAGGAATGGTTGAGAGAGCGAGCAATTTTGGCGGCTTAGAATAAAAATGTAGATGACTTAAACTTCATAATTCAGAACGAGATCATTGGTACACTGCTTTCTTTCAAATCAATTGATTGTTTAACAAATGAAGATGACGCCACCAACTATCCTATTGAATAGGATTTTACGACTAAAGGTTGGCTCCGTAGTAATCGTGCTTCGAAACATAAACCAACCAAAACTGTGCAACGGAACGCATTTGGTGATAAGGAAATTGATGAACAATGTGATTTACACGACGATACTCGAAAGAAAATTCGAAGGTGAGGAAGTTCTCATTCCAAGGATCCCGACCAACATGCCGTTTGAGTTTAAACGACTTCAATTTTCGATCCGACTTGCATTCGCCATGATATTAAACAAATCACACGACCAATGCTTAAAAGTTTGTGGTCTGAATCTAGAAAATCTATGTTTTCCTATGGCCAATTCCGAGTATATGTGGCATGTTTACGGGTCGGAGGACCATTTGCGTTTTTTTTTCTTGCACCTGATAATAAAACGAAAAATGGCGTCTATCACAAGATGCTTCACTGAACAGTGGAATCCATGCACTAAAATACATGGTCAATCATTCAAATAAAATACTTGCATTTCTAATTTACATTTATTATCCAAATAAACAATTGCCCTTGATAAAATCGAAAGTCTGCTCATTTATTGCCCCTTAGGTGGAACAAAGTTCGCCGGGTCAGCTAGTACAAAATAAAGTCATAGTTACCTACTCGATAAGTTATAATGTAAACCGTGTACATGACTTGAAATAAAACTCTAAAAAATACCGTAATAAAATACGATAGAAATTACGACAAATTAATAACACGCAATGAAAACGGCCGTCGTCCATGGACGACCGACTAACACTGGCGCTGGGAGCGTGAGCGGGCTTCTCGCGCACTATTTGCCGAGTTGTGGAGGTGTAGTCTATACGTTCGTGCAATATATATTTGATGTGAATACATTAAACGACTTTTTCGCACTATAGACCTTATTTGGGCATAGGCCTTATTTGTATCAAGTACCTTATGTTTATTTTATATATTTGAATTTTCAGGTAACTGTTAAAAGTACTATGTTTTACTATGATTTTGAAATTGATTTGAAACTTGGATCGATTTCATGATCAACTTTTGGAAGTAGATTTTACAAATACATTATATGAATATTATTATGTGACAACAAATGAGTTATACAAGAAATAAATAATTATAAATATAATACAACAATATTCAAAATTTTCTCACAATTTGATATAAAATACGCATGACGACGTTTCGAATTACTACTTCTCTATCAAGTGCTGGATTAATACTGAGTAATCAGTATTAATCGAGCATTTGATAAAGAAGTAGTTCTTCGAAACGTCGTCATGCGTATTTTATATTAGATTATGAAAAAATTTTAAATATCGTTGTATTACGGATATTAATTTTCTCCAAGTATCGGCCTCATCAATTATCAATTATAAATTATCAAAATAAATGAACATTACATACTTAACTAAATACAACTGACGTTATTAAAATGTGCTGGTATCAAACTGTGAATAACAAAACATATATTATCAAATTTTGAAAGAAATTCAACTACACAAACATATTATTAAATGGAATTACCTATATCTATAAAACTGTATGTATGTTCAAAATCTTGCAAAATAAATATATATATATATATATATATATATATATATATATATATATATATATTTATATATATATATACACCCTTCTACCCTTAGGTGTCAGATTACATTTAATTTTCCTATC
This sequence comes from Henosepilachna vigintioctopunctata, assembly GCA_030704895.1. Classification (NCBI taxonomy): domain Eukaryota; kingdom Metazoa; phylum Arthropoda; class Insecta; order Coleoptera; family Coccinellidae; genus Henosepilachna; species Henosepilachna vigintioctopunctata. The sequence goes on from JARQZJ010000013.1 coordinate 157,607, forward strand.
TTTTCTACTTCTTGTTAATATCTGGCCAAGATTTGCCTTTCTCTTTATTATCTTACCCAATACGGTATTACATGTTTGTCTCACCGTCTTGTCTTGGCCTTCCTTCTTTTCCTTTTTGTTTGTACTTTCACGTCATATGTTCTTTTAACTTGTCTATTGTTGGCTATTCTTCGAACATGTCCCCGCCGGCTAAGTTGTCGTTGCATTCCATGTCCCTAGTCTCAATATTGTTGATGTATTTTCCATTTGTGTTTCATTTGTTTTTCCTTCTTGAGTTTTGTTTTTATGTTTGTCCGTTTTCCAGTCTCACGTCCATCTTCATTGCAAGTTTATTATGTTGTTTTCTATCATCATCTCTCTCATTTACTTTATTCTGTCGTTTTAAATATTTTTCGTTATCTGTCATCAATGTTTTCCAGTCTTCTTTATCCTACAGTTCTTTTTTGACTAGTGCTAGCAGATTGTTGTTCCTCCTTATTTTCTTCTATATTTGGTTTTTTTATCGAATACCTCCTCTTTCATTACTTATTTGTTAGATTTTATTATCGATTTGTGCCCTCTACTCTTTGCCCCTTTTAGTTAGGGTCTCGTCTCTCTTGTTGGACGTTCTTCGGTAGGTCTTCGTCAATCCATATTTCAGTATCATTAAGATATTTGGCCTATTTCATGATTTCAATTTTCGTGATTTCTTTGGATACTTTTACCAATATAGGTCTCGTTCTGTTCACTGTATATCTTCCTAATATTCTAATTTCATCTATATATTATGTTCCATTATTGACATTTACTCCGATATTCTTTTTTTTCCGACTTCTACTCCTTCTTTCATTTCGTTGTCATCTTTCTTCTCTTCGTCTCCAATTCCTTTTATTATAATCTTTTTGGATCTGATCGTGCGTTGTAACTTTTCTATTGTGTCTTCCCGAGTTTTCAAATTTTCTTTCAGTTTATTGTTTTGCTGTTTTACTTCTTGCAGTTCTAACGCGATGATATGCAGTTTCTGTACAATTTCTTTCATGTTTGCATCTATTTGTAGGAAAATTGGTTCTATTCTGCCATTTTCATCTCTAATCGCAAAAGAAGCAGACCCCAGTTAACCCGTTGGAAGTCTAACTTTTATCGATCTAGAGTTTTAATAATTAAATTTATTTAAAATAGTATTTCTTTGACCTACTGATTGTTCTAAGGATCTGACAACACCGGTTCTCAGCCAGCCAAGGTTCTGTTGTAGATGTGATTTATTTTAAGGCTAACCACTTGATAATTATAGTTTCACACTTTTATTTTATAATATGTCATCATCACTATATTGTTTTTTGGGTAAAATTCGTTTTTTAATTTTGGGAATTTTTGTTCAAAGTTGAGCCTAACACTTTATCTGCACTATATAACTTTTCTTTATAATTGATTTATTCTACACCACTCGAATTCTCGGGTTTAATATAGGAGCGAAATCAACCAATGTTTTCGCACTCCAGTCAGGAATATTAATGACATTCATCATACTTCTGAAAGTCATACCAAGGCAGATATGTTTCGATAGCTCCAAAGTACTACTTATTGCTCTGAAATCTCTTGTGCGAGTTATGATATAACAACTTGTTGAGGCTTCTTCCTTGTGTAACTCTATCACCTCAAACAATAGATTTATCAATCAAACTTATTAGATTTGGAAAGCATTCAGCAATTTTGCTTGAACATGTTACATAGAAAAAAAATGGATGATCTTCATCAATATCTCAATACTTTTCATTCGGATATATACATTCTTATATTTTCATCGTAAAAAATTGTGAAAAGCGCATTTCTCTTTCTTTTTTATATTAACTGATTCATATACACATAAATTCCGAAACGCACTATTATGGTCATCTCGTTTTCAATGCCATATTGTCGGTTTTTTGACATGAGTACAGGTTCTCAAAGAAATTGTTAAAATCAAATATGGCGGCACTATTTGCGTCGTTAGTTCGTTGTTCTTTGTTTGTCTTTGCGTGAAGAGCTCTGGTAACGTACGATGTTAACTGTGCGAAGGTTCGGAGTCGACTCTTAATCTGAATCGCTATCAGTTCTTTGAAATGCGTACAGGTTTTTATACATTCATTATACCATTTCACTCTGGCGATGATACTTTGTGTCTCGAAGCTGATATTTTCTTTCCAGAACATCTATTTCAATGGCTTCACCTTTGATACTCTCCAACCAATCACCAGTCTCAGAGAACGATAATTTCTGCACACTTACAGGAGTAAGGAAAAAGTAAGAATTGGTTTTATACTCTGAGAAACTTGCGGAAATTAATGTACTCAACAAAATTTGCAGTTCTCGAATGTAATCCTATTTCGTGTTTCTCTATTATTCGGAAACTTGCCCATACAAGACTGTCCGAAGCAAATTTTATTGAATGTTGAGAATGTTTGTTAATAAAATGAAGGACAATATTATATTAAATATATCCTTTGAAAAGCCAACTTATTTTTGTCCTTGTTTTTGAGTTATAGACGATTTTATTCAAAATCGTGACAGGGGACTGTTGTAAACGCACAGGGGAATGTTTTCATAAATAAAAATTAGTATTTCAGTAAGAAAGTAATCAAATTTTATTTGGAGTTTTAACGTATTATTTGAATGATTATTTTTGAAATAAATAAAGAATATTAAAAGCAATTTCACTTATTATTTAATACTTTACTTCAAGTTATTAATATTAACAAATGGTCTTAACATTGATGTTTAACTTGGTAAAAACATCAGATAAAAAGACTATTTTCAAAATGAAAATTATATGACGCTAATAGTCTTAATAATGATTAAAAAATTAAATAATAAAAAAGAAACAGAACCTCTGCTAACTAATTATCTCAATCAACATTCTAAGTAGTTAAAACATATTTTGAAACATTTGTACCTTTAAATTAACATTAATTTCACAATGTTTTACAGAAAATCAGCCTTAACATTGCACTTTAGGAATAAATCCTAAAATTAACTCAATTTTCAAAAACAGAAACGGGTATTGAATAATAAAATAATCTTCTTTTGGAGTAAGATATGGCTGTGGTAACTTCTCCAGTATTTGGTCAAAATTGACATCAGAAATATCATCTTCATCCATTCTGAACGTGTGACCTTTATCACAAATTTTCATAAAAGTAACTGTTATTTCTCCACCATTATCATCTACTTTATTAATAACAGCAGCATAACGATATTCCGTTTTTATGACTTTGAACCTGACTAAAACGCAATCACCATTGTTGTATTGCTGTTGTCTGCTTGTACTAGGCCCTGCAATATTCTCAAAATGAGTATTAAAATTGTCACACGGTCGTGAAATGTAGGTTTCTGTGATAATGTTATTATTTAGTGAGATATGTGCTAGCCTGGTTTCGTCTTCGGAGTCTGTGTAAACGTTCTCGACGCGTAATTTTTTTCACTTTGTAGATACTTGCTTCATAACCGCTAGGTTAAAATGCTGTTATTCTTCTTCACAAAAACAACTTCAACTTTTCATTATAAGTTGTTTAGCGCCTTGCGGTAATCCCAAAGGACATCTTGTTATTTTACCCTTAATCTAATGTATTTTGAGAGTACCATTGAAACTCTTAAAATTCTTGACGTCTTTCTGAATATCGTTAGTCATATTTTCTATTGCATCATCGTCAATTGCAAAGATTGTAATAGCAGGACATCTTTTTTGCACTAAATCTATAAATGAATCTAAACTATCAATGTCACCTCTTGTAGCGACAATGGCATCTGCAGTTCTTTTGCACGTCGCGCCAACACCATCTGCGGCACTCTTGCCATGGCCACTCTCTGAAAAGTTCCAGGAAAACGTCTTTATATTTAGGACCTCTACATGAAGCCTCGAAGCTAAAATATAAAACATCGTTTTGTTTCGGTACTGTGTTACTGGTTCGTCGCTCACAAAATGAATGCCAGTAATATGCGTAGGTAAAGTTTCGAAAATCGGTATCGAGTGCGTAGTGTTTTGAGAAATAGTGCAATAGGATTTTGTAGAGTCTTTTGTGTAAACTACAACAATGTGAAGAATCAGCTGAAGTCTAAAAAAAAAGTCTAACGAAAACAGTCCCCTGCGTTATAAAACAGTCTCCTGTGCTATGAAATGACAGAGGACTGCCGACCAGGAAAATGTAATTTTTACATGTATATTGAATTCAACAATATCCTCGAAACTTATCACATTCACGAAACGAATGTGTGTACTTACTTATTTATCAATTGTTTTGAGCTAATATTTATAATTAGAATTCTTAAAATAAGAAAAAAATAACTAACCAGTGGACTGTTTTATCTAATGGCCGAGATACATGGTTCACTAGTAGACTCTGTGGTGGCACTAACGAAATGACAACTGCTCGCCCATCTATACACCTGAACAAACTTCACACGGGTTGCGTTCCGTTTCATGATGTTAATGGTGCGCACCAATATGTGTTATCAGGGGACTGTTTAAAAAATTTGAGGACAGCATTCTCATCGATATTTTTTGATTGAATTTTCATCCGTATCACAATTTTTGATCCGTAACTTCGGGATAAGGATTGGCTCTGAGGATTGAGTCGTGTCGGGCTTGGCTGGAAAGCGGGTCGCGGCTAACGTACCGGGTCTGGGCGAGGTGAAGCGTTCGCTTGCGAATCGTCGGATCCGAGCTCGGTCTCGCGTCTTGGCCTCCCGCGGAACCGTCAAGCTGCGAGACCCCGGACCGACCGAAAGGTCGAGCCGGGTAACCTCTTCGGCCGCCATTTAACAATCAGCTCAGAACTGGCACTGATTGGAGGAATCCGACTGTCTAATTAAAACATTGCGATGGCCCCTGCGGATGTTGACGCAATGTGATTTCTGCCCAGTGCTCTGAATGTCAACGTGAAGAAATTCAAGCAAGCGCGGGTAAACGGCGGGAGTCACTATGACTCTAACTATGACAGGTCATCAGCAAATTTTCATTTGTTGATGACAAAAAAAAAATCATCGGAGACCCTCGTGCCATTTATCTTATAACCCACTTCTTCAGGTATGGCTTCTAGTATATAGTTAAATACTATTAAATAACATTGGAGAGAGGGGTCCCCTGTCTCACACCGCAACCTGGCTTCACGTCATCGGATATTTGTTTGCCAATATTTAGAGTAGTTTTGGCATTCTGATGATAAGTCCGCTCTAAATACGACACTAGTCCCCCGGCAAGCCTCTAGCTCTCAGAATGGAAATTAGAGCATTATGGCTAACGGAATCAAAGGCCTTTGCCATATCCAGTACCGCGATATGGCATTGGCTGAGGCCCGCCCGAGCATCATGTATGATGCTGTCCAAAAGTGCCGTATTCTCTGAGGTCCCATCGGCCGCTCGAAATGCCCTTTGCCTCTCATCAACCAACTCCGCATCCCTCAGTCTGGCAGCTAAGATCTTGTGCATCTGCCTGACGATGACGGAAGAGATGGTGAGAGGCCTGTACTCAATGGACTGGTGGGGGATGCAGTTTTTGGTATAAAAACTGTTCGACCCCTCAAGAGCTCGTCGGGGAAACCACCATTTACCATGACCAGGTTAAAGAAGAGCGCTCTCATCTTTGACGGTACTCTGTGCCAGTCCGTTGCCGTAATTCCATCTGTTCCCGAGGAGGTTTTGGTCGTTAACTTGCATTTATCCACCTCTTCCACCCCAATAGGACCCCAGAGCGATCTAAGCCTACGAATAGGCGTGCGATCACCCAGTTGCCCAAAAGGAACGGACGGTGCCTCCATTATCGGGACCCAATACTGGCACATTTCCCGGAGCGTCTCGATGCCACATAGTTTGTACTTTGGCAAATTGTTGACGGCGCGGTCTCTTCCTAGATATTTCGGTTGTTATCTGGCCGTCAACAACCCCGGTTCGTCTTGGGATTTGCCCGTCAAGTCCCAGGGTTCTCAGCTGACCTTCGTCCTCTTGTGGGAAGTTAACCTCAACCCACGCAGTCAGCTGGTCCCCTATTCGTCTCCCCTCCATGGCATTCCTCGCAATTGAGACAAGTCTGACACATTTATATGTGTCAGTGTCAAACAGCTCATCCGTGAGCTGCCGTATTTGGGTCATGGCATCCTCGGTCTCCCCTTGGTCCCCGCTGTTCTCATCAATACTGTCGTCAGTGGAACTTTCGTCACCCATGACATTAAGTGCAGCAATAGCAGTATTTACTATCTGCTTGTAATCAGCACGCCTTCTTACCACTTCGATGGACTCTTGTGTCCTGCCATCAAAGAACTTCATGAGGGCAAGATTCAGGAACCTCTCACCTTCCCGGATCAAGCGAGCCTCCATCTTTGCCATGCTCATCAGTTCCTCGTCTCCCCATTTGACCTTCTTGGAAGGTTCCTCGATGTCCCTGTTGGCCTCCTCTTTGTGCATCTGGCGTCTATGGAAACCTACTCTCGTCGGGTGCGAAGGTTCTCTCACAGTCAGGGCATCTGAAGTCGAGCACCCCCTCTATTGGATCACCACCATCTTTGCTGGCTTCCCTCCTGAGCTGCTGCGAGACATCTGGAACATCAGTTGATCCGCCGGGCTGTGGCTCACGACGGTTTATCCGAGGCTTTTCAACTGTAAAACGAACAACATTAATAACTGAACGAAGGGCTGGTAACCCCCGCCCAGAAAAATCCTCTGCCAAAAGAAACGGTTCTGCCGCCATATGGCTGGACAGAGGTACGTGGGAGGGTCTGCCCCCTTGCACTGACAGAACCGCTTGGAAAACATTTATGAGAAGAAAGGGATGGGTGAGGTGGGGTAAGCCAGAGATTCGTCACGACATCCTCCCACCAGCAAGCTGATGTGAGCATACCGTGTCCGGTGAGGCCAACGTGGAGGCTACTCTGTTCAACCTAGTGACACACCCCCGACCCATCTCAAGAGACAGATCGAGAAAGAGCCACAGTTGTTCTACCACCAAGAAGGTGGTCCTCACCTCCTAGTGGTACCTGCCGGGATCCTTCGGGATGCAGACGAGGCTCTAGTCAGAGTGGAGACCCACGCTCTATAAAGATGTGGGGAGGGTGGATTCCCCATCCGAGCGATGGAGGTTCGGGCTTCTTCGGAAGACTAGTAAGCTTCACCCGTACCGCGATGCCTATCCTCTCGGTACCTTAAGGGAAGTGATACCTCCAGGTTAGATCTTGTTTTGCCGTCGGTAGGGTCGAGTTGCTGAAGTGCTCACGTGACTTGTCACGTCCCATACGGTGGGACTCTTGTCTGGCACATGACGCGACTCACCCTATCATAACATTCGGACACTTGACTACCTCTAGGGCAACCAGCCATGCCCAAGGTCAACCCCTGAATAGTCGCGGGCAGGAAACCGCCTAAGGGGCTCTGGCGAGGCCAACTAAGGCCGCGAAATTAGCACTATGGCGGGTTGAACCAAGCCGGCAGATGATGGCTTCATCCGCCTCAACCCAATGATGTTGGACTCGTACGGACAGAGGGTAAGATAAGAAGTAGGACGGTGTCTAGTCTATGCGGATCTCGGATTGCGTGTCACTATGCATTCGTCTGAACTACCGGTAACCCGAGGTGCCTCGGTTAATCCGGCAGGTCGCGAGGCAAAGACTGTTTTAATTACACGTGCGTTGCGATCTGGGCGGCTGACCTGCCATAAATGGTCAAAACGTGACCGCTGAGGCCGTGGGGAAATAGGCACTTGGTGGCAGCTTTCGCTCGGTCAGCTTTGGCTCGGTCGCATGGGCCGGTGTGATGGTGGGCAATCAATGTCACGCACGCCCTTAGGAATATTAATGGCCATTTATCTGACTGTGAAAGTCATACCAAATTGTGAAAAGCGCATTTCCCTTTCTTTTTAATATTAACTGATACATATTCACATAAATTCCGGAACGCACTATTATGGTAATCTCGTTTTCAATGCCATATTATCGGTTTTTCGACATGAGTACAGGTTCTCAAAGAAATTGTAAAAATCAAATATGGCGGCACTATTTGCGTCGTTAGTTCGTTGTTCTTTGTTTTTCTTTGCGTGAAGAGCTCTGGTAACGTACGATGTTAACTGTGCGAAGGTTCGGAGTCGACTCTCAATCTGAATCGCTATCAGTTCTTCGAAATGCGTACAGGTTTTTACAGGTTCAGTATACCATTTCACTCTAGTGATGATACTTTGTGTCTCGAAGCTGATATCTTCTTTCCAGAACATCATCTATTTCAATGGCTTCACCTTTGATACCCTTCAACCAATCACCAGTGTCAGAGAACGATAATTTCTGCACACTCACAGTAGTGAGGAAAAAGTAAGAATTGGTTTTATACTCTGAGAAACTTGCGGAAATTAATGTACTCAACAAAATTTGCAGTTCTCGAATGTAATCCTTTTTCGTTAATAGAGCTTGTAAAGTATCATTATCAACAAACGAATGAATATATCTAGTATAATGTAAGTAAAGCTTAGTTCATTAAAATCTGTGAGTATATATAGATCAATATAGAGCGTTAGATTTACAGACATGAATAGGATATATATTGGTCCGATTCGGATCAACTCTATTGGATCACCACCATCTTGGCTGGCTTCCCTCCTGGGCTGCTGGGAGACATCTGGAACATCAGTTGATCCGCCGGGCTGTGGCTCACGACGGTTTATCCGAGGCTTTTTAACTGTAAAACGAACAACATTAATAACTGAACGAAGGGCTGGTAACCCCCGCCCAGAAAAACCCTCTGCCAAAAGAAACGGTTCTGCCGCCATATGGCTGGACAGAGGTACGTGGGGGCTGCCCTCCTTGCACTGACAGAACCGCTTGGAAAACATTTATGAGGACTCGTCTAGGTGGTCCTCACCTCCTAGTGGTACCTGCTGAGATCCTTCGGGATGCAGACGAGGCTCTAGTCAGAGTGGAGACCGACGCTCTATAAAGATGTGGGGAGGGGTGGATTCCCCATCCGAGCGATGGAGGTTCGGGCTTCTTCGGAAGACTGGTAAGCTTTACCCGTACCGCGATGCCTATCCTCTCGGTACCTTAAGGGAAGTGATACCTCCAGGTTAGATCTTGTTTTGCCGTCGGTAGGGTCGAGTTGCTGAAGTGCTCAGACTTGTCACGTCCCATACGGTGGGACTCTTGTCTGGCACATGACGCGACTCACCCTATCATAACATTCGGACACTTGACTACCTCTAGGGCAACCACCATGCCCAAGGTCAACCCCTGAATGGTCGCGGGCAGGAAACCGCCTAAGGGGCTCTGGCGAGGCGAACTAAGGCCGCGAAATTGGCACTATGGCGGGTTGAACCAAGCCGGCGGATGATGGCTTCATCCGCCTCAACCCAATGGTGTTGGACTCGTACGGACAGAGGGTAAGATAGGAAGTAGGACGGTGTCTAGTCTATGCGGATCTCGGATTGCGTTTCACTATGCATTCGTCTGAACTACCGGTAACCTGAGGTGCCTCGGTTAATCCGGCAGGTCGCACAAGACTGTTTTAATTACACGTGCGTTGCGATCTGGGCGGCTGACCTGCCATAAATGGTCAAAACGTGACCGCTGAGGCCGTGGGGAAATAGGCACTTGGTGGCAGCTTTCGCTCGGTCGCGCATTGGCAGCTGTCACGCACGCCCTCATGGGCCGGTGTGATGGTGTAAGGGGAGAATGCACTGCCGCGTTGTAGGCCGAGTGTCACACAAGAAGTACTCACGGACGTACTATCGTGCAACTCAACACCTGGGGCGATACACGTGATCAATTCTCATATGACTCGCCAAATGCCTCGTCATCTAATTAGTGACGCGCATGAATGGATTAACGAGATTCCCACTGTCCCTACCTGCTATCAGCGAAACCACTGCCAAGGGAACGGGCTTGGAAAAATTAGCGGGGAAAGAAGACCCTGTTGAGCTTTACTCTAGTCTGGCACTGTAAGGAGACATGAGAGGTGTAGCATAAGTTGGAGATGGTAACATCGACAGTGAAATACCACTACTTTCATCGTTTCTTTACTTACTCGGTTAAACGGAACGCGTACGCCGTTTGCCCTCGAGGCTACGGCTGTCACGGTGTTCTCGAACCAAGCGCATAGAGTGGCGCGTCGAGCTTTGGGCCGGTCGCGTTCCGTGGTCGCTCGTTAGCGCGAGCGACTCGGACGTGGTCGCGTCTCTCTGCCACGGCCGCCGTTTAACGCTCCCGCGTGATCCGATCCGAGGACACTGCCAGGCGGGGAGTTTGACTGGGGCGGTACATCTGTCATAGAATAACGCAGGTGTCCTAAGGCCAGCTCAGCGAGGACAGAAACCTTGCGTAGAGCAAAAGGGCAAATGCTGGCTTGATCCCGATGTTCAGTACGCATAGGGACTGCGAGAGCACGGCCTATCGATCCATTTGGCTTGAAGAGTTTTCAGCAAGAGTTGTCAGAAAAGTTACCACAGGGATAACTGGCTAGTGGCGGCCAAGCGTTCATAGCGACGTCGCTTTTTGATCCTTCGATGTCGGCTCTTCCTATCATTGCGAAGCAGAATTCGCCAAGCGTCGGATTGTTCATCCGCCCATAGGGAACGTAAGCTGGGTTTAGACCGTCGTGAGACAGGTTAGTTTTAACCTATTGATGACTCGTCGTTGCGATAGTAATCCTGCTCAGTACGAGAGGAACCGCAGGTTCGGACATTTGGTTGACCCACTCGCTCGAGCGGGCGGTGGTGCGAAGCTACCATCCGTGGGATTATGCCTGAACGCCTCTAAGGCCGTATCCTTTCTAGACAAAGGTGGCAACGATACCTCTACGTGTTTCGAGAGTCGAAAGGCTCAAAACAATGTGACTTTACTAGGCGGTCGACGTTCGCGTCGATCGTCGCACGAGCCAAGATTGTCGCGTGGGACCAACGGTCGACGGCGGGATCGATTCTTGCTACGTTCGACCCGGTCTGTTGGCGATGGATCATGGGTTCAACATTTCGATGTCGAAACTCTGAATTGTCTGTAGACGACTTACGTACCTGGCAGGGTGTTGTATTCGGTAGAGCAGTTTCCACGCTGAGATCTGTTGAGACTCAGCCCTCGGCTTGGGGATTCGTCTTGTCGAATTAGACGAGACCCCGTATGGTGGACACTGGGCGTTATACTCAGTGGCGGAGCGAGACCTAAATTTGATATGGGCAAGATAGATTTCGCGAGGCCCTGTTCTGTGGCGACCTTAAGATGGATTTTATAAAATAAAAATAAAACAAAACAATTAACACTGTCAATTTTTATTCATAAAAATACAAATTAAATTAATATAATCAAAAATAGAAATCGTAAATATATAGAAGGTGGAGATGACTATAAGACAATAAATGCAAACATTGGTTGCACTATTGAATATAAGTTCTTTATTGCTAAACAAAAATTGTAGTTTACTTTCTTTAAAAACAATTTTTTTTCATTTATTTATTAACTCAAAGGGATCATGAATGATCCATAACAGGCATATTTTACAATATAGTAATAGTAACAACAAGTGTGGCAACTAGACAACTACTTAATTCTGATCACAGTAGTCTTAAGATGAACAATTAATTCTAATGACCAGAATTTTATACTGAGTATTATATAGGTTAAATATTATTCTTTTTTTTTTGGAATAATTGATTCTTTACTTTACTTGTGAATATCTTCAGAGTATCTGAGCTTTTGATGTCGTTTGATAATTCATTAAACCAGATGGCAGCTTGGTAAGTTACTTTCCAGCTAGGAATGTTTCTGGCAGTTGGCAATATGTAGATGTTATGTCTGGATCTTGTATGGTGGGTATGCACATCACTGGCATATCTAAGATTAATGCCAGTATCCACTAAGTTGTTTTTTATCTTGTAAATTAACTTAACACTGTCCAGGTAAATTAACTCATTAATATTCAAAAGATTCATGTTATTATAAAGTTGCATGGTGTCAGTTGAAAGTGGTTTGTCAAATAGTACCTTGATGACTTTATTTTGCGATATTTGTAATTTGTTCATTATCTGGGCAGTTGTTTGTCCCCAGAAGGCTGGAAGGTAATTCAGATGTGAAGCAACAAGAGAATTATACATTTTGCATTTGGTAGTGGTGTTTAAATATTTGGAGTTACGCCTGATGTTGTATCTGATATAATTCAACTTTGCAATCAGATTTACTACATGTGAACTGAAAGTCACCCTACTATTAGTCTAATACCTACAAGTATTAGTCCCAAGTATCTGACCTTGTTTACCTTATCGAGTTCTATATCATTTATACTAAGTAATGGTTTTTCTGTATTTTTATGTGCTTTGAGATTTTCAGATATACACATTTATCACTGTTCAGTTTCATGCCATTCTCTAAGGTCCATGTATTAATTAATTCTAGGTTCCTCTGAGCTTGAGAAAATATCAACTTGGGGTCACCCGAATAGAAAAGTATGGTATCATATGCATACAGCAGAATGTTACCTTTAATATCACAATTCATGATATCACTGTTATAGAGAAGAAAATAATCGGTCCCAAGACGTTTCCCTGCAGAACACCGGAATTTTACACATTTTTTTTTGTACTTTCCACCCCATTTGTTACCGTGAATTGGTGTCGTTCAGTAAGGTAGTCTCCAAACAAGTCCAAAGCCCTCCCCCTGATTCCAAGTATTTCTAGCCTCCGAATGAGTACCCGATGAGCAACCATGTCGAATGTCTTGCATAAATCCAGAAGTACAGCGAGAACCAACTGGTCCTCATCCATCGCTTTGTATAAGAATTCAATTGTATCAACTAAAGCCGTTTGAGTACTACGTTTTTTGTGAAGCCATATTGATTCTGACATTGGTAAACTATATCATCAAGGTACTTGAGCAACATCTTCTTTATCACATGTTCATAAATCTTAGCAAATACACTGATTACAGTTATTGGTCGATAATTACCAGTATTTGATCTGTCACCTTTCTTGAATATAGTAGTGACCTTCCCAATTTTTAATACCTTAGAGAACTTGGACTTTTTTATTTCAGAGTTAATTATAAATGCTAATATTGGGGCAATTTGATCTTTTATGTCTTCAATCGTTGGGATTTTTATACCATCATGTCCTGGTGCCGTACAATTTTTTAAATTTGTGATGATGCTTACAATTTCCTTTGAATTTGTTGGATATAGGTAGGTGCATTTCTACATTAAAATATGGTCTTGCTGTACTTGATAACTGGCTTTGTATGTCTGAGTTGGAGTTTGTTGCTATATTAATGAAATGATCATTTAAGATTTCAGCTATTTCAGTCCTGCTAGTATATTCTCTACCATCTGATTCCAGTTTTATAATTGTATTCCCTTTTTCTGGGCGATTCAACAGGCCTTTTATCACTTTCCATTGTTTCCGTTCATTCCCATCTAAGTTGCCAAATTTTTCTCGAATGTGTTTCTGCTTGTTTGTTTTCACCATTGCTTTAACTTCTTCCTGTAGTTTTTTGAATCGGTGGTTACTTGCAAGTGTGTATCTTTTTTCCATTGTACATATTCTTTGTCTCTTTCTTTTATTTTATTTTTAGTTCAGCGGTGAACCAGCCTTCACTAAAATTAGCTGTGGTTCTTCTTCCTCTATATGTGGTTACTTTATCTTATTGTTGTTGTATTATTTTTATTAAGGTTACAAAATCTATATTTTGCTTAGGTGTATTTTGTAGTATGGTGTCTAGGTTTTGTGATAGTTGCTTGAAGTTTATAATTCTCGATTCATAGTATTGTTTCTTCTTCTTCAAGGTTTGCTGAGTTAAATTCAGTTCTACAGTTAATGCTTTAGGATCTGAAACACTTACATCCGTTAGCGACAATTCTACTTCACATTGAAAATTCATGAATACATGATCAATTATTGATTCTTTTTGCGTTCTAACATCAACTCTTGTAGCCTTGTTCTTGTCGATTTCATTTTGAATAGTGTAGCCATTTGAGGTTAATAGTTCCGAATAATCAGACACTGCACTGTTGTTATTCCAATAGGCAAATATTAAGATCTCCAATGAACAGAGAGCTTTTGTCAGTGAGTGTAGTATTCAAAACCTCTAGAAAAGATGAGACCGATGAATTTGATTTTTTATAAAGCCATATATTGCAAATAGTAGTTCCACCACCTCTTTCCCCAAAATATTATTACCTTCTATATCTAAGTTAGTTATTATGTTAGGAGTATATGAATCTTTTACCAAGATTGATACTCCTCCACCTCTGTCTGATCGACATACATGTTTTAGTCTAAGATCCGAACATAAATCGATCTTCGAAAAATTTCATACATAGACAAATATGTCTTGCATGTCTTGCCTATCAAAATATGTTCATGACTATTTTTAATTAAAAAAATATTGATTAATTTTTTTTAATGAGATTCAGCCATTTGTTTACCAATCAAATGTTATTGAATACAAAAGTTTTAAATACATAGAATAGGCCTATGAAGTATTGCCTACGTGTTTACGTGCATGACTACCTGGCAAGCAGGTGTAAACAGGCGAGTAAATATAGGTGACTGCACAAATCAGTTTACCAATCAAAATATATATCCAAATAAAGATTATTTAATAACAAACGCGATGATCAGTGGCGGATTAAGTGTATCCGAGGCCCTAAGCACAGAGCCTGTGTAGGCCCTCTATTGCTTAAATAGAAATGGAATGGAAGATAGAAAGTACAAAATGAAAGTTCATCAAAATAGAAAGTGTAGTAGGTATAATTTAAAAATTAAAACATTTTTTTCCTTGCCTTAATCGGAGCAAACTCCGAGATAACATTGTCGAAATTTATCTGACGAAGTATTTCTGCCTCAATACACATAAATGCTAAAGAATTAAGCTTGTCTGGACGGATTTTTGTTCTTTGCGGGTTTTTTAATCTTTTTAGTTGTGAGAAGGATCGTTCAGCAGAGCAGTTAGTAATCATTTAGCTGTGAAAGATTTTAAACGCAACTTCTATATTTGGGAATACGCACTTTACTTTATCTTTAATAAAATCATTTCATATAGATCGGAATGGGTGACTTTTGTTTCTGAAGATTCATATTTTATTCGAACATATTTGTGAAAATGATTAAATTCGCCGAGGAAGTTTTCATTGAAGTCTTCTGGGTAAGATTCCCAGAGCAATTGGATATCTTTTTCATATTATGAACATGTCTTATTTAAATCCGCAAGAAATGAAAACTTTTGTGAAACTTCGTGGTATGCATCACCTCTTCTTTGCATTTGAGCATTAAGTGTGTCAATTATTACATTGAAAGTCTCAATGCGGAATTTGTCTCTAGGATTGAAATCAAGTTCCTCTGCATTTCCATCATTTACTTGTTTCTTCCTAATTCGTCTTCGAGTTTCCTTATATTCCCATTAGGAAAAATTTTGATTGCTCATTTCAACGAGATGACCCGATAAAGAATGATACAAATTGGAACACGTTTTAAGATTTAATCCTTCTTCTTGGAGTCCTTTTCTGGTGCGATGAAAAACTTGTAGAATATCATTCCACGAGTTGAGCATAAATATAAACTCAAACTCTTGCATTTTGTTTGAAATATTTTGTGATTCTAACCTGGTCTCACCTTTTTGGTTTGTGTCCTCAGCAATTTCATCGAAAGCATCCAAAATTTTCGGATAGGATTGTAATATTGCATTCGTAGCTACAGCGTGAGCTTCCCAACGAGTGTCCGACAGCGACTTCAGAACGCTATCGTTTCCTATTAATTCTTTTAAAACTGCCCAACGATGAGTAGAACCCGAAAAAAAATTGTATAACAACTGCACAATTGAAAAAAAATTCACTGCGCTCGTACAACAATCAACAGCACTGCGACCAATCAAGTTTAGAGTATGTGCAGCGCATGGTATAAATACAGCATATTTGTTGTGCTCTAAAATGTTTTGCTGCATCCCTTTGTATCGTCCCGACATATTAGCAGCATTGTCATATGATTGTCCTCTGCACTTTGCAATATCTATTTTGCAACCCTCTAGATAACTGAGTACTATATTTGCCATCTCTTCTCCGGTATGACTTTTTAAATTTGAAAACCTCAGAAATCGTTCAACGGGCATACCATCAGACGGCGATACGTATCTCAAAATAATACTTAGTTGATCCGTATGTGAAAGGTCTGGCGTGGAGTCCACTGAGAGGCTGAAGTACCCAGCTGATTGTATTTCTTCGACAATCACTTTGTGAACTTTATCACTCATAAAATCGCCAAGTTCGTCGCATACTGTTTTCGTTAGATATGATGGGTTGCTTTTCCCTTTATTTCCATATCTTGCAATATGGCTTACTGAAAATGGATCAAATTGAGCCACAAGTTCAAGTAAACCCAAAAAATCCCCATTATTTATAGATCCAAAAGACTCATCATGTCCCCTAAAGGCCAAACCACGTTCTGCAAGCGTTTGTATAACTGCAATAACTCGTTGCAATACATTTTGCCAATATTTTCTTTCTTCCTTCACTTGTGCCTCTAGATTTTTGGTGATCCCTAGACCTTGTCTTCGACTCAAATGAGTTAGCATAAAGTCTTATGAGTTGAACTATTTTCATGGTGCTCAATTGCAATTACGTTGCGCCAATCACCAAATCCGTCAGCTGCAAATTGGCTCGGCGCTAAGTGGAGAAAGTTGCGCAAGAGAGAAATCCGAGCGACTTATTTAGTGTAATAAAAAAGGACGGAACATTGTAGATGCGCGCGACACCTTCGTTGAATAGAAGAGAGTACGCATGCTCTTTTTTCATATGGTTGAGAGAGACAGCGTTTCTTTGTTGGAATAACTGACAATACATACAAATTTATTGTAAATAATTATTTTATATTTCAATTATAAATATATATGCATATATTTCAATATAAAAACATTTTCTTAGCAACTAAATACATGAAAATTAAACAAATAAAAAAATATTCAAATCATTTATGAGTAATGAAAAAATTTTATTTTTATTTCTTATTTATTAAAAAATTTATAAATATTACTCTACATCTGAATCATCACAAGTTGTATCAAGATCTTCGGACTCAGATAACTCTGAGTTTTTTTCATTTTCTGTCATTTCTAGAAGATCATTTATCTTGAAAGGCGTCTGATCACCAATAAATCCTACTGGTTTCAAATAATCATTTTCTAAAAACCAGCCGCAATTTTCCGGATTCAATTTCACACAATTTGATTCTGTCGCATGAAGCCACATAGAATTGACGTAACAAGTACGCAAAATTTTCTGAGTAAGAGAAGACCAGCATGGCGGTATAATGTTTGAGTCGAAAGAAGATATTTTTTTTAAGAACTGTTCATTGTCTTCCTTGGCAGAGTAAGTTTTCAGGAAAATGCGAACTCTTGCATCATTGACACTGGTGCACTGCTTGATGCCATAAATATTAGCTGTAAATTCCTGAACAGCGTCCATTTTTTCATTAATAAAAATATCGGCTTCATCAAGTAATGATGCAAAGATTGTTTGGTACCTCTCATTTTTCGAAAATATTTTTAACGGTCTAAGTTTACCTTTCTGGTAAAAAGCTGCCGTATAATCGCTTCCGGTAAATGCATGGAAAGCAGGTAAACTTCGACATAGAGTATTTCCCAATTTTTGTGCCAAAGCTGAGCAATTGATACAATCAAGGTCTTTTGTATTTTTTTTCTTATTTGTTGAACTGGCCAGCCAAATTTCTGATTCTTTAATTTTATTCATGTTTCCAAGCAAAATAATTAAAACATCAGTATCAGAAGATTTAATTAATATCTTTGATCCTGGTGTAATTTTGGAAGCGTGGAAAACCATCCTGGTGTCCGCCTCTTCGTGATGACAATGGTATTCAACTTCCTCAGTTTTGATAACTCGACTTTCCTGCGTTTGATAAGAGTAACAGTAATCTTTAACAGTTAAAAATATTTTTTTGTTTTTAATTATTTGTGCCAAATTGTCATTTTCCCAGTAACTTGATATAAATTGAATCCATTTTTAGCCTCTTTGAATCTATAATTTTTTAGATTTTTTAAGAAATCTGTTGGCCTAGTTTGTTGAGGTCCAGATATATTATATGGAATATCATACTCTTGACGGTTTTGGTGTTCACAATCTTTTATTGATGGTAGTAAATACTGATCAAAAACTAAATGTATTTCTGCTGCATTTGTTGAACAAAGTTTAATAAGTATGGACTCTGCGATTTTGTCGAAATTCTGAGGCATTGAGGAGCCTATCAAGTATAAATAATAAAAACCATCAATAATTTCAACATCAATAGACGTTGGTCGACCTATTTCAATTTGTGATTTCAAAGATTTTGCTAACGTTGACTTGTCTGTTTTATAAATTGTACCAGTATATGAAAACAGCGCAGGAGGCATCGGTGCCAGCGGAAAAGTTAAACAATACTCAATATTAATTTTCTTCTGATACTTATAGCTAGTAATCGCCCAAAGATATCTCGCTCCATCTTCAGCGATACTTGCTTGTTTTTATCTTTGTTAGTCAGAACTTTGGTAAAGCACTCTGAAGCGAAATTTAAGATTTTGTTTCGTGGTATTGGTTTTTCGAATTTGCCAGGTGCTGAATTGCATTCCGAAATAAATTTTATTTTTTGTTCATGACCTTCATTTTTAATGTTGAGCAAGAAATTAGAACATTTTCAGTAGCTGCTTTACCTGTCGAAAGATTGAATAAAATATTTTTATCTATATTGTCGTCAAATGGATTCATTGTATTTGTTTTTGCTTCGATTACATTCTGAAAACTTTTTTGGTCTCTGTAAATTCGGTTTTTTTGTAAAGAATGTGAAATATCGTCTTTCTTAGACAAATCAATACTTTCCTTGACGTATGTTAATATTTTTGTTCTCATACTATGGTTGAGGGCCCATCTTTGGCGAGCAGAGGTTGACTCTACAGTGAGATTATTCGTTAATTGGTTGCTAGCGTCACCATTTATAGTTTGTTTTAGAGTTAAATCGACAGGTGATCTAGAAAAATTGGCTTTAGTACGTCGGACTCCAAATGCACCTCGACGAAATTCGGCAACTAAAGGTGAATTTTCCGCACGCAGCCTGATTAAATTACTTAATATAGCAAACTCCATCTAGCATAATTTGGTTGGTTTAGTCCAAAAAATAAGTCACACATATCGTAAATAGAGTCAATGTATAACTCAAAATTACTAGTACGAATACTTCTGGAGAAACGAAGGAATAAATTTATAAATTCGCAATACTGAAAATAATACTGAGCGGTTTTTCCCTTTTCACCAGTCAAAGTTTGTAAACAGAATTCCTTATAACCATTAATAATTCGATTCAACAAATCAGGTAATTCGATTGGATCATTTACGTTACACGCAGTGGGATTAGATGATGCATTTTCTATTACTGTACTTAATAAATCATTCAACATCTCGAGAGACACATTTGTTGTGGATAAGTATTGTTCAAAATGCAGAGTTTGTAATGCGGCTGCGGTCAGGGGATATAATCGCTTACAGCGATTAAAATTTTTACTATCCAAAAAACTGTTCATAGAACCACCAGCTAATACGTCTGCTTGGACTAAAATTTCTATCAATCCACACGAATCGATAAACTTTCCAATATCCTTAAAAAACGTCATCTGCATATGAAATGCGCCCATATTTATAAAAATGTTCTTAAATTTTGGCTTATCACGCTCTTGGATTTGGTTTGCCATTTTGGCAATAGCCAAATCATATGTAACAATAATCTGTTCTTGTTGGCAATTTTCAGCAATTTCCTTAGCCATGGTGAGTGTTTCTTGCACCACCGCATAAGATGTTGGTGAAGAGTTAATTGGAGGCAGATATTCAATGTTTTGAATTAGACTCGGATCACTTGACATTGTACAGTTATAGCCCAGCCACATGGGAGCTGAATCTTTTCGGAGTAATGACATTACCCATAATAGATCTTTGTCCGTTGCTATCATTATTGCGCCTTTGCATTCATCAATCGTATTAACAAATGACTCTTTTTCGAGCAGTTGCATACTTGTAGTCGGTTTCGAATAGTAAGGTCGTATTTCTCGTGAAATTCCAGCAAAACGTCTCCTTTTACGTTGAGGTCCATGAACATCTTGGTTATCATCAAGTAAAGGAGTTGAAAAAGTCGCAGCTTCAAAGTCATCAGGATCTGCAATTTGTTCAAAAGGGAATTGATATGTAATGCCAACAGTATCATGCATTGTATCTTTTCCAGAACTAGTCTCAACAAAGCGGTCAAAGTTATCAAATGCAACATGAGTACTGCATCCACTTGCTGCAGTGATACCAGTTGGTATTACTGTATTATGTTGAACAGATGTATACGTCATCTCTGTTTCGAGCTCTTCAGCCAAATTATAACCTATTGTATGGCCATATTTATTGAGAATGGTGAGAACTTGACGAGAGTTAGTTATTGATTTTACGGCTAAGCCAGTGTTAAATTTTTATTAGGTTTACATCTACCCTTTGAAACTGCATAGATAATATCACTGCATATCGATGTTATTTTCACCATAGTTTCGTCTTGATTTGTGTTAGCAATATCAGGTCCTTTAATTAGATTCTGTATAAAATCAAACAATACAGGAGGAATTTCACATTCCCCGCGAATCACGTCCTCAGCCGTTGAATTTTTTGGTAGCGGTTTATGATCAATATTTTTAATTACGTGTCTCAAGTAAAACGCTACATCTTGAAATTTGTTTGCATTTTCATTTTCCAAAAATTTGGTAGTATTAGCAATTATCGAAACGTCAAAGTCTGTCTTGTACACTATTTTTTGATATCGTGGACCAGTAGATGCTTCAATTGTTATAGTGTCACCAAATTTTTTCAGCAATTTTTTTTCCAACATCTCGGCTCGATATCCTTCAACGTCAGCAGCTTCAATTTCATTTAGTCCAAATTCAAATAATAAAGCCTTGTATCTTGATAATAATTGTGCTAAGTACATTACTCGATTATTTTCTATTATTTCATCGGTAATAAAATCAGTGAGTGACTCAAAAGCTTGTTTATGAAAATGTCTGCAATTATGCCAACTACTTTCCTTATGTCCTTCAAAATTCCGCTTTTCTTTAGTTTGATATACGGCGTAACAGGGTTTGTGGTAAGCAACAGTTCGATTTTCAAGTTTCGAAAGAATCTCAGAATCATGTACATTTGTTGCCATTTTCTTAATTTGTTCAATAGACTCATCACCTTGCGGAAATATAAGGTTAAGTACTCGCTTCCCACATTTCTTTTGCTTATGATAAAATATGATAATACAGAATAAACAAGTGATTTGGTCATTAGATCTTGATGCTGATGATGAAGAAGATATCTGAAACAAATTATAATTTTTTTTGTTTTTTTTTTAAGAAAAGTTAACTATCGACAAGTACAGTATCATTAATAACATATTCATATAAAAGTAAAAGAATTAAAGACAAAAATACTGATATTTGTTAGACTATTTCAGAGTCTTTTGTAAGCTTTCACAGGTGTATATAAGAAAGTAATTGAATAACAATAAAGAATGTATTACCTCGTCTGCATGCATTGAAATAGATGTTATCGCATCAGTATTATTTTCGTCATCTTTAGAAGCTCCTGTATTTAAGTGTTCACTTGAATCCATATGCTTATCAGATGTTGAGGTACTTGGGAGTATCTGAAAATTTTATTTTATTCATTTCATCGAAATAATTGTATTTTTTTAAATTAATTAATTATATATTGCATAAAATAAAATAATTACATACTACATTACATTGAATAATTATATAATATATTAGATTGAGCTTTTTAATATAATTAATTAATGACATAACAAGAACTAATCATTAAAATATTTGAAAATTTATGAATAACTATAAAATTTATAATACTTCAATTTATACAGCATTTCCTTAATTAATTTACATGAACGAGAATATATAGTAGATAGCTGATGTTTTAGAATGAGAAATTTTTATGTACTTACTTCATGATTTTTGACAAAATTTTAATACTCTTCACTATATTTGCTTTTTTAAACACTGACTTTGCTGTAGCACGCTGAATGATAACCTACAAAATCGAGTAATTCTGATGTTAGTATAACATTATAATATTTAAAATTTTTTCTTTTCGAAAAGCTAGTTTCAAAACTCAGTTTTTAAATGAGTTTTCATTAAATTCAATCACAGACTCTCTCGAACCGCATAGAAAACACTATTTTGCCATTTTTCATTTAATATTTTTAGAAAAAAAACACTGTAATAAACAACAACAAACCGAAACACGTGTGCACGTAGTTACTCAAGAACGATTCACAACAAAGAAACGCTGTCTCTCTCAACCATATGAAAAAAGAGCATGCGTACTCTCTTCTATTCAACGAAGGTGTCGCGCGCATCTACAGTGTTCCGTCCTCTTTTATTACACTAAATAAGTCGCTCGGATTTCTCTCTTGCGCAACTTTACTTGCTCCGATTTTTAAACTTGAAATCCTGGCAATAATATTCCATGAACAGTTTATTGTAGGCAATACTATATCATCACGTTTGTTATTAAATAATCTTTATTTGGATATATATTTTGATTCGTAAACTGATTTGTGCAGTCACCTATATTTACTTACCTGTTTAGACCTGCTTGCCAGGTAGTCATGCACGTAAACACGTAGGCAATACCTCATAGGCCTATTCTATGTATTTAAAACTTTTGTATTCAATAACATTTGATTGGTAAACAAATGGCTGAATCTCATTAAAAAAATTAATTGATTTTTTAATGAGATTCAATTAAAATTAATTGAATCTCATTAAAAAATTAAAAATTAATTTTCAATTGAAAATTTAATTAAAAATTTTTCAATTAAAAAATTAATTAATATTTTTTTAATTAAAAATAGTCATGAACATATTTTGATAGGCAAGATATGCAAGACATATTTGTCTATGTATGAAATTTGATTAAAAAATGTTTCATTCGGTAAATGGATAGCTGAAGATCGATTTAGATTCGTATCCCCTACTATTTGGCTATATAGTTCGGGAATTGTATTGAATCAAGTTCCTCTGTATACAACCAGGTTTCACTAAGTTTCATTATATCTGGAGACTCGTTCAATAATATGATTTTCACCTCATCCATTTTATTCCTAAGACTTTTAATATTAAGGTATCTTATATTTATATATGTTTTTGTAGTTGGTTTAATTAGTTTTTTTGAATATTATTCATGTCGTTTATTGTAGTTATTTTGATTGCTTCAGTTTCCTCATCTTTCTCAACATATCTATTTCCATTCTTCACCCATGCAAATTTTATTCCATGTTTTTTCAATTCTCGAGCCTGTTCAAATAATTCTTGATTAGATCTTGTCAACTCTTCGTTGAAATATACCGCGGATTTCAGATCTTGTCAACTCTTCGTTGAAAAATACCGCGGATTTCAGGCCCCTTATCTCTAGTTTATCAGTTTCCAATTTTCCAAATTTTTTCCTTGCATCGAAAAATCTAACTTTTACATCATTGTTCATGCATTTAATTCGTATAGTTTCAAATTTTCATATCGGACTTCTATTAATTCTCTCAGCTTCAAATTCACCTATTTTGATATCACCTCTTATCACTTTTATTAATTTCTTAGTGATATCCTCAACGTTTTGTTCCTGTTTGGGAATTCCATTTATTATTAAGTTTTTGCTTAAATTATTTTGTAGGTTTTTTATATTTTCCACATTTTGTTGTTCCAGGGTGCTAATTCTTAGGTTTGATTCATTGTTGATTTCTTTTTGGTGATTGAAGTTTTGTTGAAGTTCATCATATTTAACTATCATTTCCGATAGTACTTTTTGAATTTCTCTCTTGAACGAGTTGAATTCATGACGAAACAGATTTATTGTTTCATTTCCTAAATTTTTTCATTTTTGAAAGGTCATGTCCCTAACCTCACTTTCTGTGCATACGTTGCAAACCCAGGAATTTTGACCATTTTTTTATTCTTTCACGATATCGTTGTAAAGTAATCAATAAGTGGACTGTATATTTAGAATTAGGAGAAGCTGATTACGTAACAAAAAATATAAAAATAAATGTTTCCTTTGATATTATAAGGTGAAGTAAAATTTTGTGTATGAAATAAACTGCGAAAATATGACTCTAAGAGAAAAGAAAAATACAAATTCACAGGGGAAAAATAAAAGGGCTTACCAGGGTCGAAGAGCACAGGGTTCAGGAGAAATGCCGCAAAGCACCAAAAGTAAAGAAAAACACAATAATCTATCTATATTTTTCGCATGAAAAATATATCGCAAAATCCAACGTATGCTCTAAACGAAGTCGCAACGCCAATTCTTTTTTCGTATAAAAAAAGCACAAAATGTCAATATATTCCGCATGAAAATATATCGTAACCAAAAAATCACCGTCGACCTTTTTCAAGCAAGTCTCGACGCAATCCCTTCTCCCGTCTTCGGAATCGCACTTGTCCGGTTGACACCACATGTTATTGAAATAGGAAAAAAAGGGGAGAAAGACAAGGGATTCTGTGAATCGTAACTTATAAATTAATAAAAATAAACAAACCCGTAATTGAAGGCATCTTCAATTGTAGAAAATAAACAAAATTATTAAACTATAAATAAATACACCGTTATAACGGAACAATCGTTAAATTCCGCCCTTTGTAAATTAGTACACTTCAAATGAAACCAAAGTTCACATTTTGTACATTCAATACTGTACAAATTTCATTTATTTTGCCGAGGCAATTTCCACACTTGATTATCGAATTCGCCATTTTGTTTATTATCAAATTCAGCCATAATCAGACACAAACTTAAGCAACAGCGGGGTTTTAAATGACGAACATTATTCTTTGGCGCCATTATTCCTTTAAAAATAATCACAGAATCAAGAAATCAGAAACTGTCGATATTTTAAATTATGTCAACATAATATTTTACCGATGCATAGATCATTGACCCTTGTCTTGTTTGAATTTGTGGTGGTACCTTACAAAGCATGAAAAAAAATTGAAATGATAAATTATGTCCTGACTGCTGTCCTGATTGCACACATTTCTTAAAGTGTAGATTTGAAAATATTTATATTTCTTTAAGGAACAGAAATTTTCTGCTTTTAACTTTACTAAATTCCTCAATGTATTTCCTCATCGTAATTCAGCCTAAATGCCATCTCTGATTCAATTGATAAAACAGCCAAAGATGAAAGTCTTTCCTGGCCCATTGTGTTTCTTAAATAATTTTTTATTGATTTTAATTTTGAAGAACTCCTTTCAGCAGAGGCTGTACTTACCGGAATTGTTAATAGAATTCGGATGACAATGTAAATATTTGGGTAAATTTCTTTCAAGCTATTTTCTGTTATATATGACAGCAGCTGTTTCACATCTATAATGAAGTTGGGTAAATTTGGGATCATTGTATATAATTCTTCATATAATTCGAAAGGTTGGAAGTCACTGCTCTCACCCACATGCAGGACGTAATGTAAATCGTTACAGTGTTTTAATATTTGCTCCTCTCGCATATTTTTTAGCTTGCTCAAATCATAGAGAAAACCGAAATTTTCAAAATGTTGATTCAAAGCCGTAAATCTTAATTCCATATTGGTTATTATAGTATCAAATCTGTTTGATACCGGATTTAAGGAGACTGTATAGGTTGATCGCTGCTTTCATATTCGAACATCCTTTTTTTTTAGCTACTCTTTTATTCCTAAACTCTTTTGGCAGATCATAACAGCTTCTCTCAGTAAATTGCCGAACATCGGACAGGGTTTTTTCGAATCCAGTGTCCCGATATTCTTTTATCCATTCACAAAATGTGTGTGAATGTTCCAGAGCAATGCTTGAATGAATTTGTACTGATTGCCATAATTTAGTTATCATTTTAACTCGCGATAATATCTCATACCACACATGTAAAGATACGATAAATTCTAAACTTAACATTTCATTTAGTACCGAATCGCAATCACTGAGAGTGTCTGATTGCTCCGTTTGATTTTTTAAGCTTTCGATGCATTCAATCACTTCTTCGAATTGCAATAATACCCAGTGGCCTTTATCGCTTCGACTCTATTTTTCCATCTTGTGTCTGATAAAGGTTTCATAGTAAGATTTAATTAGCCTTTTATTAAATCCCAGCGTTTGCTTGAACTTGAAATTAGCAAATAAATTTTTTGGATGAAACCAAAGAAAGTTTTTGCTGCCATAGATGAGTTTGCTGCATCTACCAACAGTAGATTCCAACTATGACAGCCACAAGGTGTGAAAAATGCCCTAGGGTTAATATTCAATATTTGCTCTATGGTCGTATCCTTGGCCACGGCAATCTTGAACATTTAAGTCGAATTTTTCTAGATGTTCCAGTATAGCATTGGCTAAATATTCTCCAGTTGTCTCAGTAACAGCTAGAAATCCTATAAAATGTTCGACTATTGTGCCAGTTGACGTATCAAGAAATCTTAATATAACCGACATTTGTTCAACTCTACTACAGTCTCTAGTGCAATCGAGCAAAAAAGAATAGTACTTGGCTTCTTTAATCTTACGAATAATTTCATCGACAACTGTTTTTTACATCAATATGATCAATTCATTCTGAATATCGTGACTTAAATAATGGTGTGAAAGTTGTTTGTCATCAATGCGTTTCATGTGTTCTCGTAAAGTAGGATCAAATTTCGATATCAGTTTAAATAGATCTATGAAATTACCGGAATTTTTAACGTCACCTGTCTTGAGAGATTCTCTGTGACCTCTAAATGCAAGATTATGAGAGGCCAAAAAATTAATTATGTCAATTATTCTCAAGTAAAAGAAACTTACGTTGAAAACCTACACATTTTTCTATATAACAGCCGTTTACATATGTTTCAAGGTTATTGCCTATCGTCAGAACGGCGTAGTTCAAGTTAAAGATGATAGTACTTGAAGAGATATATAAAAAAATTAATATATAAAACACGAAACACTGTTTCGTACACGTTTTATACACACAAAACATATTGGGAAGAGTCAACACAACGTTGCAGACGACAATGAAATACCGTCCGGCTTTTGTGAGACTTTTATAGCTTCTGGAAATCCCAGACAATCTTAACGATAAAAGAATTATTCTAAGAATTATATTTAATGCAGGTAAACTAAAATTAAGTAAAAGAAGCTTACGTTGAAAACCTACACATTTTTCTATATAACAGCCGTTTACATATGTTTCAAGGTTATTGCCTATCGTCAGAACCGCGTAGTTCAAGTTAAAAATGATAGTACTTGAAGAGATATATAAAAAAATTAATATATAAAACACGAAACACTGTTTCGTACACGTTTTATACAACCAAAACATATTGGGAAGAGTCAACACAACGTTGCAGACGACAATGAAATACCGTCCGGCTTTTGTGAGACTTTTATAGCTTCTGGAAATCCCAGACAATCTTAACGATAAAAGAATTATTCTAAGAATTATATTTAATGCAGGTAAACTAAAATTAAGTAAAAGAAACTTACGTTGAAAACCTACACATTTTTCTATATAACAGCCGTTTACATATGTTTCAAGGTTATTGCCTATCGTCAGAACGGCGTAGTTCAAGTTAAAGATGATAGTACTTGAAGAGATATATAAAAAAAATTAATATATAAAACACGAAACACTGTTTCGTACACGTTTTATACACCCAAAACATATTGGGAAGAGTCAACACAACGTTGCAGACGACAATGAAATACCGTCCGGCTTTTGTGAGACTTTTATAGCTTCTGGAAATCCCAGACAATCTTAACGATAAAAGAATTATTCTAAGAATTATATTTAATGCAGGTAAACTAAAATTAAGTAAAAGAAACTTACGTTGAAAACCTACACATTTTTCTATATAACAGCCTATTTCTATATAAAGTCTCACAAAAGCCGGACGGTATTTCATTGTCGTCTGCAACGTTGTGTTGACTCTTCCCAATATGTTTTGGGTGTATAAAACGTGTACGAAACAGTGTTTCGTGTTTTATATATTAATTTTTTATATATCTCTTCAAGTACTATCATCTTTAACTTGAACTACGCCGTTCTGACGATAGGCAATAACCTTGAAACATATGTAAACGGCTGTTATATAGAAAAATGTGTAGGGTTTCAACGTAAGTTTCTTTTACTTAATTTTAGTTTACCTGCATTAAATATAATTCTTAGAATAATTCTTTTATCAATTATTCTCTTTAACAAGTTGTGCCAATGTTTTTGTGATTCACGTATTAGCCTTTCGTTTTCTTGGTCTATTGTTTTGCCTTGATTTATACCTTTCTCTGAAGTTAACTATTGGAACATATGTGCCATATGTTCTTTAGTATTCTCATGTCTATGTAAAATGCTACTTAAATGTTTCCAGTCACAACACCCTCCTTGCACCATCTGAGTTTGTGAATTGCCAAATAGTCTGTATGGAAAACAATAAACTTTATTCTGAGAATTGGAATAAACTAACCAGCGACGATATTGATTTTCACCATTATTTAGTTTTCTCGAGAAATAAAAATTGGAAAAGTGTCTATTTAATTGCTGTGTGGGGCCGCTTTGAACTATGTCACGACGCTGTGAATCCGTTATGGGAAACGTCCACAATCCTGGATCCGAATTAACAAGCACTTGCTGAACTATGGTACTGGCGTCGTCGCTGCGAATTGGAGAATCTATGTCAATCTGTTCTTCTTGATTGCTTGATGACAGCACAAGAGTTTCAGCGTCAACTTTTGATTGGCTAGAGCATGATCCAAACTCTACATCTAACTGATGTTCGCACTTGGTAGTCTCGGTACTCAGTGCATCTGGAGCATTTTGGAGACGCAGTTTGGTTGAGGAACTTTATCATATTTAAACTCAAAGCCTGGTTGGATGCAGTTCTTTCAGCTTTTCTTTTTCTTTTGTCGACACGTCGATAATATCGTATCTGTAACCTGTAAACAAAAGCTATAGTGTCAACATTTTTTTGCAGTTTTATCTGCATAATATTATGAAACCTAAATTTAAATTAATTTTCAAACAAAAATCTTAAAGAACGCTCTTACTACCTAAGATATTATAAAGCGATACGTTTTTAACATTTAAGTTTAGTTTTTCCAAAAGATATTATAAAGCGTATAATTTAATTCGAAATAATAACTGCGTTATTTATTTATTACAAATTAATTATTTCTCACTTTGTGTAAAATAGACGAGTACAGGTACCGGTGTTATATTAAACGTATCACGAAGAAAACAAAAACCATTTATTTGTAAGTCGCGGTTTTTTAATTTTAGTTTACAAGAGCAATCAATATACCCACACACTATTTGTATCAATAAAAACAAAAAATATTAAATAACACAATTACGTTTCTATTGTTATGCGCCCACCGACTGCGTTCCGACTACTTCAATTTGATTGGCTGGATTCCTAGTAAATAAAGTAAACAAATAAAACAAGGGATTTCCCGCACTGATCAGCGTTGGCAAGGATTGACTCGCGATAGTTAGGCAACATGAGCAAATGTTGCCAGACTAAAAAAACAATTTAAATTAATTTATATTTTTGTTTATTTTATTCTCGCTTCGAAGCATGTCTTTTAAGCAATACATAAAAATTTTTGAGTCGCGAGGCCCCTTGTACCGCGAGGCCGAAGGCGGAGGCCCACGTCGCCCACGCCTTACGCCGCCTCTGGTTATACTGTTCAAATATTCTTCTGTAAAATGTGCCTTTTCTTGTTCATCTTCGGTAACCAACGTATCTACACTCAAAATAGTGAATACTTTCCTGGAAAAGAACTAAGGATTCTATAGTTCAAAATGTTACACTGCTCGTTTTTCGGACAGAGAATAGTTCTTCGCGTACAGCAAGTACGCGTAAATTCTCCATACAAATGGCTGACAAATCAGCATATATTCCTCTTTCTACGTTATATGTCACACAATTGAACGGAAGAATCACGCCGTCGTCTGGAAGGCTATTTCTTTTCTCATTAATGATAACTTGTCTCAGTTGTAGAAGCCATGATGCAAATCCTCTTTTTCAGTCCCAGTTCTCATATTTAGGGTTAGTTCAATGATTCAAAAATGTTCTCACGATCTACAAATTGTGAAAAAGAGTTCGGTCTGATGAACTTTACCAGTGGCAACAGGCAGCAGCTGCTTCACATCCCCACCTAGCGGTACACAGTTTCCACCGTATGGTCGGAAGTCGTTCATACGTCTTGGAGACGGTTATCCATATCATTCAAAGGGTAATTACTTACCATGGTAACTTGAACATTCCTTAATAGCGTGGCTTTTTCGCTTTGTGAAGTTATGGAAGTTAACCTCGGTACGAGGTTTAGAGGTAATCTGAACGCCGAATGAGCCGCGCTACCATTCTTCAATCATGATGCGTCCATATCTCTCAAAGCCACGTCTATAACTGAATTTTGGGACGTCAATATCGAAATCAACGTGTTGTAGGTAGAAAAAGTCTTTCCTGTAACTCCACTGCCTTGCAAATAAAATTATCTTTGTTGTTTTGAAAGCGAAGAATTTACAGCACATCAAATACTTTACGCTGCTCAAATTCCACTCATCAGTGTTGTATATTTCAGTATCTTCAATATTTTCGACGGAATCTTCATAGATATCTGGTATATCTTCATCGTACTCTGAATGATAATTCGAATATACGATATTCGGACTCTGAATGATACCAAATCTACTATAGTCCTCATACATACCTACATACCTTCCCTGAAACTGTCCCACAAAGATGAAGGACAAAGCAAAAGCATAGTATATATGAAAATAATTTACGTATCCTATCGGGCATATCTACCAGGCAGCATCTGGTAACGTTCTTTTCCATTCATCGTCAGAACAAATCAAATATTGAGTCAAAGTTGAGCAGCTTCTTGTAACGCATCATAAACTATTCCGTTTACTGTGAGAAGATCTCGGAACGATTTAGGTCCTGCAGTGTGGAGCAAGAGAATTCGAAGGTGAAATTTTTCTATATGTCTCGGAATGATGGTAAACATCCGCGGATTGATATTTCATTTTGGTGGTCTTCGATACTGCGGGGAATTGTAACGGAAAGACACTTCTAAAATGGAAAGTTTACTCTGATTGTTCTGCAGTTCACTGTCCTCTTTGCCGTCATTCAAATAGACCGTACGTTCTCCGGGTAGATGAATTGGTAACCTAAAGTTGAAATGACCTTTTCCATCAATTAGAAATTCCAGCAATCTCTAGGCTGCCTCACCTGACGAAACATAGAGCTAATCAAGAAAAGCATTGATTTAATCGAGAATTATTTCATTTTCCACCCGAATAATGGTGCCATCCGGACCTTCATTAATGTAATAATAATAATAATGATAATAATAATATATTTTGACTTGGTTGTTTCACTGGATGGGATCGTTTTCTGTCCGATGAGCCGGATGAGGGTCCTGGTTCAGAGGATGAAGACATAGCTAGTCCTGAAGCGTTGGCGGAGTCTGAAGTTGAATCAGTTTGTGATTGAGACATTTTAGGTAGATTAGTTTTCAACTTTATATTTATCGAAATTGTATTTTCGTATAAATAAAACGAAACAGTTTCAATAATATATTTAATTCACGAAATTATTACAATACAATAAAAATGAATTCGTCAGAGAAAAAAGAACAAATCAATTCATTTCAGATTACTATAAAAACT
This sequence comes from Henosepilachna vigintioctopunctata, assembly GCA_030704895.1. NCBI lineage: Eukaryota > Metazoa > Arthropoda > Insecta > Coleoptera > Coccinellidae > Henosepilachna > Henosepilachna vigintioctopunctata. The sequence continues at coordinate 189,302 of JARQZJ010000013.1, forward strand.
AATAAATTCCGCTATTGATTAAGGTAAGGTTACTGAGTCCATTGTTAAAGAGTACATAATACACTCCTTCCCAAGGAGTTAAGTTTGATATGGATCTGTAGAGTTGATATAAATGGTAAAATAATCAACTTATATAAGCTTTTTCTGAAAGTATTAGGCCTAGCTATACATTTGAAACATTTAGGAAGATCTTTAAACAGCTTTAAGCCCATATAGAGGGCTGATCCTTCCGTCGAACTTAAAGTTTGATATGGATAAAAATAAGGTTCAGTACGTCTTGTACTGTAACAATTTTTCAAAATAACATGGATAATGTTATGATATATATATATATATATATATAATTATAATGATGTCATAAACATCAAAACTCTAAATATATATAAACCAAACAATGTCAGAATACCATTTGACCTAAAACTTCCCCTGCAAACTGAAAATTAACATTGTTCTTCACATACACTTTTGTCTTAAGAATATCGATTCTGTTAATGCACAATTTCCCAGATCATGAACCCATACGATAGCAGTGATTGGAAGTTAGAAAAATAAACCATTTTTACAGTTTGAAAATCAACTCTAACCTCCAAAACACTAACACAGTAAATAGCCGAGTTGAGCTTGGACGTATGATTGGCAACGTGCTGGGCGCACTTTAAGTGTTTGTCCAAGTGAACACCAAGAAAGCGAATGGACTTGGACACAGAAACCTGTGTATTGATCTCACCAGAAATTTCCGCTTTAGAGCGATCGCAACAGAACATCGCATCAGTCTTAGCCATATTCAGTATAAGACGGTTTTTCATGCACCAATCATCAATATCCTTCAATATATTACAGGCAACTTCAATTGACCCCTCCAAGCTGCGGGAACTCAGCAGTAAGATGGAATCATCAGCATACATGAGATAACCACGGAGAACCAAAGGAAGATAATTGATATACACGAAAAAAAGGATCGGTCCGAGAATGCTACGCTGTGGCACACCAGTGTTAATTTCTTCTTGAGAGGAACGATAATTGCTGTTATTGACAGTCATCTCAACAGTTTGTGATCTATTATTTAAATAACTCTCTTTAAGTCTCAGTTGCTTGTCTCTCAACCCGTATCTACCAAGATTCCTCAAGAGTATGTCGACATCCACACAATCAAACGCCTTTGAAAAATCCAAAAATACCCCTATTGGTAGTTCATGCCTTTCCAATGCATGCAATATTGAATGGTACAATTCAAAAATAGCTGTATCAGTGCCTTTTTTCCTAACATAGCTCTGCTGACTCATTGACATGATCTTGAACTTTTCAAAGAAGTTAAGCAACCTTGATGCAAGAATTTTCTCGAATAACTTAGCAAATGCAGAGAGAAGGGCGATGGGTCTATAGCTGTTAGGATCATAAGGATCTCCTTTTTGAATATAGGCTTTATAAAAGAAATCTTCAGGTCATCAGAAAATACACCCTCAATGAATGACCTGTTTATCAGGTCATCACCAAAGGTTTGCTATTAAGCTTATCCATGGCTTAATTAAATCAATTGGTATTCCATCCCATCCCGCACATTTAGAGTTTTGGATCTTTTTAGCTGTATCATCAATTTCGCTTTCAGATATCTCGAACAAGTAGAACGAATTGTTGTTAAGATCAATAACATTACAACTGAAAGTACTTGGAGGTATATTCTCTTTAAGTGTAGATGCTATATTGAAAAAAACATGTTGAATTTGTCTACTAATTCTTGAGGTCTTGCTTCGTTCAGAATTTGAGATGCAACCTTTTTTACCAGATGTTTCATTTACAATATTCCATATTGTTCTTGACTTGTTAGTGATTTTTTCAGTGGTCTCCTGAAGTGCTTCAGGCATTCCCTCTTTAATGCATCATAGTTACGTTTAACCTCTTTATATGCTGTGATATATTCATCAGAGTTTCTAGCTAAGATGAACAGATAGTTCAAAATATTCTTCATTTCCTTAACCTTATTTGATTTATAATTATTCTTCCTAAATTTACAGACACTTAGCATCTTCATGGGAAAATTAGATTCAAAGTAATCCTTGAGTTTGATGAAAAAGGATCTAGAAAGTGTATTTACATCACTATAAAAATCTACACACACGCTGGACCAATCGTGATCAGATAGAGCATCCATAAATGTCTTTATTCTATCTTGATTGACGATCCTGACTTTATATTCGAAGATGTATTTGCGATCGATGACATTGGAACACACTTCCTCGTAAATATAGCTTCAGTGTTTGAAACATAAATAAGAATTGTATACCATTATTTCACGATTATCAATTCTTTGCACCTTGCCGCTACGCCGAGTAAAAACCGCGTCTGTTATCCCTGGCTCATCAATGTTCGTGTGTTCGGCGAAGGGTTTAGGACAACTTTTGGCAAAAATAGCATCCTGCATACACGCAGAATTTAAGCCCCGGTTACAACACAGTGCATGTGAGGTAACCCGCGTTTTTACGTAAAGATATGGAAATAAAAATAATTGAATAGTATTAAATAAATAGTACCTAAATAGTATTAGCTAATAATGTGTATTTATAAACTAAAATCAAAGTTAAAATCTAAATTTATTACCATTATTAATATTTCCTTCAACTGTTCGGTTTATTTCTTGTTTAGCCAATCCCACTATTTCAGAAGTCTTCATGGTCAATTCCTGTTGACCATGAAGACTAACCAGTGACTCCCACTTTCTGAACCTATCAAACGAATCGATTATGTTCATTTTAATGTCATTAGACCAGTCATTAGAGTCATATATTCATTTATAAATTCGTCTATGGTCAAATTGTTAATATGCCTAAAAACTCATAGCAATTAAGACTCAATAAAACTTGATATACAAGGAATCTCCGAGCACACGACTACCGTTCTAATCATCTCTCTGCACTCTAAAGAACACCAAATATTCTCTTTCGTCTTGTCGCTGACGTTTTTCGCAAAGCAAACCGATTTAATTGGTATCCGATGACCCTCTGGGCGGTACCATTCGTCACCAACCACTACTCCCAGCGCTACTCTGTAGGAACTGTAGTTCGATGACATCACTAAAATATCTCCCTCAAAACAAATAACCTAGCCACTTTGTGTTTTGCTAATGTAATAGCTTGCGCTATTTGATGAATATTCTGATCCCAATGTTTATGATTATCTTGAATAAATGACTCTGTTGCCGTGGTAATTGTCCTGTTTACTCCCTCAGTAGGATTTATAGTATTGATTTCTTTATTATTTATAGTAAGGGAAACTTTCCTTATTCGTGCCCCCTAAGAGAAAATACTACTTATCTGGATATATAAATGAGAAATGAACATTCAATTGATGTTTCAAGACTCTTTATTTATTCAGTCATCAACAAAAACAACAAATAGAACTCAAACTTAGATAACTTCTGAGAAATTAAAAAAAAAGAAAAAAGTACGATTCAAGTTTAAATATTCCTAAAACGTACCTGTATATTCCTAAATCGTACCCATATATCCCTGTGACAAACTTAAGATTCTATGATTAATATCAGTCTCATAATCACAGCAATGACATACATAAGTAAGTAACTATTATTGCTTAACTAATCTGATTAGTTTGCCCAGATCTGTGAATAATCTTAAATATAAAATGAACACTTTAATGATGCATAGCATATCTAATTGTTTTTTGTAATTATGTGCAATCATCACAAATAGAATTACGAGCATTTTGCCAACTCCGGCACAAAGTTCGTGAATCCAGGTTTCACACTATGTGCACTGTATCATATCTTCTTTTTTATTTCTTTACAAAATCATTTTTACAAAATGAACAATACCAGCTTTCCTATTCATTTTCCTTTTCTTTTTCCGCTTTCTTCGTAACCTTCTCTGTTCGGAATTCTTCCTTTTGACGACTTCTTGTCCAAATACATTTTTACATTCAGCCTTTTTTTTGACTCTTTGGGTTTTTTATTTTTCAAGTCTATCAACTTATTTTCTAATTTTTTTTCATAAGGACTTTCTGTTAGTATTTGCGTTGTTTTATTTTTTATGACTCTTTTTGGTTTATGAAGACTATTCACTGGAGAAAGGCTTTGTATGATCGCTCGAATTTCGGTGGTTTTCGAACCGTCACTGTTGTTGGGATGCTTGTCTATGATAATATTTTCTTTAGGTTCGTGATTTTGCAGAGTATTAGCTAAACTCCTAATAGATGACGCTGAGGGAGAACCTAACTTTGAAATATCTGAGGTAAAAGATGCAGGAGTATGAATGTCTTGGGGATCTGGCGTCCTGTTAACGATTTGTATTTGGTGGTCCTCCTCTTTTAAGATCGTCTGTCATCCTTTTGTGTTTGAATATTAGTATAGGTGGAATGAATTCCCCAGCAGCATTCATACAGCAGATACATGTTCTGTTCAAGCCCCAATCATCACTAGAAACGGCACCAACTTGATGTTTGCTCTTAAAAGCTGAAACTTTTGAAGGCTCATGAACTGTACTCGAGCCAGTCTCATCCACGTTGAAAATTTGCTGGGCCGTAAATTTTTCCTTCAACAAGAAGACATTCGTATTTATCAAAAAACTCCATAACGTTTTTTTTTGTTGAAGCCTTTGCAGCTAGCCATGCATGTCGGTTCTGAAATCCTCAATGAAATTTGAGGATGGCTTTTCAGAAATTTATAGTACCATTTCTATCCAGCCAATTTACTTTTCGGATTAAATTTGTGAGGCAAGCAATATTTTTCTGCTAATTGGTATGCAATTGGTATGCTAAGTGACGTAAATCACGCATGATAACACCATGAATCTGGATTCTTATTCCAAAATATGGTTAACTAGCTCGTCTTCCATTGCTTTTGTCAAATATTTCGGACGGCCAATTTTTTGGTTCATATTCAATCCTTTTAAACGACGCTGAAATATCGGTTTTCGAATTTTAAATACACGACAAGTTTCATTCTTTATAAGCACTGAGGGCTTTTTCCATATCGTCACTTGACCAAGTTTTGTATTGTCGCTTGGCCATGTCGATCTTAAACAAAAAAAGAAACAATTATTCCTAATTCGTACCGGTACGAAATAAAACAAAGTGATGAGTACGAATTAGGCACAAGTAAACAAACGATTTTAACTTTGCCGAGTAACAAAATGGCTGTCAGACTCAAGTATAAACGTCAAGTAATTTTAAATGAAATTATGTATAGAATCAAACCAGAAACTTCTAAGTTACATAAAGTCAGCGTGAACAAAATTGAAAACCTTATGAATCAACAAAAAAAATACTCGAAAACAGCATAATTACTTACTTTTCGAATATTTTTTAAAGGAGCGGCAGCATGGAGTTGTTGCTCGGGTCACGTAACAATGCGAACTAATAGTTCCATTATCTAGCACTCGCGTCGCCACTGAAGTTTCACGAAACGAGAACATGGGGTACGTTTAGGAACAAGTACGATTTAGGAAAGTTTACCCTACCATCATCCGCTGTGAGTGTAGATAAATCTAAAACAGCAGTTTCTAAGGCTTCAGGAATACGTAATAGGGAGACGGGAACATTCATTAGCAAGTCCAGAACGATGAACTATGTCGAATGCATGACAACAATTTCAGGATCCATCTGACTATCCTGGGGAATGGATTTTTCGATATCCTCATCGGAAGAAGAAACATTTCGAAACATTGATTGCTTCGTGACTTGTTCTCATTCAGCCGCATTTGATCAAATTTCTCTAATGTATGTTTGCATTTTCATTTTGACAACTGTATCTTGTAAGTCATATGTTCAAGTTATGTTTTCTCATTTCTCCATCATGGAAAATTGATTTCCGAAGGAATACTTGGAGTTAAACTTATGAAATCAAAAATATTCACATAAGATGATCTACAAAACTGATTATCAAAGTTGCTTCCACCTACTTTGGTTTTCTGATCCTCATATCCTCATTGTACTTCGGTGTATACCTTTCATTGATATTGAATGAATTTTGGTATATACCTTTCGTTGTTCATGGGTGTTGATCTTTTCGTTTGTTCCAACGATGGTATTGAAACTTCGAATAAGATTTTGTTGCTTACTCGTTAGACAGAAATTTTCAGGAAACAAATTTGTGAAGTATTCTTCAATACCATAATACTTCTCTTTTCAAATTTGCGTAGTATTTGTGAAGAATATGTGAATCATTTTCATGCGAATTGTTTAGTGTTGTACCTGGTGAAATTAGTGAGGTATTCGATATTCTACAAATTTTTTTAACACTTGAGTTTTTCTAAACGATGTCAGCTGTATCAAAAAGGAAAGCTGATTTATTTGCCCTTGCTTAATTGAAGAGAAAATCATTTCGCTTTATTGTCGACTCACGAGATTGTTTACTCTCGTGAGTAGTTTCATCTTAAAAAAAAATAAATTTCGAATCCAATTATATTCAACTGAAGGATTTTCCGACAGAAATTATATTAGTAATGAAGATATATCTTATATGAGATATAAATGATTTGATAATTATCAAATGAATGAATTCAGTTCTAATTCTCACTAGAGAGTATTTCTTCAGAGAGTTAATGTCAGATTTAAATCATTATAACTGAATAGGTTATTGAATGTATTGTCATTTCGTGTTCATGTCTACGAATGTTCAATGAACCTCAAGCAGAAAGCAGCTAGCAAACATGAACAAATCCATAATATTTCAAAGCTATGATTCCTTTATATATCAATATCAATAATCAATATCAAGCAATATCAATACTCATTTGTGATATTAATATCAATCAAATAAACGTACAACATTCTGTTTTTTCAAGGAAACGATTCATTGAACCATTTCCTTTCAAGACACTTAATTTGTTGTGAATATCCTTCATAATGTTGTATGACTTCCACAACTCTCGGATAGACTTGTCTATGCCTCGCATTGCACGGGGTGTTTCTGAATGGTACACTAGTAAACTGTACCTTTCAGTAAATATTTCAGTTTGAAATCAACAGTGATATTACCACACAGCAGAAGTGTTAGTCGATCTTTCGCTGCATTGAAGCCACTGGCTTGACGTTCTTCTCTAAAAATGAATGTTCGTGATGGCATTTTATCCAGTAAAGTCCGGTGTCATCAACATTAAAGATGAGACAAGCAGGAATTTTCTCTCATCCAACGAACTCTCGAAGTTTGCCTGGAAACTCAGCTGCAGCTTGAATGTCCGCGATGGCTGCCTCGCCTGTCATGTGGATATTGTGAGGATTAGAATGCTGCTTGTGTCCATGGAACCAGCCTCTGATGGCAACAAAAATCGGAGTGGAACTACCTTCTTCTTCCATTTTCAGCATCTAATACAAAGATTTAGCTTTTGTGCATATGAGGTCTTGACTTAGTGGTGTGTTCTCCTTATTAAAATCTTCGATCCAGACTGACAGTAACGTCTCCATTCTTTTTAAGATGAGGATCTCGGACGACAAGGTTTTGTTGCACTTATAGGTGTTGAACTGGAGACTTTAATTTTTTCACGATTTTTGAAAGTCTAATATGTTTTGTAATAGTAAAAAAAACGTGATTTTTTCACTATTACCACATGCTTTTATGAAAAAATAACAAAAAAAAAATTTTTAGTTTAACCCCTTCTACCCGCACATTGAGTTTGAAAAACTGATTTTTTGTTTTATTTGAGAATTATTTGAAAATCCATTTCTCGTGGCTCATAGGAAAAACAACTACGTAAACTAATAAAATAAAGTGCTTTTGGACAATTTTTTTCATTGAGAGAGAAAAATAAACAAATAATAAGACAAAGTAAAAATAAAATATCTTCAAATCACGTTAAAATCTTTTTTACTTTCGAACTTAGGCATAAGCGTTCGTGAAATAATTTTATTCTTAATTAAAGCTTCTCTTGCTGTTTTGTGGCATAGCTGCATAGATGCCTCTGTTACTGTTTTTACAGCCCGCTCCACAGCTTGAGTATGACATGGTAGCCGCAGAAAAAGGACTTCATCCCATCAACTAGGGATCAAGAGTCTTATCCGGAACATTGGTCAATATAGGTGGTTGCGAGTAAGGTTGCTGCCAGTCTATCAAATAGATGTAAGACGAAGCGTTTAAATTTATCTTAGGCACTTCAAAGACTTGAAGCTGAAGAGATTCAGATGATTTCCTTGCCTTTAAAATGCGTCTAGCGGCAAGTTCTCTCACATGTTTTTGTTCGTCAGATAACATAGACAACAGCAAATTCTCTGGGTGTGCAAAAAAAGCATTTCGCTTTATTACAGGATCAACAACACTCTTTAATTCTTGCGGAAGATATCAACAATTATATACCAACTTCCAAAAGTGCCTTCCTCCATCTTTACATGTAGGATTTAATTTGATTTCGAACCAAATAGGAGCATATACTTTAACTGCAAAAGTAGCGAGTTGTTTCAGTTCGTTTGTGGGTATCTCGGTAGACACATATAAGCGCAAAATCCTGTTGGCCTTTGTTAGCCACCTGGCATGTGACATTCTTCCTGGAGAGCGATTAGACAAATCAGAAGAGCACTTACCACTTATGACGGCAGATGTGATATTATAAAGGTAACGTTGATCAGAACTGAGGTCTTTTACATTTGAAATGATTGGTAACATACCTTCTATCTTTTCAAACACGACAACAGAGCGCTTCTCGCAATCATCTAATAACCTTCCGATAGCACCCGAATAAGTATTAGGTCCTGTTGTGGTGCCATCAAGTTTTACAAATAAATGTCTTAAGGGCAGTTCATTTAAGTGCAAAAGGCATATGATCCATTGAAGTCGTCGGTGTAAACGCTTTTCTAAGAGCCGTATGACTCCGCCGTATTTGCCCGTATTGGTTACCGTCCCATCACAACCTATGGCAAGAGTATCCTCTAGAGCAGCGGTTCCCAAACTTTTTTGATGGCGTACCACCTAATATGAAGTCCTCCTTTCATGTACCACCAGTATAAAAATGATTAATCATCATTCCATTGCCAACATAGTAAAGTTTGTAAATAACAATTAAAAAATAACATTTAGCCTTTTAAGTACTTTACTTTAAAACAATGTTTATTTAGTTCTTTGCAGTTAGTTGTAAATAAATTAGTTAAAATTAAACTTTTCATAGTTATAACCAATGCTTATTTTGAAATAAAAATTAGGATGAAAGAATATAAATAAACTTTAAGGTGTAGAACAAAACTGTATTTGGAAAACAATACAACAAATTCAAACATAAGTACACACAAGTTAATGAGAAGGATGAGCTTGTAGCGATTTGCTTAAAGTTGCAATCTCTGGTTTTATTGGGCTTAGCTTCAAATGCAAGTCATTTTCAACACAAGCCAGCCTATTTCTGTATTTGTTTTTAAGGTAACAAAGAGAAGAAAACGCAGCTTCACATAAGTAGGATGTTGAAAATGGGAGTAAAAACTTGACTGCTCGGTTGGCGATTTCACCGTAGTCTTGGCGTCGTTGAATCCAAAAGTCAATCAGGGTAGCTTTATCAAAAACTTCCTTCAAATCTGAGTCACAATTTAAGTCGAACAGTTGATCTTTTTCGGCTAATGAGAGATTCTCTAGGATTGTCATTTTCTTAATGTCACTAAACGGGGTTTTCATCCACAAATGTTCTTTATAGTTTTCTGGGAAGTAAATGCTGAAGTTTTCCTTCAAAATGTTACAATGGTCACTGATATCACTAAGAACTGTCTTACTAAGTGAATGCTCATTTTCTTCAACAAAAGTGCTGAGAGAAGGAAAAAACGAAACCTTGCTTTTCTTGGCTTCATCATCTGCAAAGGTGATTTTTTGTTTCAAGGCATTAATTTTGTCACACACTCGAAACGGGGTATTAGAAGTACCTTGAAAACTCATGTTCACATCATTGAGTTTTAAAAAAATGTCAGCTAAGTAAGCCAGTCGACACAGTCATAGTTCATCAGTAAAACGACTTCGTAGCTCAAAATCAGAATCTGTTAAAAAAATCAATATCTCGTGACGTAACTCAAAAACGCGAGTCAGCATCTTTCCTCTTGAAAGCCACCTAACTTCTGTGTGGAGCAGTAGTTGTTTATGTATACTGTCCATTTCTTGACATAAGTTGTGAAAAAGGCGTGAATTCAAGGCTCTGCTCTTAATAAAATTCACTGTCTTTACAGCCTCGTTCAAAACAGTTTTTAGTTGTGCTGGACAGCGTTTTGTTACAAGCGCTTCTCTGTGAAGGCTGCAGTGAATATGTTGTGCCTCCGGAGCTTCTTTTTTTATTTTAGTTACCAATCCACTATGAGCTCCTGTCATGGCTCTCGCACCATCCGTGCATATACCAACACATTTCTTCCAATCCATTCCATTCCTGAGCACAAATTCATTTACTTTATAAAATATGTCTTCTCCAGTAGTATGAGCTGAAAGAGTTTCACAAAATAACATATCTTCACCAACTGAGTATTTTTCTTCATAGCGAACATAACATAACAGTTGAGCCAAATTTGCGACATCTGTTGTTTCGTCCACTTGTATCGCAAAGTATTTACTACTGTTCACTTTCTTGAGTAAAATGTCTTTTACATTTAAAGCCATATTAGATATTCTTCTTGAAACAGTATTATCAGACAAGGAAACCACATCGAGCTGTTTTCCCTCTTTATCACCTATAATTGTGGAAACAAGGTCTTTAGCTGCTGGCAAAATTAGAGTCTCTCCAATAGTATGAGGTTTTAGTTCTTGTGCTATTCTCAGACTAACCTTGTATGAAGCTTCAACAGCCCTAGTGTTTAACCCCGTAAATGAAGTGATTGCTCCTTTATTCACTTTTAACTCAGACTCCTTCCGTTTGAAAAACTCTAATGGCTTGTTTATGAGATTGATATGCTTTGTATTAAAATGACGCAATAAAAGTGATGATTTCTGTAATGTATCTATATTCCTTAATAAAACAACAACCCTACTCTAACACTATATTAATCATACTGGCCATCTGCGTTTATTACACACCTGTTCTTCAGTACAATATCATACATCACATTTTTACCCTTCAAAAAAAAGTTGAAAAATTAGTTTTAATTAAAAATTAAAATAAAATACTCTAACTTAACCTAACAAAAACAACAAATCAATTATAAATTCTCAAAGAATTCAAAATTTCTACCTACTTATATCCTAGTCTTTCAATTGGTCTAACTGTCCTTTTTGGACGCCAATTATTTGTTTCGCCAATTGGTATGGACGTAACAGCATTGTTGTCAATGACGTCAGTGATTTCATTTTCTAAAACTTTGTCAGGGATTACAGAATGATTAAAATGAAATTTTTTAATTTGATTCAAATGACGCTTCCAAATTATATTGTTCAATTCAGGAATTTTCACTGAATATATATTTCTACCAATTTTTCTCTCAATTATACCCTTAATCCACTTTGATTTATTTGATGTTCTGTAATCCCGGACTGTCACTGACTCACTGACCCCTAAGTCTAAATTTCTAGTTCCTTTATAATACCATTTTTCTTTGTTCTGTTTTGTTAGGATGTGTTTTCTCAGTTTATCAGAAAAATTATTTTTATCTAAAGATGAAGGTAATAAACAATCAAACCTAGTACGCAATTTTCTTTGAAACATTACTTCTGCAGGGCTCATTTCTAAAGTAGAATGAGGAGTAGTTCTATAATCAAAAAGGAAATTATTCAAAACCAAATTTAAATTAGCAAATTTTGCATTTGATATAGCATTCTTTAAAGCATTTTTCACTGTTTTTACCGAGTTTTCGGCTGCTCCATTAGACGATGGATGGAAAGGTGGAGAGGTGATATGCTTAATGTTATTTTTTGATAAAAATTGTTGGAACTTTGTACTTGTGAAAGTTGCACCGTTATCTGTTACTACCTGTCTCGGTAAACCAAATCTTGCCAAAAGAGATCTCAACATCTCTATTGTTATTTTCGAGGTAATTGAATTCAAAGGAAAAATTTCTAACCATTTTGAATAAGCATCTATTACAATTAAGAAATACTTATTCATGAACGGTCCCATAAAATCTAAATGTAACCTATCCCAGTTTCCGTTTGGAATAGGCCAAGGTCTCAACAAAGCTTTTTCCGGATTCTTTTTATTCATTAAACAATTTGTACATGATGTGCACAAATTCTCAATATTTTTATCAAGACCGGGCCACCAAAAGTAGGATCTTGCCATACTTTTACTCTTTACTATACCCATGTGCGATTTATGCAACTCTCTTAAAATCTCATTTCTCAATTTAGCTGGAATAACTAAACGATTATTCCATATCAAACAATCGTTTTCAACACTAAGTTCATTTTTAATTCGCCAATATGGCCTCAAAATTTCAGAAATTTTATAGGGCCATTTTTTATTTAAAAATTGTTTAACCTCCGTTAATACATCATCCTTTAGTGTGGCTTCTCTTATAATTTCGAAGTTTATTGGAAAATTGCTATTATTTGAAAAATAATTGATAAAATTCACGTCAAAATTCTCTATATTTTCTTCCGAATATTCTAAAGGCAACCTAGACAAACAATCTGCGCAGTTATCTCTCGATTTTACATACTGAATATCATATTCGTAATTTGAGAGTATAACTGCCCATCTTCTCAATCTATTGGCTGAATATTGTGGTATATGTTTTGCTGGATGAAAAATTGTTGTGAGAGCTTTGTTATCTATTAATAATGTGAATTTTCTTCCATAAAGATATTGATTAAATTTAGATAAACAAAAATTATAGCTAAACCTTCTTTTTCAATTTGGCTCATCCGCTTTTCTGAGTCCGACAAAGTTCGCGAGGCAAAAGCAATGGGCCTTTCATTACCATTTGACATTACGTGAGATATTACCCCTCCGACTCCATAATCGGACGCATCTGTAAATAATTTTACCGGTAATGATGAATCATAATGAACTAAAATCGGAGCTGACGATAATAAACTTTTTATTTTATTGAAAGATTCTTGACAGTTATCTGTCCATTTCCAAACCGTTTCCGATTTTAATAGTTCATACAACGGAGACAAGATTGTGGACAATTTAGAAACGAATTGTCCATAATAATTAATCAATCCAAGAAATGCTTTCAACTGAGTAGTATTCTGTGGTATTGGTGCTTTGGCGATAGCCTCAATTTTATTTTCGGATGGATGCAATCCAAATTTGTTTATTACAAAACCTAAATAACAAATTTCGTCACAAAAAAAACTACACTTGTCTTTAGAAATTTTTAAACCTGTATTCTGTAAAATATTTAACACCTGCTCTAAATGAATGAGGTGTTCACTTTTATCTTTACCCGTTATTAGAATGTCATCTAAAAAAACAATCACTCCGTCTAGACCTTGTAAAAGGGAATCCATTATTTTTTGAAATTTTGCTGGAATACTAGCTATTCCAAATGGGGCTCGAGTGTATTGGAATAACCCTTTATGCGTAGATATTGCTGTTAGTTTTTTAGAATCTTTATCGAGTAGTATTTGCTGATATGCGCTAGATAAATCAAGTTTACTAAACTGTACCCCTCCTTGTAATTTAACGAAAAGTTCATTGATGCGGGGTAATGGATATTGATCAATTTCAATATTTGGATTTAATGTAACTTTAAAGTCTCCACAAATTCGTATGGAGTTGTCTTTTTTTAATACAGGAACAATTGGTGTTCCCCAGGGAGAATAATTTACTGGTTCAATCACCCCCAACTTTAAAAGACGATTTAATTCTAACTCCACTTTTTCTTTCATCGCAAATGGTAACGGCCTGGATCTGAAAAATTTTGGCTCCATCTTTTCGGATTTTAATTTGATCGATATGTATCCTTTATTAAATGTACCCAAAGTATCATCAAACACTGTACCAAATTTATTAATTAAGTACTGAACTTTATTCAAAGATATACTATTTAGTTCAGAAATATTTAAGTTGAACTGAGTGAAGAAATCACGTCCCAACAACGGGGGTCCGTATGCTTGCCTTATTACAAAATTCTGAATTTTTTACATGAGTTGTTGAAAGACATTAAACAATCAATATATCCTAAAGGAAGTATACTATCGCCATTATATAACTTGAATATCTTATTCGTTTTTACAATTTCAATATTAGCTAAATTTATTTTATAAAAGTATTCCGAAATTACTGAATTACTTGCTCCTGTATCTAATATGAAAATGAAAGGTATATTATTGATTTGTATATTAACTTTAATTGCTTCAGTATTGGATTCCATATTGAATATGGAATAGTTTTCAGAAAATTTTTCAGTTTGCAAATAATTTTGCATGTTTTTGTTTTGATTTGTTCCATTATTCAATTTTTTATGGTCTTTTCTCGCTTTACAAACTGAAGACAAATGACGTTTCAAACCGCAAGTGTGACAATAACATTCTCTAAATGAACACTTATCTGGTTGATGATTCCTTCTGCCACAAACTGGACAAACTGCAACTCGTTGCGAAACGTCGGATGATTGATTCCCTCTGATTGAAGATGAAAATGCTGGTTTGTTCCGTACATAATACATGTCCGTTTCCTGTTTCACTTGAGATTGATTGTAACCGTGTCCTTGAGAAACAGCTGATTTTGCAGTTGCCACTTCTATTATCTCTTGGAATGTTTGCGATTTTTTTTCTTCCATTAGTCGATCTTGAACTTGACCTTGGTCATATCCTATAATGTATATGTCTCGAAGAACTAATTCTAACTCTTGGCATGAAAAATCACACATCGATGCTATATCGCGCAGTCTGGCGGCCCACTCCCGTGACGATTCATTTACAGTTTTTCTGGCTGTATAAAAACGGTAGCGAGCAGAAAAAATGGCGATACATGGTTTAAAATGATTATTCATTAAACGTTTATTACACACCTGTTCTTCAGTACAATATCATACATCACAATTTCATCGAATGATTTGACAAAGTTTCTAAACAAATGACACATTGTGGAACAGGTTCACTGAAATTTCCAGTATAAGTAAAACCAAACGATAAATACTTCTCATCATATTTACGTTTACCTGATTTCTTTTTGTTTTCACAAGTTCTTAACAAAGGCGTAGAAGTAGAGGAACAGCTTGGTTGCTCAGCATCTGTTCCTGCTGCAATAGGCTTTTCTTGTTCCGGTGACAAAGTTCTTTGCTTTTTAGAACTACTACACGTAGATCTTACCAAAAACTTATCCATTTCAATTCGACAGCTAACACTTACCAACAATGTTATTCTCACTGACTGATAGACACAAACTCTATATAAACAACAACACGTCAAACTGCAGGTTAGGTTTTCTACGGAGCTACGTAGTAGATAGTGCTCGCTGAGATGACAGACAGGCGACTGCGACTGGCTGACTGGCATCTGGCACAACACAATAACAAAGCGCGCGGCCTTGAACGGCGCTACTCCCCTCCACGCCCTCACAATCTTCCCCACTCCGACTGTCACCCCTCCATCCGCTGCTCGCTCACCCTCACGCTACTAGTAGAGTATACCAATTTTCGAACTTCACTCGCGTACGCGTACCACCAGTGGTACGCGTACCACAGTTTGGGAACCGCTGCTCTAGAGACATATTCAGTTGACCTGTTACTGTTTGAAAGATAGCAGTCTCCAGCCCTTTTGCAGTTCCATGGCTTGGGACGGCATATCCGACATAAACTGATCCCGGTTCTTTAATTATTGAAATATGTTCTTCCACGGATGTTGAGCGGTATTTTTTCCCCCTTTCATAACAATTTTCAGGGTCTTGTCTTTTCGTCCATCAAAAAATAAGGAAGGAATAATATCTAGTTTGCCGTGAGATAAGGTTTCTTTCCGTAATTTTTGTCTCGCTCGTCGCAATTTCGACTTATCGATTACTTCGTTGTTGATTTTCACATCTTGCAAGACAGCAGAAGCGACAGCAGCAGCTGCTCTGTCGGATATCCCGTATCGGTCACAGATAGTTGACAAATTCTTGAGACATGCTATTTTACGTTTTTTTTATGCTAGTTTTGATGAACTTGAGGGCAAAGTTTGTTCTTCATCGCTACTTTCAGACGTTATTGAGGTATTTGAATTTTCATGAGAAGGGCCCGGTTCACAAACGCTAGAATCGTAATAGGATTTAAGCTTAATGTTTCTACCACGCAGTTTTCTTTTCCTTTTACTTGTCAATAAATCAACAGTTCCTATAATCATTTTTCTCTCTGTTCTCTGATCTATTGAAAAAGCTCGTTCTTCCTTAGGAATCTTTTGGTCTTTGGAACATTTGCATAACTCTAAATCTTTACACTTACATGAACTTAAATCAAACAGTCTTTCGGAATTTCTATGAAAATCTTGAATCTTCTCTTCTGACAAACGCTTCAAAGATTTCAATAAATTTTTACACTTCGCGTGGTAACTTTTAATCAATTGTATCACACGATTATGGGATACAGTAGGAATAGACGCTTTGCTCCACAAATATTCAACTTTAGATGACACTTTTTCAGATATCTCATTAATGGGTGGCTCTTTTTTTGAATTGTTCTCAAGTTTAAGCTGATGTCTTACTAAATTGTAATATTTCATAACTTGTTTGTAAGTGGGTAATTGATTTTCGTTAATTTCTTCCGGAGCTCCAAAAATGGGATAACTTGTGGATTTTCGGGTATTATTTGAAATCTCTATGATGCACAACGTCACAAAACTAACAAAATCTTATTGAAATAGCGAATAAAATAGATAAATGCGTGCGACCTTTCTCCCGGAACTAATTAGGCGTACTGAGACAATGACGCGTGATCGACAGGTTACGCCCTTTTTTCCCACTCCTCCCCCCGCACTATAGGCACGATTATTCTAATATTTTGTTTTGATTATTACTTGTATTACGTGTATCTCTGTTTATAAGAATGCTTTATTATTTTACGCCTTGTAGTTTATACAATGAACTCTGATAAAATAAATCAAATTTCAACATTTTTTCGGATTTTCAAACGTCATGCGCGGGTAATTAATGTTAATATTAATAAAAAATAAATATATACGTTTTTATGTCTCTACCCAGGTCATGTTTTTCCCGCTATTACAAATCAAAATTCGGAAAAAAAGTTTTTCGACCCACCCTAATATATATGTCACCGTAAAATTGTCAATAACGTTAGATTATAATCTATCTCGCGAGATAGTGAACTGTCGAAAAATTGTGAACCGTAATATACTGCTTACAATTTAACGTATTATTATTCGTCAGATTATAATCTATCGAAGTGAAACTTTTAAATCACAATCTTACGTAATTCTTGATTTTCTAACTTTCTGGTTACCAATATTCATTACATCGTATTTTCTTGCATGGTGGTAATGCTTGCTTGTTGGTCGCTTACCTTGAGATTTTATTGTGTTGTACTCGTCTAACAATTTTATCACACTTTGTATTCTTTGATTTGTCCATTGTAATTTTCTACTATTTTCATTATGCCCACTGTAATAGTTTTGTAATTCTATGGTAAATTCATCCTGATTAACAATAGCTGGTATTTCTGAGCTTTGTTGATGGACAGGCTGAATATCGGACATTATAAATGTTATTAAATAAGTTCACATTTATTCACACGCATAAAAAATATTAAAACACGTAAAATGTATGTAAGAATTTAGACTATGTTCGGTGACTAACACTAACTTATTTATCATTCAAACTTCACTTTGTTAATCACAGATTCATTTCACTTTCACAATAATTTAATATAACGAATTCTAATACTGTGAGTTATTTTCGGCACGAAATCAATTTATAATCACCAAAACACTGTTTGTTTACATTCGACAACAAACGAATTAGGAAACAAACATGGCGGCGCGGGGCATATACCGTTCAACCAATCAGCGCGCAAGGTGCGTTTCGTTTCACAATTTGACGGTTTCACTTCAATAAATTATAATCTACCGAAAAATAATGCATTAAATTGTAAGCAATATGTTACGATTCACAATTTTTCGACAGTTCACAATCTCACGAGATAGATTATAATCTAACATTATTTACAATATTACGGTGACATATATATATATATATATATATATATATATATATATATATATATATATATATATATATATATATATATATATATATATATATATATATATATATATATATATATATATATATATATATATATATATATATATATATATATATATATATATATATATATATATATATTGCGACGCACCCTCAGTTGCTCTAGATCAAGGGTTCCCAAACTTTTTTTACTACGCCCCCTCCTGTTAAAATGCAAACCATCCACGCCCCCCTTCACAGTAATTTTTATGGACATGTGAAAAAAACAAGAATTACATTGAAAACAAAACATGTATTTTTAATAACACAAAGAACAACATCTGAAGAGTCAATTCAAAACCATACTGTTGAGAAAAACATAGACAAAAAGAACATAATAAACTAGTGAGATGAGTGTGTTCATTTTTAACTGGTCTTGTGCTCACCCTCACCCCCTGACATATTTTCACGACCCCCAGTTTAGGAATCCCTGCTTTACATTATCTTACCACAAATTCTAAACCTCGGGCGCCAGTTTTGATTACAAACCGATGGGATTGTCTGTGAGTAAATCCGTGAGTGTCACAAGGTTACCCCTATTGATTTAGAGGACCCGGTTAAATACTCAGTAAAGAAAAGATTTCAAGTGAGATCTAAGATATTAGCGATCTCTTGGTACTAGTCTAAGTAACGGTCTTCAGGCGTTCAAAAACTGTTTGAAACCTTCTAGAGTAGCTATATGAAGTTGGTACAAGCTGTATTCACTCTTACTTATACCAAAATCTATCGTTAATGAATACACAAGACACCAAATTAAACGTATAATGTTCTATATAATACAAGAAATTGCTATCATTTGAGTATTTAAACAAAATATAATTTTTCAACTAAGTAAACAATTTACGTAAAATTTTAAAATGACACTAAATGCAGAAGCATAATAAAACAAATGTTAAACTGATTCACACATATATTAAAAAGAATACTGCATGACGTACGTTTCGATGAGATTCCCTTTTTCAAATGCTACGTGCAGACATGTCTGCACGTAGCATTTAGCGTATCAAGAGGGAGACACATATTTTAATGTGTAGGTCCTTTTCTAACATCTGTGGTCCTACTCCAAAATTTCCCACAACTTCTCAGAAATGCGGCTAAGAGATAGATGAGATAACGACCGCCGAATTTATTTTTCCTAGCAAAAAAAATTTTTCCAGCATAGTCTTTCTGTATTGAAAAATAAACACTAATATATAGATATATATATATATATTAGTGTTATATATATATATATATATATATATATATATATATATATATATATATATATATATATATATATATATATATATAGTTGAATGTTTAACGACTGTAGATATGTATTTTCAGTGTTTAATTGAGATTGCAGTCTAGGACAGGAAAATCAGTTACCTCTTTAGTAATTTCCAAGCTTTCGAAAATGTTTATTTTCTTCTTCAGGGCTAAAATAGTACAAAAATTAACAGTTTATATAGAAAGGCACTATAAAAAGTTTTTTCTTACAATTACTGTGAAGTTAGTCCGAAAGTACATAAGTTTTTTGAATTTTGAAAATAAGTACAAGTGTTTCCAAATGCATTGGGTTGGAATATTACTGCATTCTACGTGCTAGGTAGTCGAAGGAAGCGACGACAATGACTGTATTTAGAATTCTAAATACATAAAAAAAATTCATTCTCTTTTTGTATCTCAATTGTACTTATTTTCAAAATTCAAAAAACTAATGTACTTTCGGACTAACTTCACAGTAATTGTAAGAAAAAACTTTTTATAGTGCCTTGCTATATAAACTGTTAATTTTTGTACTATTTCAGCCCTAAAGAAGAAAATAAACATTTTCGAAAAATTGGAAAATATTAAAGAGGTAACTGATTTTCCTCTCCTAGACTGCAATCCCAATTAAACACTGAAAAAAAAATATATATATATATATATATATATATATATATATATATATATATATATATATATATATATATATATATATATATATATATATATATATATAAATATAAATATATATATATATATATATATATATATATATATATATATATATATATATATATATATATATATATATATATATATATATATATATATATATATATATAATATATATATATATATATATATATATATATATATATATATATATATATATATATATATATATATATATATATATATATATATATAATAAATAGGAGGGGTCCTGAAATACTCTCTTGCATTGGTACTTCCAGTAGTTCATCTGAAGATTCAGTTGTTCGTCTCTAATTCCACATATTTCCATTTTTGTCAGCAGTATTTCATGAATCACGCAGTCAAAAGCCTTAGAATCGTCAAGGAAAAAAGCTGCTGGAATTTCACCATTTTCTAAAGCCAACAAACTAGCATGAGTTAATTCTTAGATGGCAGTTTCAATATTTTTGTTGCTCATATAACCATGTTTATTTTGAATAACATTAAACTTCTCGAAAAATTTCAGAATTGTAAAAGATAAACTTTCTCGAAGATTTAAAAAATTAACTCAGTAAACTGATAGGTCGGTAGTTTCCTAATTCATTACAGTCTCCACTCTAATGTATCGGTCTGATAACTGCAATTTTTAGTGTATCTGGAAAATTACCTTCTTCGAAAGATAAATTCATGATATAAGTGAGGGTCGGAGCTACTATGTGAATAGAATTATCACAATACTATGGGAATTCCGTCATAACCGTTTGAGCATTTGTTCTTCATCGATTTTACTGTTGCGACTACTTCAGATTCCTCAATATCGAACAAATAAAAAGATTTTTGAAGAGGTGTGAAATTTGGTTTGGAAGGACCTCTTGTTTGCAAGTTGCTACCTAAAGAAGGCGCTATATTGACAAGAAATTATTAACAAGCATGTATGAACTCTCATATGTCATATTATCTGAACTAGATTTTGGACTCTCTTTGGTGAATTCATTAACTCTCTGCCAAGTAGCCTCTGATTTATTTTGCCCATTTCTTATTGTTGTACTGTAATACTCCTTTTTACACTTCGCTATAGACAAGTCATATTCTTTTTTGTAAGAGTTATAGACTATTTTAAATTCTTGTCTTTTCTGTGACTCTGTAAAAAATGTATCCAGTGTATTTTTCATACTTCTAATTTGCGCGCTGTTGCTGAAGGCGTTTTCATGATTCCTCATAAGTATACATTTTAGAGGGAAACTATCTTTAAAAATTTTCTTTCAACGATCTGAAAAGTAATTCCACATTACCATTAATGTTTTCCTTATCAAAGCAGTGAATTTCGTCACAAGTTGTCTGTGACAAGCTGAATAGAAAATCATCTATACTTTTTTCATTCATTTCTCTGATCCAAATTTGATCTGACTTGGTATCCTTAACTATCTCCTCAAATGTGAATATTAATGCCTCATGGTCAGATATGTGATTTTAAATTACTTCTGTGAATCCATCAATATTCATGAGATATCCAGGCAAGAGTTTGAGACATCTTGTTGGTTCGTTTATTTTAACTTCATCATTGAAAGTGTTAAAAATTTCGAGCTTCCTTTGTATCAAGAAGCGTATCAATATTAGAATCTCAATTATGTATTTAGCCTTTTCCTCAATATAAATTTCTAGGATCAGTCTAAGCTTTTCAAGAAAAATTTCTACATAACAGAGTGGTTGTTAATTAGGCCTATAAATACAAATCACAAAAACCAACAAATTTTCAAAGCTTACTTGACATGCACATCATTCTACAACATGAGGTACACTCAAAGAATTTATATCATCCCTTCTGGTAAACATGCATGGAATCTTACAAAAAATTGCACTTCCACCATGTCCACCATTTTGTCGACAGAAACTGGTTACTAAATTTTAGCCTTGCAATATTTAAGCATCAAATTCCTCTCTGCCCTTCCATTAATATTTCCAATTCGTGTTCGTGTGAAAAAAGTCCTAGAGCATTCAGACAGTTCCAAATAGATTGAATGTTCTGGTGCGCCAGTTTGGAATTAATGACTCTCAAGGGGTGACTAGAGTCTGCCTGCGCTTCAAAAAAAAACGTTTTATTGCTACACCTTTTGGCCAAAACGTCGGACTTATTACTTGATTCAGTGCATCTAATGGTAGTGCTACCTCAAAAGACGAATATATCTTAGGTCTTCGAGAATTCAGCTTTTCACACGTAACATGTACACGTAACGTTGTAATATAATATAATTATAATAATTGTAATATAATTTTCAAGCTCTGACGTTTCCGCAGTTGGGCTGAGTCCCGAAACATGTAAAAGAGCGAGGCATTGATATGAACGAGGAAATGAACTGAATATCTGATTTCGTACTACCAATTATAGGCTTCAGTTGTTCTAGAACCTTTTTGTGAGTTATCTGAGGAATATTCAAAATTTTCCTTAGTATCACGGCAACTGAGGAATATGTATCTGACTTCCATTTTTTTTTTCGACTTAACTGTCCAATCATTATATTTTCGTTGATTGATATGTATTGGCGTTAACATTAGGATGAGTGTCACTCTCAATCCGTATTAGGTCATCCATAATTTTCTGTTGAATTATATCAATAGGAGAATGGTCATCTAGTAATACTCTGCATGTAGAATTCGAAGTTTTGCATATTGCAAAATTTTGCATTTTGCATTTGAAATTTTATCATTGTTTACATCGACAGGTGGTTCCGTCGTGAATTTCCCATCACGTGTATTCATTTTAAAGATGTTTTTATCGCCTTTAGTTTTATTCATTTTCCGTTTGCAATTTTCTAATCATATCGCTTTGTTCGGCTAGTAATTGTTTCAATTCCACCATTTAAGCAACAAACGAAGTAGTTATTTTCTTCATGATTTCTTACTTCGAAGTAATCATATATTTTTGAGTAATAGGATCCCCATCAATATAATCCAGTTTCTGAAAAACTGACACATTGATTAATGTTATTTGACCACGTAATTTTAAGAAATCTTCCATAGATGGAAAAATATATTTACTATGGAATTCATTTTTATAATTTGCAAATATTATTGAGCCTTCGTATCTATCGATTTTTAAATCACAACGGGAGCACTGTATAACGTCCGTGCGACATGATTCTGAATGTAAATATATAACTATACATTGTTGTATTCCTCCTGAAATAAACACTTTATACCATAAGAAGCAGAAGAGCTGTCACCAGGGCAGCTTTATTGAGGTAAATCTACGTAATCCCTTTGGGTTACACTAAAACTAGCGTAAAATAAGAGGTTCTGGAATGCGCTGTCACTAACGCACTTTGATTTGGAGATTCTGAGTAAACACTTGTTACACTTGATTTAGAGGTTCTGATATATATATATATATATATATATATATATATATATATATATATATATATATATATATATATATATATATATATATATATATATATATATATATTATATATATATATATATATATATATATATATATATATATATATATATATATATATATATATATATATATATATATGTATTGTAGGGTGACAACATCAAATATATATATATATTGTTGTCACCCTACAAGACATAACAATCATAACAATATATATATATATATATATATTGTTATGATATATATTATATATAAATATTTATTATATATATATAATTATTTATACTTGTTTTTTCATTATAATTTTTATTGTTATTATTTCTATTTTTCTAATTTTTGTGATATGTTTGCAAACATATTCTGTGATTTTCAAATTTTAGTTTACTCTCTACCATAATGCCTAAATATTGTATTGTTTCAACTATTTCTATTTTTTACTGTTTTAAAGTAGAAAAACCAAAATGGTCGGATACAGGAGACCGGTCGGTAACCGGTGCCGTTACGTTATTGATTGTGAAATGGCCTTTGAATGAATTTGATAATTAAAAATTAATTTGAAGTACCTCTTTCTTCGAGTTCTCTTGATTTCTTATTACGGGGATTCTTATTAAAATTTCCAGGCTTCTGGTATTCGAAATTATTATAAATTTTCTATACTGCTATTTGCTTATTAATTTTTTTTTCAATTCATTGTCTTACAAAATTTTTTTTCAACTCGAAATTTTCTTGGCGTCCCTCTCTCGATTGTTTTCAATTCTTTCAGATTATTATTCTTCTTAGATTGACAATGCCTTCTTTCTTATCTACTCTTCTACAGTGGCCACATGCTTCCTTACATGGTCGTCTGGATAGAGCGTCAGCATTGTTAAGGATCTTGCCTCGCCAATGTTCTACTTTAAAGTCATACTGCTGCAGTCCTTCAATTCATCTTGTGATTTTACCTTCAGGTATTTTCATTTGCAGTAACCATGTCAATACTGCATGATCTGTACGAATAAGAAATATCCTGCCTTATAAGTATTTGTGAAAATGCTCTGCAGATTTTATTAGAGCTTATAATTCATTTTCGAGTTACACAGTAATTCCTCTCAGATTTGTTGAAAGTTTTGCTATAGTATACAATGACTCTTTCTTCACCATCTTTTTTTTTATATGGAGAGGAAAAATGCTTTTACGCACTGCCCTCAGCGAAATAACGTGCATCACTGAGGGTTTGTGTGGGACTCACGTGCGGTTGTTCTTTGCCTATTCGTCATACCCACTTAAACACCTCTCCGTGACTCAAGAGTCACCTTCAGAGCATATTCCTAGATGCCTGTTGGAAATGCTCTCCTATCCACGCAGCAACCGAAACTAAGCTTTTTTTTTCCTCACTATCTTGCACTTGCGATTATACAGATCCGATGCCCCTATTGCTTGCATCTAAAATGAAGAGTGCAGAGGTGTGTGGGTAGGACAAAATAGGGCTAGAGCAGAGTGCAGCTTCAAGTTGGCGAAATGCTGCTTCACATTCTCTTGTCCAGCTGAAGTTGGATTTGGCTATATCAGCAAACTTATCGACAAATCTTCTGTAATAAGTACATAATCCCAGAAAACTTCTTACTTCATGTTTATCTTCAGGTCTTAGCCAATCTCAAATACTCAAACTCTCCTTCAAGATACCCCTGAAAAGCGAGATACGCCTTATTGTATGCGAGGGCTTGACTGCGGACAGCTGAGAATCTGAGAACGTAACTGGCTGTGCTTACGAACTGATACATCATTTCATATCCTTTCATGCCATAACCTCTGTAGACTATCGTTATTTGATCCCTCAACATCGAGATTGTTAAGTTGGGTTTACCAAGAAACTTCCTCATCCATATGTTCCTCACATCTTGTCGTGTCTCCACTCTGCTCTGGAAATCCTTTATGATCTTTATGGTCTAGAAAATTCTCGTCATCTTCATGTACTGTTCACCCGTTGTGGCGCAGTAGGCCTTCCACCTCGCATCCAAGTAGGATATGTTATTGGGACTATCCGTGACTGTCTTGGCTAGTACACAAAATCCTGCCATTCCCAGAAAGGCTAGAGCTATTTGATCCTTTCTTCTACAAGCCTCGGCACCGTCTCTCCCTGCACACAGGAGGGCCCTTCTATAGACTCCTTCGGTGCTTCACCAAGGAAGGACGCCATTGCTGACTTGACCACCTCTTCATTATGCATCTCAAACTTGAACCTCGCGATGTCGGTGTACAGATCCCAAACAATCTCATCCGCATAATGCAGCGGCACCACCGGTACGGATGTTATGTCGTCTGCTTCTTCCATTGCTGAACGAGGTTGGGTCTCCTGTAATCTAAGTCTGACCTGCCATCTTCCGTCCTGGTTCATTACATACCCTAGAGTTTTTCGAGAAGGTACGATTTCCAGAACGTAGGAGCCGTTGTTACATCACATTTGCCGGAATGTTCTAGATAACACAGATATGGCTTCAGATATTTTCGTAACAATATTTTTGAATCTCGTGTTTAAACTTGATTTCTATGATTCGATTTCAATGGTAATTGTTTAGATAATCCGCGTCATCCATTATTCCAAAAAATTCTGTTTCTCACTGATATAGCTATGGAATTCCCCATTTCAAAAACCCACTAATATCAATAGTTTTCTAGAAAAAAATGAGTAAAATATCCTAATAAAATGTCAACAAAAAGCCGCCGTATTGATTTATAGTTACATTCAGTACACTGAGGTCTTCCAAGAAGAGACCTTTTTCAGTTCACGAACACAAGAGCTAAGTGATATTGTGAGGTCACAATAGACAAAAATGAAATACAAAAATGAATGTTCATTCGAACCAGGAACACACTGGAACAACATGAACATGGACATAAGAGGAACTAAAACTAAAGCTAAAAATATAACTAAAATTACACCTACTGCTAGGCTTTGTCATTGTTCGTGCCCCCGGTGTCTCTTCTACCGGGCCGAGGCCTCAAAACTTTATGATGTCCCGAATCCCTGGCGCTTGATCGTCCTCGTCGTCTCAGCCTCGGGATCCTACCGCTCTTGAAGCTCCAACGGGGGCTACCCTAAAAATATTTCTCTGCTCATCGATGATATCATCTTCGTATGAATCTACTTTTGATGCTGATATGTGAGGGCTGTTTGCCAGTGTTGACTTTGAAAAGAGAACGCTGCTGTAAATACCTAGCCCGTTTAGGTGATCCTCGTTCTATGTGTCTGCATAGTCAGCTCTCGGTTTAACAGTAACGAAAGATGCACCAATGTATGATATGAGACAGATATTTTTATATCTTCTATTGTATGAATCTGGAACCATTCGCCTGAATTTTTGGATGCTCATTTTGCTGCGACATCTGCCTGAGAGTTCTCATCTTTTCCAGTACATAATAATAATAATAATCCATTTATTTAGCAATAAAATGCTATACAAGACTGTACATGTTTCATTAATCCCACAATCTAAGTTATAAACAAATATTTATAAATCTTATACATACTACAACCTATCTTACAATTATCATATTCAGATCTTACAAATTAATTTTATTTTGCAATGACTAATGATATTTTTCCTACCTACATAAATAAATAAATTTTTATAGATTTTCATTTTCAGTAATCACACTCATTATAGTACTGCCTTATTTTTTTTCGAAACTGCGTAAATGTTGCATTATTGACAGAGATAGGTTATTTATGATATTTCACCACGCCCTCTACAAAAACTGAGTTATGTGCTGCGCTACTTGCAGATTGTTGTAGCATAAATCCCATCTCATTTTTGTTTTGTCATTCTTTCGTTTTTTGTTTTTTTGTACTTTATGAAACGGTACTAAAATTTCATCAAGATAATCTGCATGATTCCTGTTTCAATTTTATAGATGAATATTAAAGCTTTCATCTCCAAAAATTTTTCTATATTAATTCAATTTAGGAGTTGCAACATATTGTTGATACCTGCATACCTATTACGCTTCAAAATTATTCTCATAGCTCTGATCTGTAGTAACTGTTATCGCTCAATTCCATCATTATTACTCAGGTAAAGAATAGTACTGGCAAAGAGATAATGAGGTAATACAATAATATTATATACTGTTTTTCGAGTCCAACATGACAAGTACTTACTGCATCTATAGAGCACTCCTAATTTTTGTGATATGTTCCTGCAAACATATTCTCAGTGATTTTCAAATTTTAGTTTACTGTCTACCATAATGCCTAAATATTGTATTGTTTCAACTATTTCTATTTTGTCATTGTTAATTTTCAGATTTATCCTGTTTAAGTCACCTAGTATTTTCTCTGTAATATTTCTTTCACCTAATATCATTACTTTGGTTTTCTGCACATTCCTATTCAGCCATATAAGTAATGTGTCAATATCCTCTTGTAGTTTATCTATGATATGACTTTCACTGCTTGTTATATAAATTATTGTCTCATCTGCAAACAAGTGTATTTTACAATTTTTAACCATACTTTCTCTATCATTTATATAGAGGACAAAAAGTAGCGTCCCCAATACACTCCCTTGAGGCACTCCACCTTCCACACTCATATTTTCAGAAAATGAATATCCACATTTTACATTTTGTTGCCTTTCACTTAAATAGCTGCGAAACCAATTGAGTACAGTGCCTTTTAGTCCATATTTTTCGAGTTTAAACAATAATATTTCTTTATTGACAGTTTCGGAAGCTCTTTCGAGGTCTGAAAATACAACAATTGTACAAAAATTTTTTTCTACGCTGGTCTTCCAATTATGTAGGGTATACTGAAATGCTGTTTCGCAACTATAATTCTTCCTGAAACATGACTGGTATTCTAATAAAATATTATTTATTGATATGTGTTTCACTAGTTGATCATATAATAATAATAATGATAATAAGGACTTCATTCACTTGTATACACAAATTGTGTTACAACAGTGAGAGGCGAAGTTTAGCATAGCTATTCTTACTCAACCTCTTAAAACAAAAAATATAGTAATATATATATATATATATATATATATATATATATATATATATATATATATATATATATATATATATATATATATATATATATATATATATATATATATATATATATATAAATATATTATTCGCTCCAGGATCTTCGCATGTCCAGGAAGCATATTAACTGGTCTAAAATCTTCAGCTTTTTTGGAATTTTTTATTTTATGAATTGGTATAATCGTAGATACTTTCATTTTCTTTGGTACTATACCACTTTCAAGAGAGCAATTAATCAAATGCATCAATAACTCCTTCAATTCGTAAAAATTTTATTAGATGAATAGCATATTAATTTCATCTGGACTACTCTTATTAGATGAAGCCATTATTCAAATTTAACATTACAATTTTTAGTTTCAGAAATATTATCACCTTGAGAAATTGTAGAGTTTATTGTACTCAATATTTAATTAATACTGTCTTTGTAAAGTTTATTAAATGAGTACATATTACTTTTTCTTCTGTATACGTAATATTTCCAAAAATTATTTCAGTAAATATTTCTGTTTGCTTTTAAGAGGTTAATTTCTTGAGTGTTCTCCACATTCACTTAGAATCATTTTTATTTTCATCGATGCATTCTTCATAATAATTACACTTAGCCCTTCTAATCATATCAACTACATTATTTCTTTCTCGTTTGTATTTTGCAAGAATATGTTCATCTTCGATAAATTTGAATTCTCTAAATTTGTTATCTCTCAGTTTAATCCCATTTAAGATATCCGCATCAAACCAAGATTTGTTACTACGTCGTATTTCTAGAAACTCAACATGCGAGCTACCCGGAGAATACAACCTAACCTATACTTACAATTATTAATTATTTATTTCACGAATATTAACCAATAGTTCATTTGTAAGTAATTCGCTTGTATTATTTTATATACAATATCATTTCTCATGTATAGATATACACCCCCAGTGTACCTACTTATTGAGTTCACTCTGACTATCTTATAACCCGGTATAGTTACCTTATTATTCACTATTTCCTCTGTTAAGTGCGTCTCTGTTAAGCACATCACTGCTGGTCCATTCGCCTTTACAAAGTATTGAAACTCATCAAAGTAGGCCAACAAACTTTGACTATTCTGAACATATAAATGAGTTGAGATTCTTGCGTTTTTCTTCCATGTCTATTGATTTTATCTTCTTCAATTGCTATTCTTCCTCGTACTTTGTATTATTAATTGCTTGTCCCAATTTTTGTACGTAAACACAACACTCTTTGTTAAACACAGTATGATTTGTATCTAGCTGCAAGTTGAAGATTTTTTTCTGATAACACAATTTATACATTTTTCTTCCTTTTCAGTACATTGCTTTGTGTTATGTTCATCACTTGCACATTTTCCACATGAATCTGCATTATTACAATGATTTGCACTATGATTATAGCCGTTGCATTTGAAATATCTATATACATTGAACTGTTCGTATACTCTGCAGATTGACCATCCAATCTTTAATTTTCCACTCTGCATGATAGTTTTATATATCTGATAATCAACCTCATTTATTGCACAATTATATTTCAGAACAGCAACTACCGTCATTTCTGTGGTGTCAGTTTTTGAATCGTTTTGTTTTAAAATGCACTCTTTCAACTGCTCCTTATTTGTTATGTATTCTTCAGGAATCTTTATTATTTTTAATTGTGGCCTTCTTTTTTGTGAAATCTTCGTATTCGTCTGATTTCCTAAGTCACTTTCAACTTTATTCTTTAAAACGAACACATCCTTTTTGTCTTCACAGATTATAGTTACTTTTCCATCAACTGTTTTTTTAATTTTCTTAACCCCAATACCTAATTCTTTGGAATTAATATTATTTGCAATTATGTCTATTACCTCTGTACCCCTTCATTTCTTAGCGCTAGAATTAATGTTTCATTTCTTGTATATTTTATTTGCGTTTTCAATTTATCAGCATAGCTCATATTCACATTGCGATTTTCTGTTTTTCGTAAAATATTCCCCTCATCTTCTATTTTATTAATTTTGTTCATTATATTCTCGAGTTTCTCTTCCATACTGGTTTATCTTTCAGCCATTTTATTTGTGCTGTCACTGCCAGTACTGTCAACTGGCTTCACGTTTCCGCTAACCTCTTCATGTTGTAACGTTTACAATTTGCACACCATCACATCATAATATCTCTCAGATAACACATTCTATTATATTTTGGTGTGCTGATTTTTAAGCATGACACATGAAATACATTTTCACAAAAAGCCTCACATACACTATATTTTGATCACTTTTTATGTCTTTATTGCACATACAAAAATGTAATAATTAAACAAGTTATTAGTTAAAGTATAAACGTTTTTTGTTGTTTAATACTCGTAATTCGTTTTGTGCGAGAACAGTGTAATAAAGTAGAATATATGTTTTTATAACTTTTGCATTATCAAGTGCCCCACGTACTTCAGTATGTGAGGGAGTGTAAATAAAAATGATTCTTCTACCTGCACTCTCAATTTGTTGACGTTAGTTATTGATCTCAATCACTATGTCATTGTTGGTATACATTCTCTGGAGTCAGTGTAATTCAGATAGAGAATCGGTGCAGACACAATATTTCTTTGCTGAAGTGTTTTCATCCCAAATGAAGAAGAGTGCTTGATATATGGCCATCAGTTCACC
Organism: Henosepilachna vigintioctopunctata; assembly: GCA_030704895.1. NCBI lineage: Eukaryota > Metazoa > Arthropoda > Insecta > Coleoptera > Coccinellidae > Henosepilachna > Henosepilachna vigintioctopunctata. The sequence goes on from JARQZJ010000013.1 coordinate 220,411, forward strand.
AGTGAATATGGAGTACTTATCTATGCAGTACATATTTACAACAATTGGAGTCACTACTTAAAGTCCAATATGATTGTTAATTAAGTTTGTATTTAGTCTTTCATCAAATGGAGGAATTATATTCAAATTTGAAGCGTATATTGACGAGAAACGAGTTGATATTATGATGAACTTGTTACAATGATTGTGGATAAATAATACTTTCGCTGCATATACTATGGAGGTTGTTTGCATTATGTATTCAAGGGGCAGTTCACCAACCAAAGCTCGAACAGAGATGGTTGGAGTGGTTGGAAATGCACCACGGTTCTCAGCGCTTCATTTTGAATTGTTTCGAGAATTTTGGAATAACTTCTTCTGGATGTCGAGTAGCCAATATACCATATTCAATTTTAGATCATATCAAGCATCTGTATATTCGTCAAAGACAATTTAGATCTGCTGTCCATTATTGTTTTGCCAGGATTCGAGTACGTTAAGGTCTTTATTACAACGTGTCTTGATATTTTCGAAGTGTTTCTTCCAAATGAGCTTTCTATCCATATGGATACCTAAATATTGGATACTATCTGTAACTTGCAGTTGTTTCTCGCTCAAAGTGAGAATTGGATAGGAGATGTTCTTCTTAGTAAATATCATGCACTTACTTTTCTCAGTAGAAAACTGTAATCCGCTCGATAAAGACCAAGAAACCATCTAGTCTAAGCCGTCTTGAACGAGTTTCGTCAGAAGTGTTATGTCAGCTCCTTTCGCAAAAATCGTAAAATCATCTGCAAAAATTAATGCTTTAACGGGCACGTTGGAACAAGTCATCACGTCATTGACGGCTTTCAGAAAAAGTATCGTGCTTAGGACGCTCCCTTGTGGGACGCCATTTTCCTGAATCCTTGGAGAGGATTTGTGTTCGCCGAAAGATACCCTGAATATACGGTCTTTCAGAAAATTTTCAACGAAGGTTAAAATGTTTCCAGTTATTCTCCATTTACGAAGTGTCACTATTATTTTATGTTTCCATGCCATCTCGAAAGCCTGATGTACATCCATGAAGACAGCAAGCAGAATATGTTTGTTTGCAAAGGTTTCATAAATGAAGGAATCTAAGTGAACAATATTATTCAATGTTGATCTTCTCTTTCTTAATCCGTTCTGAAATGTTGATAACAAATAATTTTTCTCTATATACCAATGTAGTCGTTTGTTTATAATTTTTTATGATATTTTGCACATGCAAGCTAGAGAAATCGGTCTGTATGATTTGGGATCGTTTTCATTCTTATTCGGTTTTATGATTGGAATTATAGTAGCTTCTCTCCAAGTTTCTGCGAAAACGTTTTCGCACAAAATTCTATTGTATATTCTTCTTCTCAGTCGTTCACTCTTGACAGAGTGGTCGTGGTCGTGTCTCGGTCTTGTGCCACTGCGTTCCAAGCGATACGGCGCCACAGTGTTCTATGCTTAGCGTCTCGAGAATTTTCATTGATGCTGGAATGCGTCACTGATTTTATTAGATCTGTCCACCTTGTTGGAAAGCGCCCACGCGATCTTTTGCCCTCGACTTTTCCTTGGACCACCAATCGTTCGATAATCGTTACATGTCTAAAGAATTTAAGTTGCAGCTTGGACGATAACCTCGCTTTCATGTTTAGCCCCTTCAGAATCGAGAAGTTGGTTCCACGGATATATATATATATATATATATATATATATATATATATATATATATATATATATATATATATATATATATATATATATGTTATATATATATATATATATATATATATATATATATATATATATATATATATATATATATATATATATATATATGTAATATGTTTTCTCTATAGAAACAAAAACTATAGTTGTTGTTCTGAAAAAAGAATTTTCTTTATTTACTACATTACAATAGGTATGTTAATTATAAATTAATATGTACAAACCTGAAAAAAGAAACAACATTAAGAGCTATTGCTTCTACCAAAATCTTATATTTACGAAATACTCAAACAATATCAAATTTCTTATTCTGAAAAGCTAAGATATACAATCATACGATGAACATAATGCCAAGTGCTGCCACTGGAGGTAATGCTGTGATGTATGACATTACGCGGGCAATTTAAATTAAATTAAGAGTCATCATGACTTCTTCATTTACATCTCCCCCCCCCCCAAGTATTCAAAATCCGTGCGACACTGGTATAAGTTTTGTAATGTGAAACAAGTTTGATTCTAATTTTTTGTATCCTGTATTAATCTTATAGATTGAATTAGATAATTTCTCTAAAATTTTATAAGGTCCAAGTTTTAATTCATCTAGTTTTTTTCTATTTAATCTGTTACCATTTTCCACATATACAGAATCTCCTACTTCTAATTGGCAATATTTTCTTGTTTTGTCAAATTGTTGTTTATTATAATCGTGTGATTTTATAGTTCTTTTCAACGCCTTTTTTCTATCTTGTAATAAATCATTTTGTGTTTTGTGCTGTTTCAATTCATCTGGTAATATATTGATGATTTTTCTTTCCATTAAATATACTGGGGAAAATTCTGTCACAGTATGTTCTGTTTCGTTATATTGCTGTGTGCATTCATGAGCGATAGCTGTCCATGCTTTTTTTAAATTTTTTTCATTGATTTTACATCTTATTTTGTTAACTAATGTTTGATTTAACCGTTCATTTAAATAAGTTTTAGAAGTCAATATGTAGGCATATCTGGTGAAATGATCCACCAGAAGATGTAGATATTTTTTTGTGGAGCGGGAGCCACCAAATCCACCAATGGTGTCTATTGACATTATTTCAAAAGGATAAGTAGCGGGGCCTCAGATGAGACATAAGTCCGTATTTGAATTTAATTCTAGATTTATTTTTAATGCAGATTTCACATATATCACAGATTTTTTTTATATTATGTGTCAAGTTCTTTGCTGTGTAGAATGGCTTGATTTTATTTTCTATTTGTTTAATTCCTATATGGCAGTATGAATAATGTACATTTTTTATTATTTTCTTACTAAATTCCTCAGTGAGTATAATTTTTTCCCTCTTTCCTATCTTTTTGAAGAGTATATTTTTTTTTAATATAAGTTTATTTTTATACAGCTTAATGTCTTCGTTTTTCTTTTGATCGTCTTGGATATCTTTTAGTTTAATAAAATTTACAATTTTTAAAACATCTTCCTGATTTATATGTGTTTCTAACACAGGATTTCTACTCAAACTGTCGGCCTCTAAGTTGTTTTTTCCTGGTGAATATATCACTTCAAAATTGAATTGTGATAAGTAATACGTAAGGTCTCCTAATTCTTCATCTGGTCTTGCCTTAATATTCAGGTGTTCTAGAGGTTTATGGCCGGAGAACACATTTTTTCCTATGAGCCAGTGTTGCCAGTATTTCACTGCTTCTTTTATTGCTAAACACTCCAGATAGGTGGCTTTTTTTCGCTTCTGACTGTCATTTAATTTCCTCGAAAAGTATGCACATGGTTTTTCTTCTCCATTTTCTTGTGGTTGTTTCAAAATAGCCCCTATACCCTGTATACTAGCATCTGTATAAATATGTATAGGTAGATTCTGATCAAAGATTTCCAAAACAGGTTTGGAGCATAGAAGTTTCTTTATTTTATCAAAAGATTCTTGACATATTTCTGTCCAGGTAAATTTCTGATCATTTCTTAACAAATTGTGTAAAGGATCTAATATGATTGATATATTTGGTACATATTTTCCATAGAAATTTACTTTACCCAAAAACTGTCGGATATTTTTCTTTGTTTTTGGAACAGGAAATTCTTTTATAGCTATTAAATTATCCTTTAATGGAGTAACTGTATTGTTTTTAATTATGTGGCCCAAGTATTCAACCTAGTCCTGTGCAAAATTGCATTTAGAAAATTTCAATCTGAAGACTTCCTTTGAAATAGCTTCCAATAACAATGACAGATGTTCAATGTGATCCGTGAATGTTTGAGAAAAACCAAAATATCATCGATGAAATTGACTGTGAAGTTTGATAATTTATGTTTCCCAGTAATGCTATTTAATATTCTTTGAAATATTCTTTGAAATATTGCAGGCGCAGTTTTTAAACCAAACGGTAAACATGTCCATTGAAAATGATTTTCTTGTGTAACAAATGCCGTTTCTTTCCTATCTTCTACTTTTAAGGGTATAGACCAGAAAGCCGAATTTATGTCTAAAGTTGAAAAAAATTTACAATTTCTTGTTTTTATCATTAAATCCTCAATAAGTGGAAATGGTTGTGACTGAGGGATCACTATTTTATTCAAATCGCGAAAATCAATACAAAGTCTAGATTTTTTTCCTTCTTCTCTTTTATAGGCTAGTGTTACAGGAGCTGCAAAAGGACTATAAGATTCTTCAATTAAATTTTTTTCTAATAATTTCGAAACTTGTTCTATTTCTTTTTTATCTTCGAAATTGCACCTATATGGTCGTTTGCTGCAATATGTATCTACTAGTAGATCAATATGAGCTTCATATCCTTTCACTGAGCCTACATCATATTTATCTTTCGCGAATAGTGATTTATATTTGTTGATCAATTCATCTATTTTTGATTGTTGCTCACTGTCTAAATGATTTACAGAAATGGTGAAGTTTGCAACTTCTATATGTTCATTGAAGTTAACCTTGCACTTATCATTTATATAAAAAGTATTTTTCACTATCATTTCGTTATCATTCTTTTCCTTAACGAAACGTTGTTGGTTTTCAATTTTATTACCTGTGAAGCCAGGAATCTTTTCGTTACACGGTTTCATTTCTTTGTTTAAGTTTTGCGAGATTTCTAGGTTTTCATTTTGAGTCAGTTGAAAAGATTTTATGCAATCCAACCCAATCAAAAAATCATGATCAAAATTTTGTTCCTCTATGATAAAAACATTCATACTCTTTTCAATTTGAAAAATCTTCAATTTTAACATTACTATTCCTAAAGCCTTTTTCACACCATTGTGTCACACTCGATGTTTTTTTTGTGAATTTTTCTAGAACAAATTGTTCAGATAATTTCTTCAAATTAGGTTGTCTAGATTCCCGTTTAAAATCAGCAAGATTTTGCAGGATTTTTGTGAGTGCTTCTGTAGATATTTCCTTCGTAGAATCTTGCTGTTGTGTTGTTGATGTAATTTCCTCCAGTAAATATCCCTTAAACTGTATATTTCCATCTTCATCCAAATAAGTGTCACGTAATTCTGGAGTTATTGAAATCCATACTTGTCTGTTGTCATGTCGTCTTTGCAGTGTTGTTCTCACTTTTTGAAAAATGTGGGTCTTCATTACTGCATCATGTAGTTTCACCGGTTGTAATTTCTCCGGAATTAAAAACATTTCGTTCTCCTTCATAATTGAGGTTATGCAGATAACATTCGTTTTCGGGTCTTCACTTGTTTTCACAACAAACTCAAATTTTAATTTTTCCATTGTTTCCAAAAGCTATAGATAATGTTGTTTTGTAATATGTTTTCTCTATAGAAACAAAAACTATAGTTGTTGCTCTGAAAAAAGAATTTTCTGAAAAAAAAATTTTCTTTATTTACTACATTACAATAGGTATGTTAATTATAAATTAATATGTACAAACCTGAAAAAAGAAACAACACTAAGAGCTATTGCTTCTACCAAAATCTTATATTTACGAAATACTCAAACAATATCAAATTTCTTATTCTGAAAAGCTAAGATATACAATCATACGATGAACATAATGCCAAGTGCTGCCACCGGAAGTAATGCTGTGATGTATGACATTACGCGGGCAATATAAATTAAATTAAGAGTCATCATGACTTCTTCATTTACATATATATATATATATATATATATATATATATATATATATATATATATATATATATATATATATATATATATATATATATATATATATATATATATATATATATATATATATATATATATATATATATATATATATATATATATATATATATATATAAATATATATATATAGTAAAAATTTTAATCTTGGGTTTTTTGGTTCAATTCAAACAAAATGATGTTAGTTCATTTCCGAATTACGTTTCGGTTATTATTTCAACCTTTATCAAACTGGTATATATGTCATATGATCGCACAATATAAATACTTCAGACACAAGAGTTCAAAGGTGACAACAACATATACATTGATTGACATCATATATTGACGATTATACTTAAATATTTGAAATTTTTCCAAAAAACAATCACGTTCATCTCTCAACACGTATTACAAATATATGATGAAAAAAAAATATATATATATATATATATATATATATATATATATATATATATTTATATATATTTATATATAAATATATTATATATATATATATATATATATATATATATATATATATATATATATATATATATATATATATATATATATATATATATATATATATATATATATATATATATATATATATATATGTATATATTTATATATATATATATATATATATATATATATATATATATATATATATATATATATATATATATATATATGTAGTAGTAATAATAAGTTATTATTAATAACTGCCCTGGGTCCGGCAGATTTCGTATAAAAGCATATGGTAAATTATCATGACCAGGACTGGAATCAGGAGTTTGTCGAATAGTTTCTACTAATTCCTCGTATGTGATTTTCAAGTTCAATGTATGTTCCTCATTATTTTCTTCTATGTGTGGTTTGAGTTCTTCGTTTATTTTGTGATTTAGAAACTCTTTTCCATAATTGCTGTTGCTGGAGTTACTTTCGTAGATGTCGGCGAATTTTTCTACAGTGTCTTCCTTATTCGTTAAAATATTGTTGTCACATATGAAATAGGATATTTCGTGAGAGACAGACTTTCCCCTTAACTGTCTCATTTTATTCCAGACCTCAGAAGCACTAGTATTCACATTAAAAGAAGACAAATAGCTTTTTCAGGACCTTTTTCTGCTTTTCTTGTATTCTACATGAATTTCTTGTATTCGACAAGAATCTTCTACAGTAAAGTATTTCTTTAATCTGTTGTCAGCATGTTTGCAGTTCCTGTTTGATAATTCACACCTTTCGTTCCACCAAGGAACTCTTCGTCTTCTGCTTCGTGACCAAAATACTTTCTTGATAGACTCGTTTCTGCTTGATTCAAGAGTTCTGTAAGTTGAGCAATGACATCTTCAATTTCAGATTTGTGTCGACAGAAGTTATATATGTTTGGATGAAGATGGCATATTGTTCCAATCGGCAAAACTTAAATTCCACCTATTAGATCTTTGTGGTTGTGCGTAAGGAATATTCCTCTGAATACTGATTTCCAGCGGTAGGTGATCGCTACCATAGAAGTCATCGAGGGGTTCCCAACTCAGAAGATGTTCTGTCGTAGGATCACACATCGTGATGACTATTGCGAAAAATTCCGCTGTGATAGGATTGAATCTTGTCCCTGTTCCGTTATTTAATTGAATGAAATATGAATAATATGAAATAATAATATGAATGAAATATCAGTAATATTATTACATATATTATACAATATTATTGTCCATAAAAGACTCAAGAAGTTCGCCTCTCCGATCTGTTGTAGTACTACCCCAAATGGTATTATGCGCATTGAAGTCGCCGAGCATAATATGGGGCTTTTTGTTCTTCATAAAATTCTGTAACTCATCAGACGAGCAATCTTGACTGTTTGGTATATATACATTCGATAGTCTTGACATATATGGCTATTCCACCACTAGCACGGTTTGATATTCTATTTTAATGGGAACATTGGTAGTGAAATAGAAGTCTGACCTCTGATAGTGAAATAGAAGTCATTCTTGAAATTGGTCTCTTGAAGACATATTATATCAGGGGACAGCTTTTTCACAATAATTTCTAGTTGTTCATATTGGGTTTTGAACCCATTGATGTTCCATTGAAGAATGAATTTGACTAATAGGTGGGGTCGTAGTCTGACAGATTATTGTCACTCTCTGAAGTTGAAGTCTGTAGTGGTTGTGGGATATTTAGCGGTGTTCCGATTTTCTTTTGTATTCTTGTGAATCGATTTTTTAGGCTTCTTTGTGCGCAATAAGGACATATTATTGATAACATATTCAGTAATCCAGATATGTCATTGGCGTACTCTTGTCCTATACTAATTGGGTCACTGAATCCAAAAGAATTTCGTAGAAAACTGGAAATCTGATTGAAATTCAGAACAAACCGAGTGTCACTGTCTTGTAGGAACTGCTGAATAGGTTCCATTTGTTCCTCGAAATTTGTTGTTTCCTTAGAGACTTTATTTTTTTTATGTTTGCTTGTTCTCTTAAAATCTACTTGATGTGTGATCCTTTTTGGTGTATTGGGTGTAACTGGTGTGGTTGCGGAAGAGGGCTTTTGCAGCTTTTAGAGTTGGGGAGTTTTTCCTCATGTTGTGTTATATCCAGCGTCATTTTTGTAGAAACTTCATATGTGGAGTGGGGTGTACCGATCGGTAATGTTATGTCCATTATTTTGTTTATTATCTGTTGATTTGATGTGTCAATATGGTTCTCATCGAGAATATTTATGTTCGATTGGTTCACATTGGTACAGTTTTCAGCTATATCTCCAGGTTGTTTGCAAGCAAACCATGTAACAACATCGAAACTCAGAAGTTACGTTGCGAAATATGTTCGTGAATTATATCTATAAAACAAGGAGTTCGATGTCTTCGTTAGGAAACAGGTAGTTGGCGACGGAAGCTAAGGATAGGAAAAAATTCGTCTCCTTGAATGCCTGCTCTTAAAAAATTCATGGGGAAGCGAGTTTATATCCGATTTTTTATATTTCGGTTTCTAGTATATCGTGCAGAATACATAAGTTGACGTGAGAGTATAATACGTTTTGCTGGCGTTACTAATCTTCTTACTCCTACTTCATTGCCTTAGATTTGTATTGTATCGTTTGCTGTTATTTTATCAATTGATTCACTGCTGCTTAGGTAAACGCATATTCAGTTATTAGAAATTTTCGATATAGATAAAATGTTTTCTGCCTCTACTATATTTGCTATAGCCCGCGCATAGACAACTTTATTCAACTCATTTAAATGATTTAGTATTATTGCTTGATCTTTTTTGGGAAACTGTGAATTCCGTAATTCTTGTGGAAATCTTTTACTTCTATCCGAATTTCATGCACCATAAGTGGACATCGTGTTATCTGATCTAAAATGACTTGTCAGATTAATGAGATGTGATCGTGTCAGGTGTTGTCCGAAAAAATTATCGCATTTATCATTTTAGAGATAACAGATGTAAAGTTTTCAAAAATTTTCTTTGTTTGAAGATGAAAGATAATCAAATAGAAAATTTGATTACCTTTCAGAAATTTTCTCTTATGAGACCGTGTTATAGTTTCTATAATCAATCTCTGAATTCTTATTATAGAAATTTTTAATTTTTGCACTTGAAACTGCGAATAAACGATTAATTTGTTAACACTTCAACACACGTGTCCATCCGAAAAAACGTAAGGAACGAATGATTCCGATGTTTTGTCACATAAAGCACATCACAATCTTTCTCACTGTTCAGCAAATTAACCAGCCGATTAACACAATTTCAAAAAGAACATACATTCTGCTGATGTATCATATTCATCAATCGATATTCCTCGTATTCTATTCATTACACTTCAATTCATGATTTATTTCAATAAAAAATGTTTCTTTCATATGTCGTATGGAAGATTGAATATCCGATACACAAACGTGTAATTCTCATCGTGATCCTCGGTGAAATAGATCAGCAATGTTGTACTTCACGGAGGATTTCAAAAAAAGGACCTTTTAAAATTAGGTATTATTGTTATAATGAAACAGTTGTTACGTCAAGATTTACACATATATTAAAAAGAATACTGCATGACGTACGTTTCGATGAGAATCACCTTTTTCAAATGCCATTTTGAATCTCATCGAAATGTACGTCATGCAGTATTCTTTTTAATATATGTGTAAATCTTGACTTAAAAATTGTTTCATTAAGTTTATCGATTTACATCAAGCATCGGCCTCATCAATTATTATTATTGTTATCATCAAATTTATCTTTCACTTAACAAAGACTAATTATGTTGAATTATTGAAGGGTATTAATAAGAAAGTAGAGTGCAGCAGTAAGTATAAGGTTGCAAAAAGAATTCAGTAATCCGATCATAAGAATATTATCACAAAAAATTAATCGTTATTGTGTGTAATGGAAATTCTCAGATCATCCCGATATGAAATGCGAATGAAAGAAGCATTATCACCTTATGATATCCATTGGTTTAAAGGATCAACATGTTAATGTCCCAAATATTATCATGAAATTGATTTAAAAAATATAATTATATTGCCTATGTTTTGCAATACTTGTGGAATATTTAGTGGATCAACATTTTTTTTTATTTTCATCTGCATTAATCAACTTTTTTGTTTTTATGTAAAAAATGTTTTCTTGAGATAATCATTATTGTTTCTGCGAATAAATCAATAAGGTAAAAACATTTGTAATTAAGTATAATTTTAGAGTTAATTATGTTTTGTACTCAATATTGAAGTATTTTGTGAATAAATTCTATTTAATTATTTCTTTTCATTTTTGTCCCTATACATAGAATATTGAATCCATGGATTTGGATTCTAGATTCTATTCAACCTCCAATTTTAACGATGAAATTCATAGAGCAACAGAACTTGACAATTACATATATTTCGTCATTTTTTCCAAAGTGAAGATGAATTCATCATATATAGCTGCTGAATGTAAAAAGGCAAATTTTGTTGGTGGGTAAGGAATAGGAGAAACATAAACAGTAATCAGTCTTTTATTACATCAAAACGGTTCACAATTTTTCGAAATATTAGTTTTACGCTATTCTTAGTCAATTCATCAACGTAAATATCAATTCATAAAAATGTACTTGATCCATTCCAAGGTAGAGCTTATTCCGAATATAAATCATCTGTATGTAGTTTGTTGGCCTGAGAGTCAATTTTTGTTTATTATTAAAAATTTAAAGAACACAGGTGCCCTATGCCACTGGTGTGATGCACTGTTTCACGCATACTTTCGATAAAACAGTGAATGCAAATATAAAATATTTTTTTAATACCGAGATTCAAGTCACGTTTCGCAATTTGTACCTTTTTTGTGTTATCCGCTATTTTGATTATTTTATATATTGACCGACAAACGCATTGGAGATTGAGTGTTTGCTGGCGATTGACAATAGACATTTTTTTCATGATTTTAAACATAATTCAGAGAAACATGTCGTTGAGTACTGCAGAAGTTCCAGGAAGTACTCTTCGCCGTTGCACGAAGTTATTATTTGAATGTTGAAATCAGAAATGTTTTGTTTTATGAGAGTTGCGAAGTATGGAAGGATTGTATTCAATTAAGTAAGTGAAGAATTGGGAATGGTAGAATTTTGATTGAATACGCATAATTCGATGTAATTTATTTGATATAGTTTTCATTCATTGTTTTTGGGTTCCTCACATGAAATATATCCTGAGACAACTGATTTCGAAATGTCTAGTTTGATGTTTTTACATAATTATTTCACGTTTTTTCTTTTCGAATTTCATCCGTTGTAAAGTTTATGTGGAATATTTATGTTTGCGTCTGAATCTTTTTGAAATATTCAAACTTCTCAATAGAAGTGTGACCATATTTGGTTACAAACGAATTCAACAGTGGTGCTGCAGAAGTCAGGTAACACACAATACAAAGTCTATTCAATAAATTGAATTTGATGAATGAAAGGAGATAAACTTCATTGTGAATTTAGTATTGAAAAACTTTTTTCGTTGGCTGAATTTTCCATTCAGTTTCTTCAGTTGAATCTGGTTAGGAAATTTTTCATTGGATTGTGTTGTTTATTTAGCAAAAACTATACTCCTCATTATTGTTTATATTAAACATTCCTCGAAATGACTCACATATATGTATCATTGTCTCCCTATTTACTGTTATTGTATATATCTGTCATCAGCAGTTTCAACAACAGGAAGTCTAGTGAGTGCAGAATTAATTAAATGAGAAAGATTTGCGTGAGGTATATTAATTAAGTATCTTAACGATATTATTTTGCCAGTAAGAAGATACCAGTTGGAAGGTATGGTGGATCTTAGTGAAACACGGTGTTCGTCCCTTTATGAAATCATTTATTTATTATGGTGTGTTGTTCAGTCGAAGAATCTAATACGACTGACTATGAAGAATATTATATCAACTGTCTCAAGTTCCCAAATTGAAGTGTTTTGGTGATACATACCAGTGGCGAAGCGTCCATGTAACCACTGTTGCCACTGGTAACAGTAAAAATTAGAATAAATATTTTATGACTACTTTGAAATATTTTACTTATTTTTTACCAACAGTTATATAAGATAGTAATTTTGTGAATAGCCTTTGTGGCTTAGATCTTTGTTAGTATCAATGAGAATATGTTTGAACCAATATTTTTATATGAGGATAAACAAAAAAACCGGGTATATCATAGGAGTTCCAAACATATCGACATTAAATACTTCTTTATTCAGGAGCAAATTGAGATTGAAATTGTCGGTTTAAAATATTTTCCAGGGGTGAACAAAAAGCCGACTTCTTGACAAAATGTTTGCCACCACAACAATTCCATGAATTGAATATAACTTAAATTCAAACACTTGAACTTATGATTTACACTTTATTGACTACATAGCATGACGCGTTTCGTCGTTACAAACGACTTCTTCAGATGCTTACAGAATAATGTTATTCTGTAAGCATCAGAAGAATATTATTCTGTAAGCATCTGAAGAAGTCGTTTGTAACGACGAAACGCGTCATGATATGTAGTCAATAAAGTGTAAATCATAAGTTCAAGTGTTTGAATTTAAGTTATATTCAATTATAATGGATTTACATCAAGTAAACGCCAACACTATTAAATAAAAAAAAAAAATTCCATGAATTCAAAGAAAATATGAGATTGCATGTACAATAAAAAAAGAATTAAGGTGACCATGATTTGGTTAGGTTTTTTTGGGGTTTTCCCAAAGCCTTGCAAAAATGTTGTACCACCAGTTATCTATCTGTTACCTATAAGCCGTGATGAAATAAACGTGCTCATATAAAGTTTTGAGGGGGTGTTTTGGTTATTAAGCGAAAACTATACTCGTTATAATAGTTTATGTTCAACATTTCTCTAAATGACTAAGTAATATGTATCCTGCTCTCCCTATTTACTGTTAATGTATATCTGTCATTAGCAGTTTCAGTTTGTACCACCGAAACACTAGAATTTCGGAACTTCGAACAGTTGATAATACGTTTTTCAAAACTAGTTTTATTATATTCTTTTTTTAAACAACACACTATATTATGGCAGCTAAATAAATGATTTCATAAAGAGACGATCACCGTGTTCCTTTCAGATCCACCATACCTTTCAACCGATTGAATACTATCCTTTCCAAAACCTTGGACAAAACCCAAAAAACTATTTGCGCAATTGTTCACAAACGATTGACTCGCGATTTGATTTATATACATAAATACAAAATACATAATTACTTGTAACATATGTGGTATATTTATGTATAGCTGGGCGATTGATTATAACGTTAAACTGATAACTTACTAACAAGCATTTAAACACGCCAGGCGCCAAGAGTACATGATCATTTTTATTTATTGAACTACATATGCAATTTGTAATGAAATATATATTACAGTTTATATATAATCAACGTATAAAGATGATATCGTCCTACGCGTCTCAATTTTTCAAGCAAGAAATTTTGGGTAATTCCCCTCTTCGAAATATTTACAAAAAAGATTAATTGATTTATTTTAGAGTGCGCAGCATATATCATCGATGAGTAAAGCGAGTTGTGTGGAAGATATTAGAATTTCCCCTCTGTATTTAACGTTGTCTCATGAAGATGAGGTTATATGGTAGCTTCACCTGACTTTCATTTGAATTTGATTCTGGCCATCTCTTTTTGCAGAACACGCACTTTTTCCACTTCTGTCATCAGCTTAAATGTCAAGCAATTTTGGTTTTATAGATTTTTTTGAAATTGTCTTTATGGATGTAACAAATACTATGCAAAAGATAATTTTTCTGAAAGTAATCAACACGCACGATTAGCCGATTGATAATTCTCTCACTTCAAGTTTCGCTTTATTATTTCTAACGGTAAATTACATGTCTATGGTTCATTAATAACCACAGAACATACTTTAAATTTATATTCTGTAGTCATAACCTATTAATTTGGTATAACGAAAAACATCTTCGCGCGCAATACGAATAACTTTCGAAAAATGCTCATGTTCGTTAATTTTTATTTTGAATATATTTTCATGAAGGTATTGTCATTTTCTGAGAGTCTGTTATGAGTTGAAAGTTTTGAAGTAATTTTCTGTTAATATTGTTCTTCTGTAGATCTTCTGTTAATGAGTGATTATTTCTCATTTTTCTTCCAGCGGAGAAGGCCTCCAAGAAATCGTTCAATTTATGCATGTGCCAAAAATTTTATGTTATTTGGAGAATTCGGAAAAGAATGTGCCTGTCTTAAGTAAGGAGAGAACTGCTGACTCCACTGAACGATTTCAAAATTCCAAAAACTTCAATCATTGAGACGGAGGTTCCCCAAAAAACTAGTATCAAAATTGATATATTTCTTTCATATAAAGGTGATGATTATGTTTCCAAGGTCTTACTGTTAATAGAGTCAGTATATCATTTTCAGATAACTATTCACGAGGTTAATAACATTAAGTCTCAAAAATACTATGGTATTCTTTAAGTATATGAAAACACTTGCTGTTATTGATATACACTATTATTTCTATTATTCGGTTATTTTGAAGTTCACTCAAGTGGCATAGTTGATGAAGCTGAACTTAATTTACAGAATGTTCTTAACATCTGAATGTCCGTTACTGTATAAACATTAAAGTTGAAAATTGAATGAAATTATTTGAAAAATTTAGATATTTCTCTATTTTCATACACTATTATTTCTATTATTCGGTTATTTTGAAGTTCACTCAAGTGGCATAGTTGATGAAGCTGAACTTAATTTACAGAATGTTCTTAACATCTGAATGTCTGTTACTGTATAAACATTAAAGTTGAAAATTGAATGAAATTATTTGAAAAATTTAGATATTTCTCTATTTTCAGATACTCCGTCACTAGGTAACATCTTATGAGAGAATCAAAGTTATAGTGCTACTGGTTTTGTTCAACATGAAGATGTATTGAAGGGATGTCTTATGTTGTAACTTGGGTGTATCAAAAATTGTTATTGACCCAGTCCATATATACAGATAATGATGTATCTGCAAACATTTGTCATTCCAAAAATAATTTCCTACCTTGTCAGTATATCTTGAGGTTATTCTTACTCGCCAGCATGTGAAGTGGATGGCAATATTCAAAATGAAGAAAATTCTGTGTTTTGACAAAATGGAATTGATACAAAACCAATTTGCAAAAGGTAGGACTGAGAAGAATGAGTTTGAAAGCCCAATGAGTCTGACATCAAAGGACAAATATTTCACATATATATATTGGTTATTGGAATTGGAATTTGCAGTATAAAGAAATTGTCAAGTCTATCTATTGAAGAATGTGAGGTCAGTTCCACATGAACTGAAATTATATTTAAGAATCTTCTTTTCATTACATTTTCAAACTAATTGGAGTTAATTTTGTTGATTTATGATGCTTCTTATTCACAACCACTTGATTAGTTTTATCATTACTCCTGTTGCTCTTCAAATTCCCATGAATGTTACAAAATTCTATTTATCTATAATGTAACTCACTTATTATTTCTAATTATTCAAGCACATCAAAAATGCATAACTAAATGATTCCTAATATGTATTTGGCTTATATATATTTGTCATGAAACTATTTGTCGAATATGGTGTAGCATTTACTATAATATGTTTGTTCATTAAAAATTGTTGGCAAGTTTTGACTGTCATACCATGAAGTGTGTGATCAATTGTACCAGTTGTGTCATTGACATGCAGATATAAAATGCCATGCACATATAAAAATTCAAAGGATATCAGAAGTTTGTTACTCAAATTGGTACCAGAATTTTATAATAGAGTTATATCATAGTCATCAACATTACTTGAATGCAGATTAATATTTTTTAATATATAAAGAGAATATTTAAAGTTCTTGTTATTCAATTTGACCTGACTGGTCAAATTAAACTTCCACTTACTTGTTCAGTTTCCATCAGCATAGTTTTCTATCAATGTAATAGAAAAATTTGTTTCAGGTTGATTGAAAACATCGGAATTGGATATCAACTCCAGTAAAAACAACTTAGAGAGCATCTACATTCATTGGAACAACAAACATCAGCGGAAATAATGCACTGATAAATGTTGAAAATACTCACCTTGATTGTTTTGGATGGGCTCTGAATGCAGGTATTTTAAAACATAAAGTACCCATTTACCTCAGTCATTCTCTCACTCTTAATTTCTTTATTTCACATGAATATTCAGTTTATATTGATATTTGAAATCAAAGTATATTTATGAATTTTGTTGAATATTTAAGATTTTCACATTTGAAAGTACTGTTTCTCACAAATGTTTTCATAAGAAACAATATTGCAATGTGATGAAAAAAAATATGTTGGTCCATTATTTTTCAGTGATGAGAAAAAAAATTATTCACTTTTATTGTTGATATTGATGGAATTTTTTGGAAGTGATGTATGAAAAATATCTGCATAAACCCTTCAATAATTGTGACTCAATCTGGTATGATTAGGATATTAATGTTCACATTTTAAGAAATTATGAATAATTTTAACTTTGACTTCAATATTTGGGAATTTCGGTATTTCAATAATCATTAGGCAATGAGAAAAATTATTATTTAGTGAATGTAAGAAATAACATAGAATGAAAAAAATACAAGGTAGGTCAATACTGATATGTAATCAGTATTCCTAACAAAAAATGTAATTTGCAGAGAACAAACATCAGAAGTTTTTTTTAGCTGAAACAAGAAAAGAAACTCATGAAAATACCCAAAAACAGTGAACTATAAGAAAACTCAAAATGAATAAATTATTTAGGATTTTCCTTGTTGATTTCATCATAGCAATTATTGCATAATCTTGGCAAATTTATAGTTTATGGCTCACATTTTTCTTGCACTCTATACATAGAACTCTGGTTCTTTAATTTTGCCTGTGGGCTCATCTTGGGATGTGTTCTTTGATGTGTGTTCTGCAGAAATTTACTTCTTCGAATGTATGACCTTGCATTCTGGTCAAAGTTCATTGTAGATAGAAGCAGCACATTTTCATTATTATACGATTTTCAGGTAACTAGTGAATACTTGGCCTGAAATCTGAACATGTTGGTGTTTTCTGACACATCTTGTTGAATCAATAGCGTAATTTGACGTTCTTTTTTCGCAATATCCTAATGGTAGAAAAATTATGTGTTTTTAGAAGATCTGTAACTTCAATGCTAGTGTATAAATTGTAGGTTTTTACGTTTCTACTTGTAGGTACCTATATGATAATAATAATTCATTTTCTTCAAAAACTATAACAGTTTTGCATATTGAAGAAAGTACATAAATAAATTCATAAACATGAAGGTAACTGATAGTTCCACTTGTGTATGTATATATATATATATATATATATATATATATATATATATATATATATATATATATATATATATATATATATATATATAAATGAAAATTATGAATTTACGATGTACTACTTCACATTAAAATAGCATACAATGCAAAAGACCCTCTGAAATTTGCTTTTACACTCGTAGTTAATATCACAACTACTTTTACATTGCAAAATTATCTCTGCTGTCCTGACATCAACCCTTTCAGTGTAGTTATATTTATTTATTCATTTTTCAATTACTGCAGAAATATGTTTATATTATAATGAAAAATATATAAATAAAATAAATTAAGCAAAAGCACTTGTCTTTGTGTAAAAACGGACCATTATATTCAATTATTCTATACTTTACTTTTATGACATTTTCATACTAAACAAAATAAAATAACACATACATTATACATTTATACACGATACAATAAGAAAATATACACCAATTATGTAATGCTTAAATTTTGTTTGAATTTCACCATCAAACAATCCTACCATCCTTTCCTTCTCTCTGTTCTTTAACAATTACATAAATCAATTTTGTAGTTAACTTTATGCTAACACTTAATCCTATTCTACTATGCTTTTTGTAAGCTGTTCTTTCTGTTACTTTTGTTGCTTTGAAAATATCAAAGTTCTGAATCTTGTATTTATTGGGTTATGAGTATCTTATCATTTAAGTTAATCATATACCTTATTATTTTCAACAGACCTATTTCCATACACCTATTATTTTCTACATTTGTTTTTGAAGCCTTACTATTCGATTTAAGCTGCATCATAAGTTCCTCTTGAACCTACTTTACCATATACATTGTGAAATAACCCATAATATATATGTATATATATATATATATATATATATATATATATATATATATATATATATATATATATATATATATATATATATATATATATATATAAGGTAAAGTCACTAATGCCAGACAGTGACCTAAAGGATGACACCTACGAAGAAATGTTCTTGTATTAAAAACCATTTTAGTAAAATGACCCTTATTACAATATCATAGGACACCTAACACCATCTATGAATTGTTCTCAAAAACTCGCAATAGTTTCTAAACGAAATATCAAAATGTCGTTAGTCGTTGTCAATCGTGTAACCGAGTGGCCACGTTTACCGCCATTTCTTATGTTTTAGGTTAAGGGCGCCAAAATTTTAAGGAAATTTTTGAATCGATATTTATTCAAATAATACTTTTTACTCTTTTGTCAAACGTATCAATGATAAATTGGGATAGTAATAAATATGCTTTTCTTGTGTTTGCTAATATTTTTCTGACAAATTATGATATTTCTACTATTAGTTCCAAAAATAATGAATATATCAATAGATGACAGGCGTGTCATCCTTTAGTGTTTCAATATATCAAACTCTTATGTTAGGTTCGATACGATTTTGAACTCTATTCCCAATGAAAAGATTACTGTAGAGATGTCAACAATTTTGGACCACTTTAACCAATGGTAGACATGGTGTCTATTATTGGGGTATATATGATGTCAATTATTGGTTCAACACCGATAATTATGCCGCCAATGGACAGATGATTCGTTACTCTGAGGCTGATATAGAAGCCACTATTCAAGAACGCAATCGAGAAGTTCCGACGTCAACTGCAGCAAAAATTGTTGGGGTAGTAGGGTAACTCTGCTGAATAAAGTAAAGGGCAAGATACCAATGAAACAAAAAATGGGAAGAACATGCTACATCTCACATGATACTGAAGCTTTCCCCATAAAGTGGGTTAAAGCAATGGCGAAATAAGGATTCCCAATAGGCAAAGAGAATTTACAAGATAGTGTGAAAAAAATGGTTGATGATTTGAATTTAGAAATTCTTTTCAAAGATGGTAGGCCTGGTAAAAGATGGTACAGCAGGTTTTTAATACGGCATCCAAAGCTCATCACTAGACAGCCTCAAAATTTAACTTCATCTAGAGCTTCACTCAGAATGCCATAGTTAAAGAATTGGTTTAAAGAAGTCAGCATCTACCTGGAAGAAAACAATTACACAAATATTTTAGTTGCACATCGAATTTCTAATATGGCTGAGACTGCATTTTTTTAAATCCGAAAAGGAAGAAAGTACTAGCAGCTTAAGGCGAAAAATCGGTGTACCAGCAAGTTAACGGTAAAATCGGACGAAAAAGAATGTTTCACAGTTCTTTTATCTTTACTACTCATCTCTTACAGCCCATGGATGTAGCTATTTTCAGAAGTTTAAAGGGCGCCTGGAAAACTGCTATACAGTCTTGGCGTTTAGAACACATTGATTCCCCCATTTTGAGATAAGTTCATTTTTGTCCTTTGCTAAACAAAGTACTTAAAGACACTTTATCACCTGAGATATTTAAAAATGGGTTTCGTAAGTGTGGACTCTCACCCTGATGAAGTGTCCTGTGCATCAGAACAACCAACAGATGAATTTACGGCATTATAAAAAATGGCGAAAATTAAATAACTGGAAATGGACGGTCGTTAATTCAGATAGAATTGAGTACAAATTTGATAGTGCCTTAGAGGTTAATGGATAAGTACTTATTATCTGAGTTTATTGAGTATATCGAGCACATCGATGCCGTTAAAACTACAACTGCTTTAATTAAATATTATGTCAACCATTAGTTCATTTGACTGTCTACTTATGGTGATTTTCCTTTTTCGTGATGTCATCTATTAGTTCATTTGACTGTCTACTTATGGTGATTTTCTTTTTTTGTGATGTCATCTATTGGTACTTGAGACAATTTAAAAAATATATTTAATAATAATAAAAAATATGTTGATTATTGGAAATTTTATTACTTAAGATAATTTTCTAAGATACACTGCCGTCACATAAAAAATCTGTGATTGTTTTGTTTGATAAATATATAGTTATTTTTATATGAACATAGTGTTTTCACTAAAGTGTCGAGCATTAGTGACTTTACCTTATATATATATATAACTGCAATAACTGTCCTTTTGGAAGAATATGTTTGGGTCTGTAAATAAGGTAGGGGAAGGAGGGGAGCATTCGGCCCCATAATACTAATTTGAATATAACACTCTTTAAAGTCAAAAAAGCGCTACCATTCTTATTTTATTTTGTTTATGTCACTATTGTGCAACTTTTTGGTATAAGAGAAGTATTTAAAAGTTAGTTTATGGATGTCAAAATTTTGATTTAAAAAAAATTGTGTAAGTGGCCATATGCTCTCTAGGGTGGGGAGATTTTGGCCATCTAATAAATTTCATTAAAAATGTGGTATTGTCATGAAAAAAAAAAAAATAGTTCTAAACTTTGTTTTTATTATAAATCATACAAAAAAAATCTTAATGTGTTCTAAACCACCTTAATTTACAGTTAAACTACCAAAATTATAACAAAAATGAAAAAAAGATGCAGTGCGCGAAGTTCTACTTTTTGCAGTAGTCTCAAGTTTACTTATAACATCGTCACTGTTAACATAAACTATATCATCTATAGGTGGAAAATAAAATGTAGTTGAGAGTCCCTTCTTCTTGAAAATTTTATTTTGTGTACTATCTCATCAAAAATTTCTAAGATTTGGCCAACGAAGTGAATTAATTTGTTATTTTTAGCCTTGAACTTGACTAAAACAAAATCTCCAACATATAAATCCTCACTGTTCACATCTTTTATAATGGCATCAAACTCATCACTTAGGTCCTCACAAGAGTCATCATGGAGGAATATTGCATCACTGTCACTAGATAAGAAGTCTTGTAGTTTAATTGATTCCTTGAACTTCTTTTGAGGT
Source organism: Henosepilachna vigintioctopunctata (assembly GCA_030704895.1). Taxonomy (NCBI): domain Eukaryota; kingdom Metazoa; phylum Arthropoda; class Insecta; order Coleoptera; family Coccinellidae; genus Henosepilachna; species Henosepilachna vigintioctopunctata. The sequence goes on from JARQZJ010000013.1 coordinate 241,944, forward strand.
GGCTTTTTCTGGACCGTTTTACCGGCGAAAACATTTCTCTTCGTTCCTTCCTTCTTCTTGTTAAGTTCGTTTTGTGTTGCTTTCCTTTCTGATTGCCTTTGGAAATGGTCTTATAGACTCCGGTGTGATCTTAATGCTTACATTCTTGCTGCATGATGGGCTAGGAGTGCTTATTGATGGGGGTGTTATTCGTATGTCGCTCAGAATATTAATGGTTCTTGGTGTTGTAAAAGTTGTCATGTGATTATTGTGTTCATCTCTGTCGGTTGTCAAGCCATTATTTTCTGTTATTTTTGCTACCACATATTCTTGCTCTGATTTTCGTTCTTCTGTGTCTACGTTTCTTTCTTTTTCTTCTTCTGTCTCGGTTTCTACTTTGTCATATTGATGGTCAATCTCATTTTCAATAACATTCTTGTCCTGCTCATTTTCTTCAGTGTTGATAGCTGCAGCTCTTTCATCTGGCACTAAAGGCTTATCAGTTACCATACTGGGAGTAAAATCATTTTCACCAAAAGCCAACCTATTCAATGGCCAAATTCCAGGTTTTTTAAAACTATTAACAATGTTTTCAGTTGTGAAAGCTCGCAGGTAAGCTCGGTGTGTTAACTTTGGAATGGTTTTTACTGATATTGTTTTACCGGGATTAGATACCATCCAGTCATTAAATGCAACACTACAGAAGGTTTTAAAAGGCCCGAACACTCCTACATCCAAGGGCTGCATTCTATGTGTCGTGTGGGCAGCAAAGCATAGTAATACAATTCCATTCGTCTTACAGAATCGGACAGTACTTAAACTCACATGCGACTCATGATTATCGACAAGTAGTAGAACTGGGTCTTGAGGACAACAGCGAGTATGCTTGACGATGTGCTCCAATACATTAGGAAATAATTCACTGGTCATCCAGCCTGATTTGTCCCCCAGTGCTAAGCTTGAGACTGGTGCGTCTGTCATGAAGTCAGTGACATTTCTTATTCTGGGAAAAACATAAACAGGAGGCAAACTTTGACCAGAAGCACTAATAATTCCAATAAAGGTGACAAGTTCTCCCCGTTCAGCTGAGGCGGCTTGCGAGACTTGTTTTTTGCCCGTCGTAGAGACCACTTTAACTGTCTTCATAACCGTGGTGACGCCCGTCTCATCCAGGTTGAATATTCTTTCGGGAGGAAATTTGAATCGCTCAAACACCTTCTGAAGATTACCAAAAAATTGATCAACCTTAAATTTATTAAAGGCTGTGCTTCGGCTTAGATTCGTGCTTTCAGGTTTTCTTAAATTAAGGGCGGGGTGGCGTTCCATAAACCCTCTGCGCCATCCGTCTTTTGCCTGTCGTTCAACGTGCCATTCTTCAGGAATTTTACAATTGGGCAGAGCAGAAGCATATTCATATGCTAATTTTTGAATATGAATATAGGTCAGACCATAGTTGAGGTCAGAGCAGCGCATAATATAAGATTCCAACTCACTCTCTTCTTGCGAAGAAAAAACTTGCCTATTGGTATATTTGCTGGAGTATTTTGGCGACGCTTCTTCACTTTTTAATAATAATAATAACCTTTATTTAGCACAAAGCTATTATCAACAAACAGTTTACATTCACATTTATTACAAATAATTTTTATAAGTATATTCCATCAAGTATCTTTTGAAGTCTCGATAACTCTGACAGTACTTTATATTTATGGGCAGTTTATTGTATAATAAGCCCCTTACTCATCGTGGATCTATACATACTATGTGTACAGTGGCGTAACTATACCGTTCGAGGCCCGTGGCAAATTCATCGAATGGGCCCTCCCACTTCCCCAATATATAAAGAAGCTGAACCAACAACAATAGTATTTTTTATTTTATAATATTTATTTATACACTTTTATTTGTAAGAGTTGACTAATAAATCACTACGTGAAGTACATAGGTACATACAAACTTTATAATTATAATTTCTTGATTTTCTAATTATTCACTTTTAATTAAAGGTACCTAATTTGAAGTACATATTGAACTGAAATCACAATTTTATTTTAAGTACACAATTTTAATCATTAAAATTCCTTTCTTCGGACTTTCTGTTCAGCAAAAGTGTTAATGACATCATCAAAGTTCAAATTTCGTGCCATAGAATTTTCGATGGATAGAATAGCCAAATTTCTTAACCTTCCTTGTCCCATAGAATTTCTTAAATAAGTTTTGAAAATGATCGCTCGGCACTAGCCGTAGTTACAGGAATGGTGAGAAATAACAGAAATGCAGTGCACACTTCAGGAAAGCTTGAAGATATAAAATGATTCTTTATTATTAATAAGTCAGCAAGTTCTCTTATAGAAGATGACCTTTCTATTTCGTGTTTAAAAGAGGATCGAAAACTGAGAATTTCTTTGGAAAACGACATAGATATATCTTTTTTATATAAATGGGCAAATGCTAAAGCCTTTTCCAATAAATCAGTATCATTCAAGTTTTGCAAAGTGGCAGGCTGCAAGACTCTAAAATTGGAAACAATTTCATTCATTCCAAGGAAACGCGATCTAAGTTGATTAATGATGATGTCTAATACACGATAGAATACGTTCACTTTAAACAAGCTTTCAGGATCTCGAAGACGTTCATCCTCACAAATGTCATCAAAATGACGTTTCACTTTTCTCTGACGAGTTTTAGGAAATTCAGGGTTTATAGACCATTTAACTGCAATACTATTTGCTTCCGTTTTTAAATCTTCAAATTCATGTCGATACTTTTCAAGTTCTTCTAGACAGACTTGCAAACGCTTTGAAGCATTTGAAAGATCGATGGCTTTAGATTGAAGTGCTTTAGAAGCCGCGTCTATGGTTTGTGAGATTTTGCAATGGAAAACCAGCAACATAATACAATTGTAGTTCTCTACCTTCTTCTTTAGCAATATAGCTTCATTTCTCTCATCTGATTTGGAATTGGATAAAATGGTTTTTGTTAGCGCTTTTTGAACATCAACAAATCGAACCTTTAAAGCAAACATGGCATCAAAGCGTCCTGCTCATCTAGTTGGATTCATTGTTTTTAATGTTACTGAATTTGATGATACAACGGTTTCTCCTTTTTTGTTGTCAGATATAAAACTAGATAATATATTCCATCGTCTAATACTATGGCCAAAAAAATTATAAATTTGTTGCACAGTTTCGAATAATGTTTGTATTTCTATAACCTCTTTTACTGCATCATTTACTACCAAGTTTAAATTATGAGCAGCACAATGTACATACACTGCATTTGGCTCTATATCTCTTATGAGTTTTTGAACTCCGCCATGAGTACCTTTCATGGTATTAGCTCCATCGTACCCTTGTCCACGGCACTTATTCAGAGAAATACTTTTGTCATTTATGGATTTTATTATCTGCTTGGACATTGCTAAGGCAGTTTGATCCTTAACCTCATCAAATCCTAAAAATGACTCTTTAATTACGAGCGCCTTTGGAGTTCCATTTTCATCTTTCTCGATTACACAGTAACGGTAAAGTTCACACAATTGATCTGTTTTGGAAATATCTTGATATTTATATTTATGAGTAGTATCAAACAAAATGGAATAAAACGGTGCGGTGACTATTTCATTTACCAGAGCATTTTCCACTTTTTGAACCAGAACAGCAATGAGCTCATTTTGTATTTTTGGACTTAGTATTTTCTGGCCCTTAGGTTTGCTTAGCAACTCTTGTAAAATAGGATCGTATTTGGCTAATAACTCAACAATACTCAAAAAATTTCCTTTTGGACCAGAATCGTTGCCATATACCGTTTCTTTATGGCCACGAAAAGATAAATTACAGGTTGAAAGTGTCAGAGTAACATCAAGGAGTCTAGTGAGTACCTGGCGCCAAAAAAATTTTTCTCACTTGATAATGGACTCTTGCTCTTCATCTAGTGTTCCATGTAACTGCCACTGTCGATGTACAAAACATGAATGCAAATGTTCTTTCGATGTCTCATGTCTTTCTATGGCTTCCACAATATGTTTCCAATCATCATAGCCTTCCATCCAAATATGTTGTATATTTTTAGATGCCCTATTTGCGAATAACCAACATGGTTCACAATATGCTTTTTGAAGCAATAGAGAATAGGACAGCCATGTACGTTCTAACTTTACGCCAGATTTAGAAACAGTGTAATAATCATAGCCTTCCATCCAAATATGTTGTATATTTTTAGATGCCCTATTTGCGAATAACCAACATGGTTCACAATATGCTTTTTGAAGCAATAGAGAATAGGACAGCCATGTACGTTCTAACTTTACGCCAGATTTAGAAACAGTGTAATAATATTTATCTAAGAAAGATCTATTGTTACTATCTCTCAAAAATTCTTTCTAAAACTGGGTTATATTTTTTTTTACTAATGCATTGAAAGTTTAATACCTAGGTATATTTTTTTAAGTTGTGTATGCAACTAAGAAGGTAACAAATAAATTAAAGACAAAACTTCTTTTTTACTTAAGTAATGTGTATGTGTAGTAATAAATGTTGGGAATTGAGATTTCCTCTGACCGGGGGCCCCTTCGGGCTGGGGGCCCGTGGCATTTTGCCGACTTGCCACCCTATAGTTACGCCACTGTATGTGTCCTATAGGTATCTATTTGAAAGTCATTTCGATGTCTGATATGATAATCATGGTATTCATTAACAAACTGCAAATTTTCTCCTAGATAACTAGGTAACATTCTTTGTTTGATCCTATATATATAATCTAGTGTTCGATAAGTAATTCTCTGATTTACACTCATCAATTGTAACGTTGACAGCATATCTCTAATAGGTATTCTTTTGTTACATTTTAGTATTATTCTCATACCCCGATTTTGTATTTTTTGCAATCTATCAAGACAATTATTCTGTAGATTGAATAAAAGTGACGAACAATAATTAATGTGAGGTAGTGTCAACGTCTTGAACAATAATAAGGTTGTATTCATATCTATTTTATTTCTTAATCTGTACAAAAGGCTTATTTTTTTTGACATCTTATTAGCAGTGTACTCTGCATGCGCTTTTAAATTTAAGTTCTCGTCAATTATTATGCCAAGATACTTCATTTTATCTATTCTATCAATTACTTCTGTATCAATTTTTATTTTTAGGTTAGTTTCACTTAAATTCTTTATCTTGTATTTACTGCCAACAATCATAAATTCAGATTTTTTAACATTAATTTTCATATTGTTGTCGCATAACCATACATACAACTCATCTAAGTCCTTCTGTAGTGATTGTGACATAAATGTAATATCCTCGCCCGTTACATAAAGAATCGTGTCATCAGCAAACATTGAGATCTCGGAATTTCCCACATATTTAACAATGTCGTTTATATACAAAATAAACAAGAAAGGGCCTAACACCGTTCCCTGTGGAACTCCATATTCATTAATCCTAGATGTCGATATCGAATTATTAAATTTAACTTTTTGAGATCTATTTTTTAAATAGGAACTGAACCATTTTATGACATTTCCAGACAGTCCCATCTTACGTAACTTTTTTATCAATAAAATTCTATCTATAGTCTCAAATGCTCTTTGAAAGTCCAGAAAAACAACCAATATTATATTACCTTTATCGATTTCCCTAACCCATTTATCATATACTTTCAAAATTGCACTTTCACATGAGTGGATCCTCCAAGTTTTGATTTTGTTGTAAGTATTCTTCTTTCGTTTTATTTCTTAGAATTGTTTCAATTCTACATTGCAGGATGGAACGTTTAATACCATAAACTCTGACTGCCTCCCGTGCTGAACAGGATCCATTAAATATTCCGATAATAGCTCGCCTGACATGATTTTCGTTTATATCACTCCTGTTTGTCTTCAAATTTCGTTTCCGGGGCATTTCTAAAACAAAACACCTTGTTAAATAATGCAGTTGGCTTGCATTCCACCAAGTGGGGTGCATTCGGCAGTGGCCGAATGCTCCCCATGTAACCGGAAAACTCATATTCCCTTGAAAGAAAACACCTGTAATTTTGAGGTTAGAATACGAATTGTTACTAAATTCTTAAATATTTAGTATGCCTTACGGAAAACAGATTTTAAATTCACTAATTTTTTGAGAAAATACAGCCTTTTAATATAACACCAAAATATTTACCTTCAACCGCCTTTCATCACTTTTTTAAAAACAAAATTCTTGAGCAACTTTCGCGTGATGCAATAACTTGGGCGACTAGATTTATGTTTGAGCAACCGCCAACGCTTGGATTTGCGCGCGAAACTCAAACACAGTTCGCTAAAAACCAACTGGCCGAATGCTCCCCACGACCGAATGCTCCTCTCCTTCCCCTAAACTAAATTTTTCGTTTTATTGATGATATTGATATCAATGTTCCACCTGGTATTTGAGTCATAAACTATTCCCATATATTTGCAGCTGTCCACTTGTAAACCTTGATTTGAAAATCATCTTCTATTGGTATGGAATACTTGTACTTCTCAAAGGTTACAAATGCAGGTTTCTTAAAACTAACATTAGCTCATTATGATATAATGAAATAACACCCAACTTAACCCATATTGACCCATTGATAGGTGCAATCGTGTCATCAGAATATGAAATCAGTTTCTCATGCAGATGTAACATATCGTCGGTTTGGAAGAAGACTATAATATCTCAAAAAACGGCATTTTTCAGGAGAGCCATTTAAAGCTTAAAGAGCCATTTATTTTTGTTAAAATGCTCAGTAGGTAATTTCATATTTCTATGATTCAATAATCAGGAGGAACAATGTGAAATGTCTGCCGTGTTTGGATTCTTGCATGTCTAAAAACCTCCCCCTTATCTGCCACTTTCATCCCCTCTTCTTAAATGTGATAGTATTCCCCAAAAAGAAATTCGAATACGTTTGAAGATAATATTTTGTTACAACAGGAGTTTGATAAGAAAAAACTAATGAATTAAAAAAATTTTATTGTCTAAATCACAGAAAAACATTGTTTCATAATAACATGATTGTTTACAATTTTTTTTTTAACCAAATTGAATTAAAAAATCATTCTTTGTTCTCTCCCTGTATAGATAAGATTACAATTTATTTTTGCAACTTTGAAATGTTAATGATAACGTTGTTATAGACTAGTGTAAGAACCTTGGTAAGATGATGTTAAAGCTCAAAGTTAGTCCTAGAAATAGTTAAATTCAAATTCGTAACACAAAATTCTTGTATAACTTTTTGAATTATTGATTAGTAAGTTGTTAACAATCTTCTAAACAAATTAAAAAATAATGAAAACAAACATGTAGAAAAAAATGAATAGTACAACTACAATAACATAACCTCACTTAAAAAATAAAATAAATATAAGCAATTATAAATTATCAAAAAACGTTTTATAATATTGAGGCATGACAGCGACAGATTTTTTAGTCTTAGCAAAAAGAGCCAACAAACCTTTCTTTTTTTCTCACTTATTCCCACCTTCTTCTTGTAAGCCCTTTTCAAAGGTCCAAATGTACCCTGTTCAGGAATTGAAGAAACACGCTTGCTACCACGCTTTTTCTGCTGCAAAACATCTACGCACATGAATTCCGATTGCGCATACGACGTTTTAACTAGAACATGTCCAGGGTTTACCTTGGTTACCTTAACAACGCTCACATCAGCAATGCGAATTGTTTCATTATTCTCGTTTTTAAAAATTTCCTTCCTTCCCATGTCCTTTGACAATTATTTGAAATCGAAAAAATCTTCAAAACCCATTTCATGGACAATGTACGGATTACCATTTTTTTTTCAGTTCAATTACAGAATGAATGTGATCCCCTTCATTTTGCGTGTGCCCGACTACAAGAAATTTGTGCGAGATGGAATTTATATTTTCCAAAACTGAAACAGCATTGATATACAAAGCAAAAATATACCGATTTTTGTTTTGCCCCACACAATTATCTGAGTAGAAAATAATATCTATTTTTCCAGTCGCTGTTTCGTTACAAGTTTGCAAATAGGACCAAACGCAGGAACCTATTTCAATGGCCCCCTTGTTTGCAAGACCTTCATGCCACATGTAGCAGAAAGCGTCAGTCGTTTTCAATTCATAAATTGATAGATTGTAAACGTTAAATTTTGATAAATAATAAAATGAAGAGGAATCACCTTGTGGGCTTGTGGAAGAGCTGCTTGTAAATCGTATACTGCCACGACAGCATTGGGTGATTCCTCTTGGGTTGACTTCTAAATTCTTGCTAGATCTTTTTCTTGTTTGCGTTTGTTATAGTCTTCCAGCAGGTTTTGTTTCTCTTCTTCTGTGCAATTTCGAAAACCTTCACAATAGTCACAAGCGTCTTTTTTGGGAACGAAAAAGGAGATATTAAAGTCCTTGAAAATCTTATAATACATCAGGTAATTGACATGTGGTTTCTTCACTTCTCCACATAATCTCGATGAAGGTCTCCCACAGTTTTCCCTCCTTCTATATATTCCATCTTTGATTCAGACCGGCAGTAATGACTTTCCATTCGGGGGATAGAGCGAATGTGATTTCTAACTTCATCTTTAATGGTGTCAGAAAGAGCCTGATGGTTATTATGTTTTCCTCGCTTTTCAGGTTGAGTTACATCAGCCACTAATGAACTCTTTTTCTTTAAAACAGTCTGAATCACTTGCGAATTAATTCCCAATGTTGCCATGAAAAAATATTTGCAAACACGAATTTTTTCTCCTGATGAAAACGTAAAATAAAAGGCATTGTTTAGACCACGACTTTTTTGTTGTTGTGTAGGGTATCTTTATTTTGGATTTATCCTATCTATGAACTATGAACATCCTTTGTTGTTGCAAATCTGCCATTGCCCAGTACTCTCTGAAGAGTGTCTGTCATTGTTCATCTGATATCTTATTCGCACATATTAAACGGCATTTTTCAACATCACAAGGTGGGCGCATGGTTTTGGCCTTTCTGGTTACCAATGTTCGATCTTTTGTACCATCTGCAAGAGTTGTGGTTTTTATTGAGGATTAAGATTGATCACTATTCCTCATTGTTTTTGTAATGTTTTTCATCCATTGACCGGGATTTCGTTTTACTCTTTGAACATTTTCTCGTGGATGATGAAAGTTTTTGACAAAACGATGTTTGTTCTTGTTACCTGCGTTGTTTTGTTTCACACCTTCATCTAGAGAGCCAGAGCTAGAGGATGAAGAACTACTATTTGAAGAATAATTTGGGTCTTCGCTAGTATCATCTACAGAACTTAGGGAAGAATTACTTGAGCTACTACAAGATGAACATATCGAACACGAAGAAGACGAGGAACTTGATAAGCTTCTGTTTTTGATCTGCTTCGCTTCGTCGACACTAGGGATAGGGGAATTGTTTTTTTTTGTTGGGAGCTGTTGCTTACCTCTGTAGGATTAATTAGCGCTTGATTATTCTCCTTTTCAGATTCAAGATCAGGTAAAGAAATGTTGCTCTTTGCTTTTTTGATTGTAGGGGTTGCTGTGTCATCCTCAGTAATGCTTTTTCCGTAGTCGCATGTTGTGAGTCGATCCACAACTTCTTGATGACTGTTGTCGTCAATAGGAAATGGCAGTTTCACATTCTCATTTTCTATATTTTTGACGGAAGAATTGTTTTTTTTTGGGAGCTGTTGCTTACCTCCGTAGGATTAATTAGCGCTTGATTATTCTCCTTTTCAGATTCAAGATCAGGTAAAGAAATGTTGCTCTTTGCTTTTTTGATCGTAGGGATTGCTTTGTCATCCTCAGTAATGCGTTTTCCGTGGCCGCATGTTGTGGGTCGATCCACAACTTCTTGATGACTGTTGTCGTCAATAGGAAATGGCAGGTTCACATTCTCATTTTCTATATTTTTGACGAAAGGACAGTCATGAACTTGATCATAATTTTTTCTCGCCAAACTGACGAGGTAGTGTCCGCGGCTTTCCTTCATTTCCTGAAAAAAGTACCAGTATTTGCTTACTGGGATGAAGATTAAAGTAATCCTAAAATTATGTTATTTGTTAATTTTCAATTTGGGGACTCCTAGGTAGGTGCATTTATATCATTACAACATTGAAATCCCATTTCTAAAAGAAAAAGAAAAAAAAATTGAAAAAAATACAGCAGAGTCGCGCTAATCCGAAAATCCGGTTAATACGAACACTATTTACTTGTGGAGAGAAAAAAAATGCATCTAAACCTAATAAAATTTTGTTTCAAGCAGTTCAAAAAAGCAATTTTCAATGTTAAGGGACGAAAAGAAAAGATGTTTTATCGTGGATTATTGTTGTGAAAATAAGGAAAGTAAAAAAATACGGCTACAAAATACAAAGAACTGTACGGAAAGTTAAAGAGTTAAACTTAATTATGTAAATTACAACTATTATGTAGTGTATGAATTTAAGTAATCTTAACTTGTGTCTAGTATTTATAAAAAAAAAATTATATGTTAGTTTCATGTTAGTACACTAAAATGGCAAAAATTCGAAAAGAAATGATTGTTTCTCCTTGAAAATACGAATTCATTTGAGATGTAAACATAGTAAAATTTTATAGTTGAAAATACGGAACAATAGAACATAGAATGAAACCAAAGAAAAAACAGTTCTCAGTAGCTTACAAGAATTGCTAATCTGGATTCATTCAGAGAGGAGAAAAAAAAACTACGTTACTGACTCATTCTCGAGTACAGTCAATATTACAGAATCATGTTTTCATTGAGTTATTGCCCGATGTTCACGTATTGTCGATTAATGCAAAATTTTCGTAATATGAACAGGGTTTGATTCCAATTTGTTCGAGACTCTAATATAATAATTTTTAAAAGATTATCTATAACTTTTATGCAAGACTGTCACATTTTGAATTACAATTAGATAACGACCTGAAATATTTTGTTCAAAACTATAACAACACTGGACTTAAGTGTTTATCTTAAAATTGAATAACATTCGTTTATGAAAGAGTGTAATATGTCAAAATGTAATAATATTGCACAAAAAATAGTAGTTAGCAGACTGCTTACCTTTTTCGGGAAGACAGTTATATTTTTGTTTGTTATAGTTTTGCTCAGAAAAGTGCGATGAAAACCTTTTCTTCACTGTCCACTTTTTGAGATATAATAGTCTTTCACAAAACAAACGAACTTTCTGAAGCGACTTCACAATGCTAACTGAAATGTAATGGTCTTTCTCAAAACTTGTCAAAAGGGGGGGGGATGTCATAGTTTCAAGCAGAGCGCCCTGGCGGTTTGAATAAAAGTACAAGTTAGAACCGTGTTCCACATAATTTCTCACACGATTTTGAGTTATTCTATCGATAAAACATAGAAATCACATTTTTGAGATGTAATAGTCTTCTTCCAAACCGACGATATCATTTATAAAAGAAATAAAAAATAGTGGTGCTAGTATAAATCCTTGAGGCTCTATTATATTTATTGATTTTGATCCTCTTTGCTACTAAGATAGTATTCAATAAGGAAAAACATACTCATCTTACAGCTAAATTATAGAGTTGCTATTTGACAGTAGCAACTCAAGATTAACTGTGTCAAAAGGCATTGAAAAATTTAGAAAGGCCACTCATGTTGGTTTTACTTTTTTACTCAGATTTCCATATTCAGAATGATTAAGTGAAGCTATAGCATGATCAGTACTCCTGTGTTTTGAAAAACCCAAATGGGGTTTTGTTAAATTGAATATCATTTCAAATGTTATCTTCAAAACGTTTTTCTTATAAACCACTTGATAGTATATTGAAAAACTCATTGAATATATAATAATGAATAAGATAAAAGTAATTATATGTTCCAGGTGTATTGTTACACTTAATTAGTGTAACAATACACTATTCAATTAAGTGATTCTTTGGTATAATATTGATGTTTGAAACTATAAAGACTAACCGTGAAAAACATAAAATGTGAAAACTCCGATCAGCCTGAACCTTCCCTCGCTTATTTCCCTGTATTTGTTTTTGTTGAATATCGTGCTGTTTTATTACGGTATCATAGGCACCACCCCACGCAACAATGCCATATCATATCTGAGACTATAGAGCTTTGTATATTATTGTTAGATGTTTTACGTCTAGCATAATTGTGAGTTCTCTAAATTGGAATATTAATCCTATAAGCTTAACGATTAAGCCTCTGACGTAGGAATCCTATTTAAAGTGAGAATCCATTATAATTCCTAAGTATTTACATTTGTATGTATAAGGAATGGTGAATGTATTTTCATTAATCGATTCGGCCTATCTTTGATGAAAATTTACATACACAATTTAAATAAAACTAGGTAGTTTTCTGATTTTCACTATAATTAATTCAAAGCATGAAAATATTGTTTCACCAACACAGTGGCTTCATCAGATGTTGATAATAAACTGAGCTTTACATTACATAGTGGACTGCTCGCATCTATCCTGAAGTGTGTGGAAATGACCATATAACACTGTTCTTTTGATGTAGGGAAATTACTATAGAACATATTTCTTCTGAAGTGTGGGGGAACACCATAGAATACTTTTCTTCGATTGCCTTTTATTGGAATTATTGATTAAAACTTGATCATTTAATAAACTATACGATTTTTTCCTCTTACTAATTTCCAGGGCTTCTAACAGGGGTAATTGTTGTAGAAGACATGGTTCTCTTCTATAAGATGTGTTACATACATAGAATCGGTTTTATTTTCAAAGCATCTTTGGTGTTCAGATATTCTAAATCTGAAACTCCTGCCAGTTTGACAAACATATACTTTGCGACAAGTACCGCAACTCAACTCATAGATACCCGATTTATCATCAGGCGAAATTTTATCCTTCGCATTTCTGATGTGCCTATCCACGGTATTCGGAGTTTTGAAAGCTATCGTTAAATTTCTAACAGATAAAAGCTTCGAGATTTCTGATACAGGGTTGACTAAATAGGTTAATGTTTTGAAATTTTTATGACTATGTGTTACTTTAGGATATACTTGAGAAATGGCCTTATTATATAACTTTTTTCTTAAAATGTTATTTCCATTGTTTTGTGCGATCTGTTTAATGATTTTCAATTATTTAGTGTAATTATCTGCTGATGAAGGCATATTTATCAATCTGTGTATCATACTGTTGTACGCCGCTGATTTGTGATGGAACGGATATGAGGACGCATTCATCATTCCTATTTTAATTTGAGCCGTTGTACATTAAATCAAACCCTTTTAAATATATTGAATTGAAATCTGCAATAAAGAACGTTTCTGTTAAAACTATAGTCATATCGCTTAGTTTCATGGAAACGAACATGTATTTGATCAAAATTTTTAGTTACACTTCTAATATTGTTACGAAATGATTTAAAGTCATATTGGTACACAAGTGTATCAATATGATTGAAATCCCTAATATATTGGTCCATTAACTGAAGTAAAAATAACCTGTTAGGAATAGTCCGTCCTTCCCTAATTTCTACCTGCCGGATATCAGATGAGCACTTTACGTCTAAGCTACCGTGATTCGCATCGTATTATTCATTTTATAAAACACAATTACCGCACTTGAACATAGAAGTGTTACAGTTATTTTCTGCATGTTCTTTTGCACACCTCATACACTAGATTTCACTTGTACACTCCTCTGCCTTATGCAGTTTCTGCATCTTGGTACGTATATATTTCCATATACAGGCCCCTATTACAGGGTAGGCGAACCTTTATGCATCAACGTGCCATTTTTTCTAAAAAAAAAGTTTAATGGGGTCATTTGCGTGCCATCAAATAATTTTGACTTTCTGATTATTTGGAAAATAATAATTATAAATACTATCAAAACTCTTTATTAAATAAAGTAAGCAAAAGAGGTACATTTTGGTAGGTTTTTATTACACGCATAAATTAAATTTCAGTAAAATTAGTGTGACTTCTGTTGCTGCAGGTTAGATGACAAATAATTTATGTTAGGGTTGTAAGATGTTACTTTTAGCAAAATGCATGCTGAACTAAATTCATCTGTCAAACGGTTTCTAACCGAGTTTTTAATGTTATTCATCTCTGAAAATAATGACTCGTAGGCATAGGTAGATGAAAACATGGTTAAAATAGCATGAGCCAGCTTCTTCAAACAGTTAAATGTGTCTGGTAACGCATTCCATGTTTCCAGAATTTTATTAGCAGTTTTACTTGTCAATCTTTCTGTTTCAATTAATTCCAACTCTTTCCTTGTTTCAATAAATTTTTGAATCCTTATTGAACTAGATTGAAAATCAATCAGCTGCATTTCAAATTCTTCAATTTCCAACCAATCAAATTGAGAGAAGTTCAGTTTATGAAATGACGTCACATCTGGGTACATTATGAACTTGAGTAATTCCGACAATTCTTTGAACTGAGAAAATCTCCCTAAAAATTCCTTGATAAAAGAATCGATCACAGAAATAAATTCTTCAGTAATTTTTTCTTTGTCTGCTGTCTCGTGAATATCATTCATATATTTTTTCAAGTTTGGAAAATACTTGTAGTTTCTTGTGATAATATCGTTTCTGAAAACTTGCAGTTTTGCCTCAAAAGCGCGAACGAGATCTATCATGGCAATAATTGTTTTGTTTGTCCCTTGAAGTTTTATGTTTAATGTGTTTAAATGTTGGCATATGTCTGTAAAAAACATCAATTTTGAAAGCCACATAACGTCCAGTAACTGTGGGTATTGTTCAATTTTTCCCTCATTTCGCAAAAACAGTCGGATTTCTTCCAAGCAATCATCAAATCTTTCAAGTACGTTCCCGTGACTCAACCAGCGAACATTATTATACATCAGTAAGCCATTATACACCGAGTTGACTTCGTCCAACAAAGCATCGAATTTTCGCTTGTTTAAAGCCTGTGACGAGATGAGGTTGACTATTTTTGTAACTACCGTCATTATATTATCAAGAGATATTAAACCACTCTTAGCACACAAGACTTGTTGGTCAATGATATAGTGGAATTCAAGAATGTCCTACGTCAGCTTGAAATAAACTTATGAAACCGTTTTTTTTACCAATCATACTTGGAGCACCATCAGTTGTTACAGAAACATTTTTTTTATATCAATTTCTTTTTCAACAAGCGAATTTTTAACACAGCTATACTTCTATCTTTGTAGTTGTTAGCAACGATTTTATTGCAATTAATTCTTCCTTAATGACGTTTTCTACGCAATACCGAGCGAAAACAGCTAAACGTGCAGATTTAGTGACGTCAGTGCTTTCGTCAAGACATAGCGATATAAAAGAAGCATCATGTCAATTTTTTGTTGATCTGTTATATTTTCGGCCAGTTTTAAGATTCTTTCTTTTATTGTGTTTCTTGATAGAGGAGTATCTTTGATGCGCTGAATTATCTTATCTTTATTGTCGAAATCTTCAAAAAGAGAGGGCGCGCATGCTAACCAGGTTTCTTCAAAAACTCACCTTGAAAAGGTTTACCATGCCTAGCAATGACATTTGCAGCCGCGTAACTTGCCGCGCTTGTATTACAATTTTTGCCAACAAATTTAATCATAGACGTTGACTGTTTATTTTTGTCATTCTATGCACTTGCAATTAATTCTTTTGGCTCTGCCTCGGTTTTCTGACTAACCGATTTATGATTTGTTTCAAAATGCCGTTTCACAGAAAATGTTCTACATACCACTGTTCCAGAACATAAAACACACACCGCTTTGTCACATTTACTAATCATGCCATATTTCTCAGTCCACCAAGTTTGAAATTCTCTGTTAAACTTAGTATCATGAAGTTTTTTTTTTTTTTGCTGAGCTGGCCATATTAAAATTTAATAATAATAAGAAAAATATTTAATATCAGTTAAAAATCATTCGCATATACAGTAATACCCCGGACTTACGCGATAGGTGGGACTGAGCGCTATCCGCGTATGTCGAATTCGCGTAAGTCGGGGTACAATTTTGCATATAAAGACATACAAAGTATGTTTAATTGGGACTGGAGACTGAATAAAACAATAATTTAGGAAATAATTAGTATCTAATTCTAGATAATATGACAAACTATATTAATAGAGTGTATAAACACAATCCGAAGTTATTTTGATGTGGAAGATTCCATAAATTGTAACAAAGTCGTCTGACGAGTCAATAATTTTTTCTTCTCCCGAAATATCTCCTCGTAGCATCTTAGTAATTTTTTTATTTCATGTTTTGGAACAAAAATGCGCTCTTCATTGAAGTCTATGCTTTCCAAAATTGTTAACCGTTTTTCAATCGAACTGAGGGCTTCTGTTAAGTTTCCAACTGTCATTTGATCTTCTAATTGAACTGGATCCAAAGAATCATGATTATCAATTTCTTCCTCTTGTTCACGCATTGTTATGAGCTCATCAATTGTTAGCTCCTCATTGTGTGAATCCAATAGCTCTAGAACATCATCACCATTCACTTCTAAATATATTTGTTTACCAAGTTCGACAACGTCTTTGATCACATTGCAAATTTCATCAGACCCTGGCACTGATTCCGCTTGAGTCTCAGTGGAGAAAAAAAATGGACAGAGTTTTTTCCAGACGCCATTTAAAGTTTTTTGTCAAATTTCATCCCAAGATTCTCCAATGATTCTTACTGCTTCTAAAACGTTGAATTGTTTCCAAAATTCTTTAACAGAGAGCTCGTTGTTTTGTCTCATAGTTTCATAGAGATGTGCAAACGATCATATTCGTGTAATAAGCTTCGAATTTTTTGATAACTCCCTGGTCCATCGGTTGAAGCAAGCTGGTTGTATTTGGTGGCAAAAATTCAACTTTCACACATGGGACGAAACTAAATAAAAGCAGGAGGATGACCTGCGTCATCCGAAAATCGCGTAACTCCGAATTCGCGTAAGTCGAGGTAGCGTAAGTCGGGGTATTACTGTACTTTACAATACAATTATGTCAACAAAACTCACTACTACTTTATGCGTAAGCAAACAATGCGTCATTCGCAATTGAAACCCACGGCATTATAAAACAAAACGAACTAGCGCCCAGTGTTGCCAACCCAAATTTTAGAAAATTGGTAGATCATGTGCCAAATGTTGGTAGAAGTTGGTAGAATGTAAAATGCAAAATTGGCAAGATTGGTAATTTGCAAGATCTGTTCGTAAAATATTTATTTTTTGAAGTTGTACGTATTTTTATTAAATAATTTTAAATGTTCTACACTAGGCTGCCCATTGTTTGATAAAAATCTCTTTGTACGTAACAATCCCTCTAGAGTCTCTGCGTAAATTCTATTTCTTTGCGAGGTTTTCATAATGTTGATTGCAGAAAACAATCGCTCCACGTTGGCGCTACTATGTGGAAGTGCTAGCAATTTTCTAACAACTCGCATAGCAGGGGAAACATTGGGGACTGGTCTCCTTTTTTAAAGGATAAACATGCCTTCCAAAATTCTTGAGGTGTGGGATCCACATTTTTGTCTGTTAATGTCATGTTTCCCAATAATCTCCACTCTCGGTCCAATTCGGTAATGTTTTCTGGGCATAATCCTCAAAATAAAATTGTAATGTAATTAAAAAAAAAGTCCAGAGTAGATACCATTAATTAATGAATTATGTCTGGAACTTGCCTGGAAGTTGAACTGCTACATGAGCAACAGTTCTGACCGCATGTTTTTCAATAATCTGTTTCGGATTCATGAATTTTAAACACTTCAATCTTTGTTTCTCATTAAAACCAAAACGCTGCTTTATTTGTTTTGCACTCTCCATATAAAAGAGAAAGCATTTTTCTTTGAACTGTACTATTTCCATTTCATTCATTCTATCCAGAAAGTCTTGTTTCAATAACAGGGAAATAACATCCAAGGTATATTTCTTCAATTGGTACATGGTTTTGTTTATTTTCGTAATCTAAATTCAAAATTTTGTTCTCTAAATCCAGGTCAAAATCCTTGCTACTATTTTTTTCACCTTCTGTCGGCTGTAGTAATTCTGGTTTGATAAAACATTCCAAAATAGTCTTGTAAGTAATAAAAATCCGTTCATATAATAAATAAAGTTTAGGACTTTCTGATTGCATTTCTTCATTAATGTCATGGAAATAAGGCAACACATAATCCAAAAAATTTAAGTACAGCTCTGTTGACGGATCCATAGCCTTCACATGGATGGTTTGAGCTGCAAGCAGCCTATCATTCAAAACAGCATCTTGGAAATATAACTTTAAAGCTGGAAGCTGTTCTAAAAGCCATTTGACCACAGGTTAGTAGAGACAGCCATCTTGTTTGAGCTGGATGTAGAAGTTTGTGAGGTTTTATATCCAGAAAGGACTGGAATTCTTTATAATCACCCAGACGTTTTGGGCTATTTTGGATATAATTGTATACATCTCTTGCAAAATCCTCTACACCCCTCGGAAGAGTTTTGCAGGCATAAGAAGCACACAAATGAAAAGAATGGCAAATGCACTTCATCATGAATAAATGTGGGATCTCATTTGCAAATAGAGTGGATAATGAATGATTTGAACCAAACATCGTATTTGCACCATCAGCTGCAAACCCAATCATATTCTCTTTGTAAGGAATGTTTTCATTATGAAAATATTCTTTGCATTTATTATGCAACGCTGAGGCAGTGCCTGCCGTCTGCGATTGGTATTAAACATAAAAAATTATCTTCCACATTAAAATCTACTGCTGTTCTGGCAATAAGCGCCAAGTGTTTTGTTGTTGATTTATCAGTGCTTTCATCAACAATAAAAGAAAATTTTTCAGTTTGTAAAGCTTTACTAATTCGCTGTGAGATAATTTTCCTGTTACATTTGTTACAATTGCTTGTGCCTTTGTTTTTTCGGATGTAATTTCTTCGGCTATTTCAGAATCCAAGCAGACATTTTGAATGAGTTTCTTTAGATCACCTGAAAAATAATAGTGTCTAAGTTACAATTAATTTGTTGTGAATGAAATAAAACAAAACATATTTATTAAATAATGAATTTGTAGGCCAAGCCGCAGTCATGCTTACCAACAATGTTGAAAGGTAGATTATTTTTTGCCAAAAAACAAGCCATTCTTATTTCACCAAATTTAATTTGGTGAAATAATCTTCAAATGACTTTTTTGATGTTTGACCAAACTGGGTGATTGATAATTGACTTGCTATACCTGAAAACATGTATATAACTTTTTAATAGACTGGTGTTTTGAAAGGAAATAGCATATTAAATAAGAATTAAAATATATACATGCACAATCAAAGGCAATCAATGATAAATTAATTGATTGAAAGTAATTTTATTTGTTAAATCTTAATTACTTATTCAATATTAATTAAACTAAACTGAGCATAACACCATAAAATAGAAAGTCACCTTTATGTTTATTTAAAATAAATCTTCCACCGGAACACTTTAGATCACACCTACATGATTTACGATAAAAATATCCTTCACCCTTAGTACTTTCTTGAAGCCAACCTGCAAATTCCTTATCCTTCTCCCTTAATTTTGAATATTTTTGGTCATAGTGCCTTTTTCTTTGTTTTCGTGGCGGAGTTCCTAACCTAGAACTCTGTGTCTCGCTCTTGCTGCTATCAGAATCCATTATTAAAAAGAAATACACGCCACGCAACCGCTAATTAATGCAAGCACCGTTTTAACGTACTTTTCGAGGAGCAAAGAAAATATTCATTAAAATCACTCTATTCCGCAATATAGCAAGCTTAACACACACAATCCGAATCCAAACCGCACACAGATGAGAGAAAAATAAATAATTACCACCGACTTTTTTATAAAGTTGGCTTCACACGTTTGGCGTTTTGGTTGGGGCCACAGACTAAGTAGTAAGAAGAGAACAGGGTGGGTACCGGCTAACTAATATGAAAATTAGTGAAAATTAAAAAAATAGGTAGATTTTAGGTCTAGGTTGGTAGACAGGTAGACTGAAGTGAAAAGTGGTAGATCTACCAAAAAGTTAGTAGATATGGCATCAGTGCTAGCGCCGTGCAGCGCTTGCTGCCTGCCGCCGCGCTGCCCCCACCCCGCGTACCGAACACTCTGCAGCGTAGGAGCATCGCGTTCGATCGTCATGAAATACCTAATTCTGCGACGTGCCCAAAATATTGTGTCGCGTGCCATCAATGGCACGCGTGCCATTGGTTCGCCTACTCTGCCATATTATATTTTATATTTGATTTTACTGCGGCAATAATTTTTCGTGAAGTGGAACTATTGCATTCGATAACCGCCCAATTTGAGTGGGTTGAATACCAGATAGTCACCTTGCTCTGGAAGTTCCAAGAGTTAAAAATTCAATTGGTCAACGTACTTCAAACTTTTTAGCGCCTAGAATTTACAACGAATTGCCTATATATTTGAAAGATATTGTCAATACCGCAAAATCTATGAAAGCCGCCCTAAGGAAATGAATATCTCAGATGGGGATGGTATACTGTAATATGTACATTGACTAATGGAAGATTAGGTATATAGTTGAATGTATCAGTTAATTGCAGAGGTCAAGTACGTAGTAATGTATTATGTAGTACAGTGTTTTTCAACCTTTTTCATGATGCGACCCCCTTGGTATGAAAACAATTTCGCGACCCCCGACACTTCGCATTTTTATCATATATGTATGTGTATGTTACAGCGTTATAGAAATTCGTTCCATACGATATACGAAAAAATGGTATAGTACAAATGTCCAACCTAAATGAGAAAGCGTTGCTTGCTAGTTATCGAGTTGCTTTTCGTGTGGCTAAAGCAGGAAAACCTCACACTATTGCCGAAAATTTGATTTTACCAGCTATATTAGATATAGCAGATATTATGTTTGGGAAACAAGAGGTCGAAAAACTCAAAAGTATACCTCTCTCTGACAATACCGTTCAACGCAGGATAAGCGATATGGCCACTGACGTTCGTGATCAAGTCATAGAAAAAATAAACGAAAGCACTTTTGTATCTTTGCAATTTGATGAATCCACGGACATTGCGGGATGTGCGCAGTTTATAGCTTTTGTGCGTTTTGAATCCTGTGATAAATTAATGGAAGAAATACTATTTTGCAGAGCGCTTCCCACAAATACTACAGGTCAGTGTTTGCATAACATGTTCCTTGAAGCTACGCAAGATATGAATATCGATTGGGCAAATAAATGCATTGCTATTTGCAGCGACGGAGCAAAAGCGATGACTGGTGCGAAGAGTGGATTTATTGCTAGGCTGAAAGAACAGATGCCAAACGCTTGTTGGGTGCATTGCTTTCTCCATCGCCAAGCTCTTGCGGCCAAAGTCTTGCCACAGGAATACAGCCAAGTTCTAAATATTATTATAAAGATTGTAAATTCTATTAAAGGAAAAGCGTTGCAGTCACGATTGTTTCGGATTATTTGTGAAGATATGGGGGCACTCTACCAAAATTTACTCTACCATACAGAGGTTAAGTGGTTGTCAAAAGGTAAAATACTGGCAAGAGTTATGGAACTTCGTGCTGAACTTTTAATATATTTACAGCAGGCC
The DNA here is from genome assembly GCA_030704895.1 of Henosepilachna vigintioctopunctata. NCBI lineage: Eukaryota > Metazoa > Arthropoda > Insecta > Coleoptera > Coccinellidae > Henosepilachna > Henosepilachna vigintioctopunctata. The sequence goes on from JARQZJ010000013.1 coordinate 263,420, forward strand.
AAGTCAGAATACTCTGAATTCATTTGCGCCCCGGAATTTCTTTTGAAATTAGCTTTTCTTTCTGACTTATTTGAGCATTTAAATATCTTGAATAAAAGTCTTCAAGGGCGAAATGAAAATGTCATCACTGCAAAAGACAAAAAAAATTGACTTGTGGTCGTCGTCCATAAATCAAAATAACTTCGATTCATTTTCGTCGACACAATCTTTCACTGAAGAAGTCGGATGTGAGATAAACATCAAGACATATGTACCTGGTATGAAAGAGTTGTTAGATAATTTGAAAGAAGAATTGTGTCATTACTTCTCAGAGCAAGAGATATCAGAGAACACTGGGCAGAGGTGGATCTTAAATCCGTTTTTAAATGCAGCTATAAATGAGGCTAATTTACCAAATAAGCTCAAAGAGAAACTGCTAGAATAGGCTATTTGACAGGTTTTTAAAATCCATTTTATATGAAGTAGTAGAGTCTAATGAACCCAGTAAAAGTTGTATTTTTTAATTCTAGTATATATTAGCTGAAAAATAAAGAATTAAATATTCAATATTTACCTAGTGTGCCAAAACGCTACTTTGACAATATGGCGGTCGGTGACGTCACTTGACTGTAAACGTAGTGATCTTTGGTATTGTCTGTGACAGCTGGCCTATTTGTTTGTTGTAAACAAAAAACGAAAGTGCGATTGGATTTACATTTTATCAGTGATTTATGTAACAAAAAATGAGTTACAAATGGTGTGCAGTTCCTAAATGTACAAACACGTCGTTAAAAACTCCGGAAAAACTATTTGTAGGTGTTCCAAGGAATGTCAAAGTGCGCCGAAAGTGGTTGCAACTTTCTCAGAGGGATCATAATGACATAGCGAATAGAACAAATATTTTCTTTTGTGAAGACCATTTCAATGTAAATAAACATAATATTTATATTTTGTAATAATTAATTACATTCCGAACGTTAATATTTTCGTTATTGAATTGAGGTTATAATTCCTCTAATGTTCTTATCAGAATGACTCTTGCAACTCACTTCGAATATTTCTGCTGTTTTCCATAATATTTGTAAAAATTTGTAGCTACAGAGTCCTATGAGTCCTATGAATTATCGTTTATGTTCACGAAATTGTGCCAAACAAACTTAACAATTATTTATAACCTATATAAGTTCTTGTGGAAGTTGATCATTATTTCACTTTCTTATGATATAATTTAAGTTATCAGTACAGTGTAATTATACTTACTTTGCTGTTTTTACATTTTTTAGTTCCGAAGCATAAAAGTCGGGATTATTTTTGAAAAACAATCCGACCATGATTGCGTCGACTTAGGGCAGGTTTCTGCTGTCTGCTTTTACAAAATCGTTGTCCATGGTTAAAAGTAGGTACTTGTAAAATAGTGCAAAAAGGTGATAATAAAGAAAAATCTTATTATAACGGAGATTTAATCTACCACAACTAGGCGCAACACAACTAGGTTATGTACGAAACTACGAAGTTTACTAGCAGGTGACGTCATGATAAACTCGACCAATCAGGAGCGTTTTGTGTCACGTGATAAACGTTTGAAAATTGCTGTTTTTATTTACAGATTTTTAAATAAATTAATCATTATTTTCAACTTACGTTAATAAATAATCATTTTTAACTCTTAATATATACTGTTAGCAGTAATTGACACTTTATTTTTCGCATTGTCAAAGAGCCTATTATCTGCCGATAGGATGTTACACTTGGAATTCAAATCTTCTAATTTGGATACCTTTTAACATGGGTCTTAGGATTTTTTAGATTTTATTTTTTGTTTCTCCTACTTAATAAATAAATAAATATTAATAATCTTTATTGTTTTTTTTTACTAAAGTACCTAGTTCTCTCGACCTCTGGCGACCCTCCTACAGAAGCTTCGCGACCCCTCAGGGGGTCGCGACCCACAGTTTGAAACACACTGGTGTAGTATAGGCAAAGTTTAGTAGAATAAGGTAAATATGGAAATACAGTTTTAATTAATGAAAATAATATTTACTCCTATTAGTAGAAAATATTTTCTGAAAAAAATCTTCCAGCATAGGTATTATATCTTTGTGAGGATTGTACAAAATTTTCTGTATTTTTTCGTATCCAGTTAAAATGTGGCCGATTTGTATTCTAACATGTAAACCCAATATATTTTGTTTTATTGACATTCATTGTTAGCAAATTGTAATCGAAATACCTTTTTACCAGTTGCAAACAATTTTAGCATCCTTCTTCAATTCTTTTTAGTTTTCTGCTTTACAGTAAACGATGGTATAACCTGCATAGCTCATTATCTTCCCATAATTATTCTCAATATTTTGTTTTCAACACGTATTAATAGCTAAACAAAATCATTTTTTTCTATTTTTTTAAAATGAGATCTTTATAGAACTTCTTGCGTTCTGAAATAGCAATCCTCGAAGTATTCGCTCATTTCAAAGTGATCTCGAATTTAAGTTATATTTTAAACAAAATTGATCTTTATAGAACTTCTTGCGTTCTGAAATAGCAATCCTCGAAGTATTCGCTCATTTCAAAGTGATCTCGTTTGTACTTGTTACATTACCTCGACCTTGAGGTAGGTTCTTTCTATTTAGTTCAATTACAGCTTCGGCCTCTTTCCAGTTTATAGTTGGCGCAATTTTGAATAAAGTTAATACTCATGATTTCGCTAACTTTGATTGCACCCCTGTTAACATTTTCACTTATGCTAAAATTTATGTTATCTGTCATAGCCTCAAGATCAAAAAAATAGCTCGAGTTCATTTCTCTCGTCAAAGATGGTTTCCTTGCCTTCTTCGCTCCTCGCATCATGATTGATCAGGGCCAAATTGCTTTGCTCTAATTATAGCTTTTTTACAAGTGTGTTTCAACACTGGTTATTTGGTCAATCAAAATATTATAAGAAGGGCAATAATTTTAGCCTTACGGAAAACAAATGAGAAATAAAATATTTTTACATCCAAAGTTTGAGGAATGAATTGGATTACTCAAAGTATTTGTCATCTCTTCGTTAGGTGCAATATAGAATAGTGTTGCAACGGAACTGGCATAACGGAAGCAGAAACGGAAACAGATCTCAAAAGTAAATCTTAACAGAAGCGGAAACGGAAACGGAAGCGTTAACACTATGAAAAAAAATCACAATTTCGCATTTTAATTTTTTTTATTAAATTTGTACTTTAATACTTAGTTTAATAATATTTATTATTCAAAATTAAAAAGTGGCAAGTTATATTTTATGAAGAGTAACTTGACCGCTTTTTCGCCTTTAAGCCTATTTCTTGGCAGCATCATTTAACTGCAAACCGTTCGGCATGAATTGCTTTTAGGTGACTCTTCAAAGCTGTAGTTGTGCGGACTTTTCGCGAATACACTTTTTCACAAAGTTTGCATTTGGCATTCGAGTCGTCGATTTCATCAAAATAGTTCCAAATGTGACTTGATTTTGGTTTCATGATTGCACTCTTATTGCACTAAATACAACTAGGTATCATGCAAACAATAACAGAAGAAAAAAGAACTGAAAATGTCACTACTCAAAGTCACGGGGCGCGGGGATGCGCATAGTGAAATAAAAACAATAACTAAGTAAACGAACTCGTTGTGATATGTTTGTCGTTTGTTTACCGCGCGCGCCCCACCCGGAAGGGATTCGGCAATTATCGGCAGCATGCGCGCCTGGCCGATCGTGTATTCGTATTTCGTCCACGCGTGACCTTGCAACCGCCCCCGCGCGCCGTGCCACCGTCGCATCTGCTGCACCGCTCGTCATCGCTCTCTTCCCGCTTCCGTTCTGAGTTCTGTTATAAAGTTTGCGGAACCAGAAGCAGAAACGGAAGTGAAAAATCATGCGAAACTCCCGCAGTTGCGGAAACGGAAACAGAGTTCTGTTGCAACACTAATATAGAACCTGATAAGTTCGGATGTTCGAATAAGATAATTTGTCATCCGTTTGAAACCCGTTTTTGTTGTGCAGGTAGAGCGACTACGTCTTTTACTGGGTTGAGATATTGCATATTCTGGAATATCTTGGATGTGGCGATATTCTTTCAGCTGCATTTGGAGATTGATCGGGATTACAACGGTGTTTTGTGAAATTTTTCTTGAATATTTTTCAATCAACTTTGATTTCTTTTTCAGTTCTATGATGTGATAACTTTTTGAATAGAAATTTATAGGTAATTAAAGAGTCAACCGTATGAATTTTCGTGAAATATCCATTATACTTGGAATCATCTAAAGGTATAAATCTCAAATGATTGATGAATTTTATCGTTACTATGTGATATTTCATCTCTAATGTGAGTACAAAACTTCAATTAAATTATGAAGTATAACTGCTATAAGATAATCTCTTAAATCTTCTTTCACTCAATTATTTCAATCAATAGAATGATGAATATTGTGTAAAAAAGGAACTAGTCGTTTTTCGCTCTGCGATGACTGATAATATCATTGATTTCAATTTTTAATATTAACCAATCTTTATTTTTCAATGAAAATTAATTGATTTCAAATCATCACATTTGTGATTATTTGGTGGTCGTTATTCTGTTCTGTTTGAGAAAACATCGTAAAAGATTTTTTGCTCATCTGCCCATGGCACTAGTATTCTTTTTCTATTATTGTCTGTAAATCTAACGTGAAGCTCATGTACAAACCGGAATTATTATAAATCGAAGTTTATCTGTTTCTAAGTCACTGATGACACCTTGTAATCGAATGTCCTTTTTTACCGGTTGCATTACATCTGGTCCATCACAATGGAATGGGTTGAGTATAATGTGGCGCATGATGGAAAGTAATAAAGAAACTAAATTCCGTTCATCATTAACTACACTAATCTGCAACAATGAAAAAATGAGAGCTGATTTTTTAGCGTAGTTTTTATGTTTTTGGTTATGCTGAATCCGTAAATGACTTTCATTTTGGCATAAAACGTTACGTTTTTTGACAATGTAGTAGGTATCTATGTACACATTTTTTTCCCAGTGTGATTCTCGGTTATAATATCACAAGATCATAGAAAATAATCGATTATACTTCCGAGTCACGAGACCATATTCTCTGAAACACCACGAGAGCGTAGCTCGAGTGGTGTTTTAAGGATATACGTCGAGTGAAGAGGTTAGTATAATCGATTATTTTCGTTTCGAGTGGTATTCGTTACGATTATATCAAGAGTTAACTAACGAAATTTTTTTATTGGTTGAAATTAAAAGTACAATTATAATAAATATTTGTTGTATTATCTTTAGAAGTTGAATCTGAGGTGCTGGTGCTGGTGATGGTAGAGTTGGCAGAATCTTGTTTATTTCTTATTTTTTCAAGTATCTTTCCATGGTGTTCATTGGTAAGTTTTAGATACGGCTTCAGAGATTCAGATGATGAGTGGCCTGTTATCTTAATAATTTCTTGCAAGTTTGCTCCAGATTGTGCCAAGATGTTAACAGCGGAAGAGCGATTCGAATGGTTAGATATTTTTTGCTTCTTTGTATCAAGTCCTATACTCTCTGCCGCTAAACGTGTCCATTTACTTAATTGATTAAGGCCTACAGGACAGTTTTCATACCATTTTTACCTTCTTTATATTCGGTGCCGTCTGCTCGTTTCATATTGAATGCCCAATCTTTCAAAATACTAGCTAATTGTTCTTCAGAAGTTTGAGCACAAAGTTTATAATTTCGCCATTCATAAAATTCGGTGAACTATTTCCAAACATATTAATGTGTTTTAACGGTATTTTGCGGTGTCAAATCTTCAATTTCTTTATCAATTTCGGTTCCCGAGCTTGTACCAAAGCGTTTAATGTCGAAAAAATTATAAAACACTGATAGAAATTGCTGAATATTTTTTGACGTTTATCAACAAACTTCAAAATAATGGTTACCATGACAAAATTCACATTAATGGAGGAGGCGAAACACCAAAACGGTTATATCACGTCGTCAAGAGTATATTCACTTATTAATACACGGTAACTATGTAAAATTTGTAATTGCGATTGGCTAAATTTCAAACGAGGGATATAATCTTTGGTAGATTTTCGCTTGTAGAAAGCATCTGGGACGTCTCTCTGAAGCGTCCAACAGTAGTCTGCCATATATCTTTTTCCATTTCCTTAATATCTTGATGAAATCGTTCACATTTCTCTTCACTCACATCTTCTAAATTTTCTGGAATGTAGTTGAGGTGGGAATTCAGAAAATGCACTTTTGAATTTTACCCTTTCATATTTTTTGCTTCAAACTAATTTCGAAGGTCTTGACCCATCGTTCGCAGTCTTTATGAGGCAGCTAAACTTTATCCTGATCTCCAACCATTAATATAAAATAAGCGAAGTATACTTTTTTAAAAACTCCGTAATATTAAGTTGATATCATATATTCTTCACAAATATAATAGACAATATTCAAGTCTAGACATTATAGACATAATACAATATACTTCGATATACACATTGCACTATATCAAACCAAGATCTTTAACACAATTACGAGTTAACAATTATGTACGTGTTAAACGTAATTGTTAACTCGTACTTTTCAACGCTTACTACCTCAATGTGGACTGCCTTTGTTTCTAGACAGACGAATATTGCGACATAACCTTTGTAAGATTTATTTCCCCTGCCTTTTGACATCCGTACTGATATGGGTCAACAATCAATGCCGCAACGAGTGAACGGTGGTGTAGGTGTGACTCGTTGCTGAGGTAAATTTCCCATTATCTGTTGCATTGGTTGGTTTTTGTATCGGAGACAAGTTGGGCTGATACAGCTGATTAATATTTCAACCAGAAGTTTTTACGGTAAAGAATTTTAATTGATTTCATTTATATTTGAGCATGAAATCGTGAATTTACTGTAAAATCATCTTCTTTTCAAACGTACGAAATGCGTATGTATGCCGAAGTAGGTATCAATCAAATGCACTCATTTAATGGCACTATTTAGTGTCAAAGTTCAAAAGTCCAAGTCGAAGTTACTCAGAAAAGAGCTAACTATATGTGACGTATTTAGATTTGAATTGAGGGAAGTTTCCGAAAACATGTCAACAACGCTGGCCGCTGTAATGTTCTCCTGAAAAATAATTCTAAACTATACGGCTGTTTTAATGATGTGAATCTGTATTTAAACGTATACTGCGGTCTTCATAAATACTGGTTTTATAAGGTCTTCACAAAGTTGTTGGGATGAAAAAATCCAGTAAAAAGCGGTCATCAACTGAGGTCGGATTTCAGTATAATAATCAAAGAGAAATGATTCTTGCGAAAATATACACGTGTATACTCACTAGTTCTATCGGCTCTCACAATTCACGTCAATGAAAGGTCGTCGTAATGATATCGGGATGTATATATATATATATATATATATATATATATATATATATATATATATATATATATATAAGATTATATTCTATTCTTATTAGTTTGGTAATAATAAACAGTTAGGTTTCTCTGTAAAACAAGAGAAACAACAATTAAAGTTTATTATTATCACTCGTATTTCACTTAGATAACTCATGGAAAATCTCTTTCTTATTTCTGTGATGTGATTTGCATGTCATTTTTATTCTTAAAATTAATTATCATATTAAACAAATAAAGTTTTAACCTAACAATTGAATGTTTATTATAATAAAATCATTTTATATCGTTACACTAAAAAAATTCTATTGCAATTGGGAAATTTTTTTCTGTATTCACTAATAACTAGCAATAAGTATTGTAATTGCTCTTCATTTTTAGTGAAACACTTATTGTATTGTTCAATTAATGCTACACCACGCTCCGCCACATCATTTACAACTGTTAATTCTGTAAAAAATTCCACACACTCTTTAAAACTTCCATCACTAGCCCAAGAATTTACATCTTTCTCAATGAAGTCGTAATAGTTCAGGGAATAAAGACATAGCACTTCAGAATTAATAGGGGAAAGCTGGATTTTTGCATGGACCTTCCTTTTGGGATCCAAAACAATATTACAAAGATCCCCTTTGATAGATGCCTAGTTTCAAATGTTACGTAAGGTCAAAGGTCACGAAAAACGGTTTTTCGCAAAAATTTCGTTAATGGTCAATTTTATCAAAAAAATAGTAGTAATAAAATTTTTAGTTTAGAAAATTACCTACAAAAAACATATCATTCATTTTTTTTTTATAAGACTAACGGTTTTGGAGGAAATTCAATTTAAAAGTTATAGCGTACATATTACTCATGATTTATGTGTATTCTGTTGCACATTAGGATTGATATATAGTTAGATAATAAGTTATACATTTTTTTTTATCTAAGAAAAATTAAAAAAAAAAAAGTATTAAATCGTATTTGTTTATTTATTTCAAATCAATTTTTTTTTATATTTATTATTACAAAATTTTTTTTGTTCCAACAATATTTTTGTATGCATAACAAACTCTATGATAGCATAAGATTACTAAAAACTTAATTTGCGTTCATAGATGCAATTATTCTTATGGTTCTTCTTCAGACTCCATTTCGTTTATCATCTCCATCTCTTCATTGTCGTCATCTTCCTCCGGTTCGCATATCTCCATATTTTCAGCCAAGAAATACGATGGATCTATATTTTCAGCAGGCTCGTCATCAATAGCGTCATTAAGCGCATCAGGTGATATGTTTAAACAATCCTGACCGTGGCAATTACCACAAACTGGTGAACAGTACAACCCAACTTTTCTGCAACCGCAATTTAAGGTACATCCCTTCGTACAATTACAAAGAATAGTGTTGAGTAAACTATCAGGAGCGGCTGGAAGAAGAGTTTTAACTGGTTCTAAATTTCCTTCCTGCAATGTCCATCCCCAGTCTAGAGGGTTGAGGTCGTTGCCAAGCCATACTTGCACTTGGTAGTAAACGCGATATAAATGTTGTTGAGCTGCACTAGATGTTGGCGGGAGACACGATAAATCTACAGATTTTTTAAGCTGCGTTAATTTCGCAAACGTCAAATATCTGTGATGATCAATAGACACTTCTTTTATTGGTGCTTTATACATAGTCAGTAGAAAACGAATGCCATGATCAAAAATCACATCAGGAGAGCATTGTTTTTGAGTGAAGACATTGGTGTAATTAACTAATTCCTTATTCTTCTCAAATAATTTAAAGGCATTAATTTTACCTCTGTTAAAAAAGCTGACGTAGTATCGCAACCGGTCATTGCATGTAAAAATAAAATGTGATTCCTACACTTTGGATACAAACTTAAGCTTTGTGAAGAATAAATTGTTGTTTGTATTTTTGCCTTTCCCGGTTTTAAAAAATATATGATTTTATAACTAGGCGTTCGTGCAATCAATAATACCAATAAGTCTACGTCTTCACCGACGATGATACTTGTTCTCCTGTCGGATTCTTCCATTGCTGTTTCAACGATGAGAACATCAGCATCATTTTGAGCTTGTTTTACATGAATATTAGCAGTTTTAAATTTTTCATATAATATAGAAATAAATCTATGCTTGTTGCTTGCATTCCCAAGGAATTTTTCTTGACTTGTTGAAATAGTCATGGATTCATCGAAGAGAATATCAGTAGATGATGAAACTTTTGCACTTCGACGACGTTGTTCACTAGCTTTGATGTTTTTTTGATGATCGTTATAACCATCAAATACAATTATAACGTTATTACCATAATATTTAAGTACATAGTTAACATATGCATTAAAAATTGTATCGAATGTTTCTCCCTTATTCCATACAACACGGTGTAAAAGAAATCCTCCATCGATGATATAAGTAACATTAGAGGTATCTAATTCAACGTTTACTGGTTGAAAACATTTATAAATAGCAGATTTTTGATTTTTACGCATTCCATTCTCGTCGAAGAGTGATAATGGGAATGGGGCTAATTCATACTCCAAAAATTCTACTATCTTCGGGACGACCAACTGTACCACCCGTGGTAGGTTTCATGAAATGTTTAAAACAGTCGGAATGATATCGTGCCTCAGCAGCGATCAGATCGTGTTCGTAAATAATTCGTCGTACAACTGCCTTAGCAGCGTCATCATGAGGGTTTTCTGCTCTCTCAAGTACGGTGTTTTTAAAAGTAAGCGTCGACACATAATGAATTTTACGGCGAATATTTGTCGGCTTTTTCTTTTCTTTTTGCTCATTTGCTTCTTCAGGACAAAAAATGCAAAGAGTTTTAAATGAAAATCGTGGTTCACTGGAACGCATTCTGTAGTGAGGTGGACTCCGAGATGTCGATGTGCTGGCTTCATCTCGCTGTCTTTTTGATGCCAGTATGCTAGACTTTCGCGTATAATCTTTACGGCACTGTACATGAATTACCACATAACTAGCATTTTGTATATATGTTTCTTTTCCGTCCTTTCTTTCGATACTTGACTGTCTTAACGTATCAAGTCCCCGTTCCACAACAACGGTTGCACCTTCTAGCAAAGATTTATCACAAATAAAACAAACTTCTGCCATTTTTTGATAATTTGAGTAATTTATACAGTAATAATTGAATAAATCAGTTAGTATAAACACGTCCGTTCACGAAAAAATATCAGTTAATACTAACGTTCGTTCGTTTGGATACTTAGAGTCGACCAATGTATAACGCAGGTATAGAAAATTTGTACCCTAACACGAGAGAGGCGAGCAGATGTCCCTTAAGGTCGTATGACAAACGAGAATGTTTTGGAGTACATACCTCTCCGTGTAGCCCACTATAAAGTAAGGGCTATATTATAACGTAGTGTATATGTGTTAGTTTATATTATTACGAGTTTTAAAACTCTAACGCAAATAAATATTGAAATATTTTAAACTGTATGGAACGTTCAATCACGAATATATATGACATATACATACCGGTAAAAAGTGCATATGTTATGTTCCAACTTTTAAATGGAATTTTCTCGAAAACCGTTATTTTTACGAAAAAAAGTTATATCATATTTTTTGTAGGCAATTTCATAAGCTGCAAATTTGGTAACTACTATTTTTCCAAAAAAAGTGACTGTTAACGAGATATTCCCAAAAAATCGTATTTCGCGACCTTTGACCCCGAGTAACATTTTTAGCTACAGATATATCGATGGGGATTTTGGAATATTGCTTAGAACCCCAAAAAGAACATTCATACAATTATCTGGGTTTCCGAGAATTATTCCGAAGTTTGACCTTTTTTTTGTCTTCATTCCCTGTATTATAAGGCAAATCAAAATCTTTGAAAATAGATAGAGAATCTATCGACACAAAGTCACTCATATCTTTGTCTAATATTGCATTTAAATTATCTTTTTTTACTTCAAATTTCCTTGCCTTAACTTTCTTTCCTTTCCGACAGTTAATATTTGCAATCATGTTTTTTCACTTCAACTTCTACTTCATCATCGAACAAGGAAATTATAGCTAGCTCTTCAGTTAAATACCATAGATGATTAATCATTTTCACAGTAGCAGCTTTTGATTTGAATTTTTTTGAATTGTAAACTTCATATGAAGCAGCCAAGCTTTGTTCATTTTCAGTACTTACTTTTGAAAACATACTTGTTTGCTGTATTAGTTTTTTTTTGTACTCAGCCACCATAACTTTTCTTGCTTCACCGACATGTTTTTTATACTTTTCTTCATGTAAATAAGTATAGTGTCGCTTAACATTATATTCTTTACTTACAGATAAAACTTGCATACAAATCAAACACTGAATTTTATTGTTATTGTTGGAAATAAAGTAGTCTAACTCCCATTTCTCATTGAATGAATAGGTCTTAGAATAACTGGTAACCTGAAGATTGAATGACTATTTCCATGAATTGGAAATTCCAGCAATCTCCAGGCTGCCTCTCCCGACGAAACAAACCGCGAATCAAGAAACCCACTTATTTCGTCGAAAATTATTTCATTTTCTACCCGAATAACGGCAGCATCCGGAATTTTATTGATATATTTGAAAATATGTTCTACATTAATGTGGCTTTCGTATTTTAAACATAAATAACGTTGTATGGCAGTACGTCACGATTATCAACTCTTTGCACCTCGCCGTTACGCCGAGTTAAAACCGCGATGCGTCCCTTACCCCTGTGACGATATTGTGGTCGCCTACACCATCAATGTTCGTGTGTTCGACGAAGGATTTAAGATAGCCTTTGGAACAGATACCATCCTCCATACACGCGGAATTTAAGCCCCGGTTGCCGAATGGACCATGAATTGAGGAAGCCGTTACTAAGCCAAAAAGACGCGTATCTGCTTCCAGAAACTCGGCACAAATATAGTTGTCTACGTCTTCTGGTTCCCGCAGTTTATCCTCATCACACAAAGTCAAATAGCAGTGCATGTGAGGTAAACCACGTTTTTGGAATTCGATGACATAAACATACGCTACAACTGTAACGAAAATTTTGCTTTTTAAAACATCCTCGAAAAAGGCTTTCTTTTTTTGTTCAAACACGCGAGCAATTAATTCCGGTCGATCTTGTAGATTCAATGAATTAGAGCCCAAATTCTCTTTGATTTCTCGCCATTGAGGGTTGCAGGTGAATGTCATGAATAAAGATGGTTTGCCGTATTTGCAAACAATCGCCATAGCGTCCTGATAATTTTGAACCATATACCTCGGACCGCCGTGAAAGTGCTCGGTAAAATTACAACGCGACCCGCTCTAGTTTCGTTAGTTTCAAGGTTATGTACATAATCTTGCAGTCCAACGTAACTTTCAGCACGCAGTCCAGATTGATTTACACGGTTGTAATTCAATCTATCACCTTCTAACTCGGCGTATTTGTGTACGATGTACTGTTGACAAATTTTCCTCAGTACAAAATAGAGTTGAATTCTCCCGCACGTCGCATGAGGCGATATCAGTCGAATTCTCTCTCACTAACGCGAGTTCTGCGGATACATTGGTGTCTACCTAAATTCATGGACCAGCCGAATTAGCCGTGAGGAAAAAGGAGCGGATAACAAACGGGATCAACGATTGGAGACAATTTCGGAATGTCCATGAAACCGGTTTGTCTGTAGTAAACGCGTACTTGTCCGGGTGGTGAGACTTCACTGCAAAACTGCGGAATACAGCGCCGATTTCGTTTGAATTAGGAGCTGCGTGAACTTTCCGATCCGTACCGGGTATCGTATCAAAATACGATGAAAAAAAAAGCCGAGGAACAGTGTCTACGCCATGCGCGATCTCTTCGTTTCGTACTAACTGACCCAACGAACAATATTGTTGTGCGAAAGGGTTCACTGTCCGTAAAACAGAATCTATCTGTTCCAGTAAATCCAGATAGCATCCTCTTCTCACCGCATTAGCTGCTCGTTTCTGCATGGCCTCTCTTGCATCTAAGAAGTACAGAGATTCAAACTGTACATTAGATGTATCGATGTTAGATACGGTGTGGTATATTTGACCTGATATAACCACAACCGGAGCGCCTTGGCGTAAGTCTGTTCTTTGAGTAGCCTTCGTACAGCCGAATTCTAGTAGGGTGTTATACTTACGAATCTCCTTGATGAATTTCGAAGACCTTGGGTGTGAGTTGGTCAATAGTGCTGTAAGTAAATCTGGATAGTTGGTGTTGTGTACTAGAATTCGAACAGATTCTTTTTTACAACAAATTTGTTCTTAGCCCTGAAAAATATGCATACAAAATATGCACTGCGAACGCATTTCACCAAATTATTTTACCAAAGTTATTTCATCAAATTGTAAATTTCCATTATCATAATAGATTTTTTTTTAATTCTTCCGTTAAACTCACCCACAAATTTCTCATCTGATTTCTTTTCTTTAATGCTTTCTTCACTTTAGTAAATGTAGCTGTTTTAATAAGCTCCACATGATATTTCACGTTACAATAATCATCCGGAATTTTATAAGTGTGCCCATCCTGTGTGGTAATTTCGAAATATAAGAAATACCGCAATCGTGTAAATAATACCCAATTCACGTAATAATGTTAATGTTCGCTTACCACATTTGTTGAATAGATATACCAGTCCTGGAACTTCAGTTAAAAGAATGTTATGGCATATCTCGGCGAATTACCAAAAATACGATAATTCAGGGCCAAGAAGCTAATTTCAAAACAGAACAGTGCTAACCTAAATAAGAAAATATAAAATAATCAGAGAACACATGCAAACTATTATTGATTAGCTCCTCTCTGTTAACTCTTCCAAATACGAATATGTGTTGCTCAAAGAACATAGATACAAATACCAAAAGAAAGAGAGGCATTTGGAATAGCCTTACCAGCAAAGAGAGGAGGTGGGAGCTGTACTTTGCCAGGAAAGGATAGGGGTAGGTAATATTAAAAAGGAGAGGAATATTAGCATATCTAAACGGATAAACAAGAAAAAATATAATATCTAAATAGAAAAGCGAAAGTATATTGAGGAAAAAAATTGATTCAAAGAAAACAAAGCATAATATAAAAAAATTAATATACTTCTAAAATAAATGTGTATGCTTCAATTTCCGTGCTAAATGATTATACGAATGATTAGTGAAGGAACAAATAAAACAAAATTTTAGAACATAATAACAAATTCGAAATTAAAAAATTAACAATTTTCTTAATAATTAATCATTCATTAATCACTATCATCCTCATCACGTTGATCACCTGTAGGGGGATATACATCTGCCATATAACTGAAGAAATTATGAAAACGTTCTGGAATCCGAGGAAACATGCGATGAAAGTAATACTCAGCTAAATAATAAGCAAAATGCGATTCCCGTCTCCCATATTTAGGCACATCCCCTTTTACGTCCCTCCACATTCTTTCGACGTGCTGAGTATGAGCACCAGATTGGGGGTCAACGAAATTTTTACTATGATTGACTGTTTGGTGAACAAAACCTTCATCACTCAAACAGTCATATGCCCTCCAACAATCAGAAATAATGGTTGTGCCCGGTAGCACCCATTCATTTATTAAATAATACTATACTATACTAATATATTATATATACTAATAGAGTACCTATCTTTACTGCGGTTCGAAACCGGTATTAAAAAAATTTTTTTAGAATCACGTTCAATACCCCCAAAAACCCATTGACCCTCAATTACTTACCCCTATTATATTTCCGCTTTCCAAATTTAGACTCGTCAATCTCAACAATTTTGCCGAAACCTCCTAACTTTTCTGAAGTTCTATGAACAATTGTAAAACAAACCTCCCTACAAAAATGTTTCCAGTCTACAACCGTTCTGGAGGACCATTTCATTTCTTCTTCAAAATCACATTGTTTGAATTGAGGGATCATCCAAAAAGCAATGAATTTGCAAATTTCAGAAACAGGTAATTTAGAATTTTCAAAAAATGTATGTTTATGTGCAGAAACAGAAAATCCGCAATGTACACGTGCACGTTTTTTATTACCTTTAGATACTACTTGCACTGGTATAACAGCGATACCTATTCTCATTTTCATTAAATTTGCAAGGTGTATTGCATTTAGGACAATTCACCTCATTCACTAACACATTATGCGCAACCAAAAAGTCATGCAACTTACCTTCATCCTTACGAAGGTCTAGGAATTCTGAAATAGTATACTCATATCCACTGCAAACCATATTAACACTTCACTAAAATCACGGTGAAAAGGTAACAAAACACCGGTACACCAAAACACCCACTATCACTTACGACGTAATACTAACGATAAAGATTTTAGCCACAAATATTATATGCTACTATTATGACTACGAAGTATTTTTCCACACGGGTATTCCCCTGAATTAACCGCCAATACGGTATACCGTTTGTTTTGGCGGCATTTGGTTCGTAGTATGGAATTGTCGCCCCTACATGTCAACACAATTATAATTTACGATCTTTGTCTTCAACTCAGTGTTGTCACATGAACCAAAAGTCAGCAAAATTTAGTATATTCATAAAACTGTTCTAAAATTCAGATGAGGTGTAAATGATATAATAATATAATTCAATAAATATGACTGCTAATCAAGAATTGACTGTAATATCTTCATTAAAATAATGGACGGTCGATTAATAATAATCCAAAGGAGAGTTATAGGATTACAATGGGAAAAAACTGCACATGATTAAAAATAACCAGAAAGGTTAGGTTAGGTTAGATTTGCTTAGGTTAGGTTAGGTTAGCTTAGGTTAGGTTAGATTTGCTTAGGTTTGATTTGTTTAGGTAAGGTATTCCTAAATTTCTTTTTATTCCTAATTTTCCTATTTTTCAAAATCCTAAACAACGCGTAGGATATACATCATTTATTCAAATTACGTTAGATAAGGGTTGAGTATAAACACTTCAACTTATGATTTATACTTTATTCACTACATAGCATGACGCGATTCGTCGTTGCAAACGACTTCTTCAGATGATTATAGAATAATGAAGAAATTGGTAGTAACGACGAAACGCGTCATGCTATGTAGTGAATAAAGTGTAAATCATAAGTTCAAATGTTTGAATTTAAGTTTATATTCAATTATAATGGATTTACATCAAGTAAACGCCAACACTATTAAATATTACTTAAGGGTACTCAACTCAAAACAAATTGATGCTATGGACGGTTAATCCTAAATTTCCAGATTGTAGCGTATCGACAACACTGTCTTCATACATTCCCCTCTGACGTCACATAGTAATAGTAACTGCCGTAGCAATATTAAGAATGTTCTAAGTCGTAGGGCTGTAGTATTAATTACATTGTAGGAAACGAAGGTTATCAAGTCATAGAACGCGAATTAATGCATATCAGATTACACAGTACAATGTACACAGTGAATAAAGTGAATCTCACGATTATTCGTTTACCTTCCTTGAAAATGTTACAATATTGAAAGTAATGGGGTAGGGGAGAAGGGGCAAATTGGAGCCTACTGAGGAAAAAGTTCAATAAAAGTCAAATTTATGGATACTTAAGAATTTTTTTATTAAAAAACTAAATTCTTACTCATTTCACTATCATTTAATAATAGCGTTAACGTTACATTATTAGGCGTTTGGCCACAGATAAACTTTAAAGAAAAAAACAGAATCGCCCTCATTACCCGACTTTGCGGGAAATGAGAGCCTATAAATTCCCATATGTGTAATGGGAGCTACTTAATTATTAAATCAGCCTCAAAAAGTTCGTTTTCAGTCTTAAATCTGACTTGATCATATAAATTATTATATAAATGTAACCTTATAACAATTATCTTTAAGGATCCAAGCAAAAAATGCAAATATAATCAACCGGCTTGTCAGAACCAGAACATTCTTTGTGTGCCCAATTACCGCAACCTCTGCAACGGTACCACATTTCGTTATCTTTACCTGAGTCACAGTAAATAGCACACAATGTCTCTTCTTCTGAATATTCTGATTCATCATCACAAATATTCTCAAGGTTTTTTTCTTCAGACGTGTCAGTTTCATCCTCAAAAAGTTTCTTTTTTATTCTTTAACTTTCTCGTTTTTGTTGTTTGCGTCCTTTCGTTTTTTTGCTTTTCCTGCGGTACATATTCTTTCTTTTTTGCTGGTTTCTCCTTTCTTCTTAGCAATAATTTTAGTTTTACATTTTTTCTCTAGACGTTTCTTGTCTTTCTCTTCAAATACTGTTTTCATTGGCGTGCTAGATAAAATTACTGAATGTTGTTTCCGCAAGGTCTTATTTTTGTTAGATATGTTAGGTAGTGGACTCACAACTGATAGAACTTTTGCAAAATCATTTGATGTGGTGGGATTTGTACAGAGTGACTGTTCTTGAACGTCGTTTGTTGTGGCCAAGGTCGTGGAAGTATTGGCAGGAGTTAGCTCTGGGGCAGTTTTATCATTCAACGAAAACGGGATAATAATAGAAGCTTTCGTGTTTGTTGAAAAGTTTGGTGTAGTATTTGCTATAGATGCCTCTTCTTGTAGCTCACTTAATATTGATGGACTTACAGCATGGTAAATATCAGGTAACTGCTCTTTTTCAACATTTTGCGTGTATTCGATCAGGTCAGAGCTAGGCATTTCCAGCTCATGTTGAATACCACGAGATGTAGATGGAAGTGGTTCATAGTTGCCAGTACCAGGAGATGTAGATGGAAGCAGTTCGAAGTGGCCAATATCACGAGATGTACACGGAAGTGGGTCAGAGTTTCCAGTAACTAGCCGTATAGAAGTAGGTCTTTGAAACTGAACAACAACATCTGAGCTTGCTTGGTCATTAGCTTGGCTCTGATCTCCATCCACAGCAACAAAATCGTCTTCTGAAAAAATAGCGGGATTAATGGGATATATTCCTGTGGCTTTAAAGCCGGAGATCCCTTTGTCTAAGCTTGCAACTCTGGCATAAGCTTTGTTGAACAATCCTGCAATATCGTACGGTGTAATTTTTACCATATTCCTAGATTTCATAAACATGTCGCATTCCTTGTTGTAGGCTCTTTGAACGGCCCAAAAAAGGTTACATCCAGAGCGATGAATGTGGTGGAATTGATAGCATTACATCCGATGTGATGAATGTGGTGGAATTGATAGCATTACAACATGGTTGGCTTTAGCCACTTCCCAAGCTTCCAAAGTATAATGACTGTTGTGATTGTCCATAATCAGTAGAACAGGTTGTTCAGCAGCGGGTTTTGAGTACTCAATAAAATGTCGCAGCCATTTAATGAATATGCTTTCGTTTGTCCAACCATTATGGGAACATGAGTAAACAGCTCCTGGAGGACCATCTTTTTCTAGTTGCGGTGAGTGACGCTGTCGAGGGAAAATAAATAGAGGCGGAATGAAGGACCCTGAAGCACTCATAGCACAGATAGCCGTGATGTTTTTACCTCTTTCCCAAGATGTGACTGTTCCTACACGTTTTTGTCCTTTAGTCGCTATAATTTTTTCGGTTTCCTGCACTGTCGTTACGCCAGTCTCGTCCATATTGTAAATATGAGACGGTGGGAAGTGGTATTTTGTCATGACATTTTCCAGATTTTCAAAGAACCGATCCACTTCAGCTTTATTAAACCCAAGTATCCTATTGATGCTTGCCGCTTCTGGCTTTCTAATACTTAGATTAGGATGTCGTTGGAAAAAGCCATTAAGAAAGTCTCTGCCTGCAGACTTTTTGGTTTCATTAAATCGATCTGCAACTCCAATTTTTTCAGCCATGGCGTAACATACCTTACAAAACTGAGCCCTCGTCAGTCCATAAAATTTATTGGACATTTTTTGTAGATGATCAGCCAGAATGACTTCTTGTTCCACAGTGAACACAGAGGGCCTTCCTAGTTTTGGAGGACACTTGTAGCTAGTATCGTTAAATTCAGCTAACCTGAATCTCTTTTTTAAGGTGCTGTAGGGTATTCCAGTCTCTTTTGAAACCTTGTAAACTGATGTACCACCACGCCGAAGTTTTTCGACTGCATTTTCTAAAGTTTCAACGGTCCAAGACGCTTTCGTAGTGGTGCGTTCCCTTTTTCTGGGCATTTTGACATCTGAAAAAAAAACATTATTACTAAATCGTATGGGGTAATTGGAGCCACAAAGGGGTAATCACAGTCTAATAAGCTCCGATTACTCGACTTCCACCATGTTGAAATTAAATAAAACGATATACTGAATCTAACTTGTAACGAAATTATACGCAGAGATACTCAACATTGATAACATTAGCTATAAAATGAAACAGGTTTGATTATAATAAACGTTTAACTTTATACATACCAGGCCGATGAAATTTCGTATTTCTTATAAGGGCGGAACGAAAAATCAACAACCGTCCGTCGTCACACAACACATGGCACTGGCGAGTTTAGCGCCGCAGAGAAACACGATCGCAGCGGGCCGAAGGCGTCCGAGTAACAAACGAGTGAATACGAGCTATAGGTTTGTCTCTAGCCACACCGCTCCCATTACCCTCTGGCTCCCATTACCCTCGGTACCCCTAAGCAAACATGAAATACATACAAATTCATCAGAAATGCGTATTAATAATATCTTCACAGTATTTATCATCTTCTTGTGTTGGCAATACAGAATACAGTACTTTCAAAGTAACTAAAAATCAATATGGCGGCTTATTGTTGACGTTTTATTAGGAAAATTTTTAAAATTTTTTCTAGAAAAATATTGACTTTTTTACAATTCTGATTACAAATTCGTCATTTTCATAGCTAAAATAGGGGAAAATCAGAAAAATTTTTGAAATTCTTGACATGTCGCGGAACTTGTGAATTTTTACCGATGTTTACTTTTCTAGATTAAATAATTTTCAGTCCAGATTGATTTACACGGTTGTAATTCAATCTATCACCTTCTAACTCGACGTATTTGTCAACGATGTACTGTTGACAAAGTTTTCCGCAGTACAAAATAGAGTTGAATTCTCCCGCACGTCGCATAAGGCGATAGCAGTCGAATTCTCTCTTACTAACGCGAGTTCTGCGGATACGCTGGTGTCTCTCTAAATTCATGGACCAGCCCAATTAGCCGTGAGGAAAAAGGAGCGGATAACAAACGGGATCAACGATTAGAGACAATTTCGGAATGTCCATGAAGTCAGTTTGTCTGTAGTAAACGCGTACTTGTCCGGGTGGTGAGACTTCACCGTCAAAACTGCGGAATACAGCGCCGATTTCGTTTGAATTAGGAGCTGCGTGAACTTTCCGATCCGTACCGGGTATCGTATGGAAATACAACCTAAGCCGAGGAACACTGTCTACGCCATGCGCGATCTCTTCGTTTCGTACTAACTGACCCAACGAACAATATTGTTGTGCGAAAGGGTTCACTATCCGTAAAACAGAATCTATCTGTTCCAGTAAATCCAGATCGCATCCTCTTCTCACCGCATTAGCTGCTCGTTTCTGCATGGCCTCTCCTGCATCTAAGAAGTATAGAGATCCAAACTGTACATTAGATGTATCGATGTTAGATACGGTGTGGTATATTTGACCTGATATAACCACAACCGGAGCGCCTTGGCCTAACGAATCTCCTTGATGAATTTCGAAGACCTTGGGTGTGAGTTGGTCAATAGTGCTGTAAGTAAATCTGGATAGTTGGTGTTGTGTACTGGAATTCGAACAGATTCTTTTTTGATTCTGAAAACACAATTTGTTCTCAGCGCTAAAAAATAGAACTGCACAAAATGTGCACTGCGAACGCATTTTACCCAAGTAATGTAAATCAGGTTCAGTTAGTCTGGGGGCGCCTTTAAGTGTGTTTTTGATTTGGCGATACTCGTTGGCACCTTGTCTTTCAATAGCGATAACCGTTTTTTAATTTCGCTGTTAACCGATCTTTTATTAACGGCGATACTAATGTCACTAATCGCGGTCGCGTTCATATCATCTTCGGCGATGATAGTCCGTCCTTCGATTGATGGTGAAAGTGAGACATTAGAAAAAACCAAAACAGCGAACGATTCATCGGCGACTTTAGGAACATTAACAACGATAGGCAATAGCGTATATGGAGTTTCGCAATTATGGGAGCCATATAAATAA
Source organism: Henosepilachna vigintioctopunctata (assembly GCA_030704895.1). Classification (NCBI taxonomy): domain Eukaryota; kingdom Metazoa; phylum Arthropoda; class Insecta; order Coleoptera; family Coccinellidae; genus Henosepilachna; species Henosepilachna vigintioctopunctata. The sequence continues at coordinate 284,911 of JARQZJ010000013.1, forward strand.
ACACGCACATTGTTGAAATTGTTAAACCGCAATACACACGCTGTACAATCTATATCTGTGTGACGTCCCTGTTCATCTCTAGAATGAGAATCAAAAACAAAGAAAAAAGAATCTAACTTAAATATAGCCACAGATAGCCCACCAGCGGTAAAAACTAATAAATTAGGCGTGGCGAAAAGGCGCAACAACCCTTGGGCAAAGTAAAATACAGACCCTCACTTTTTATTCCCACCCTACCGTTTACGCTTACCGTTTCATCTGAATGAAAAGAAATGGCAACACCGTCTATAACAAATTTAGTGTAAATTTCAATAACTAATAGGTCCATATTATCATCCGCTAAAGTGACGACTGCCCTACTTAAAAAAATTTTCTATACAAAACGTCACTGAAATCCAAAATATTGTCAATGGTATTACTGTTCCAAATATTGACAGACACTATTTGAGAATAAACCAATGTACACACTGCATTAGCAGTGCATTGGTAATTTCTAGAAAAGGAAGAATATCTTAAGTTAAAAAAAAGATAAACCATGTCCTCTCAGTCCTCTCGTTTCCTATTCGATTCGTATTATTCTTACTTGTGTTCGATTTATCTTCCAATTCATTTGACTTCCTGACCATGTTTTATTATACCAGTCAGTAGTAATTGAACCATCTTCTCCTTTAATTGAAGTCATATCTAAGAAATTTATTTTGTAGTTTTCTTCTGATTTCTTTGTTAATTGTAATATCTATTATGGTAGGAATTGAAGTATTTCATTAATTCTTCAATATGTTCAGGTTTATTTAAAATACAAGACCCAGGTATTTTTACATTTTTTATGAATTTATTGAAATCTCATGAATCTTTAATGTAATATTCGGTTTTGCCCACAGTTTTTGAGATTGTTTCTGATAAATACTTTGATAAATTGTAAGTTGGTGAATTTTTTGTGCTTACGATTGGTCTACATGGTATGTTATCTTTATGTAATTTTGGTAGTCCATATATATATATATATATATATATATATATATATATATATATATATATATATATATATATATATATATATATATATATATATATAGGGTACATATCCATTGTGACAAATCAACTCATCTTTGTTTTCTTTATTAATTATCCCTTTTTTATACCAATTATTCATCATCTTATTGAGATTCAGTTGTACTTTAGGTGTAGGATCTGTATTCTCTTTTCTATTATTGTGATTGATAAGTTCATAAATCTTCCCATTATATTGGTTTTTATAGTCTTATTTTTTTAGTCTTTATCTACTATAAAGGTTGTTGGTTTGTATCTGGTTTATAGTTTATTGCATTTTGTGTTTTACTGATGTGATACATGTCAAGAAAAACACGATTCCTGTAGTTTTGGTTTTCTTGCAAAATCTTCACATCTCCGAATCTGAAGTTATGTCCCGTTTTTAAATGGTGGTCTGTAAGAGCACACGATCTCTCCCTTATTCTGCAGTCACTTCTGTATTGTGTAATTCTTTGTGTCAACCACTGACCGGTTTGACCTATATAACGTCCATTTCAGTTGGAACAGTCTATTTTGTAGATAACATTGCTTTTTAATAGTGCTTATCTTTTAATAATAATAATAATATTATATTTATCCCTTAGATATTACAACAATATATAGGACATGTCATTGTACAAAATAACTAGATGAGAAATCAATAAATATCAGTTGAAAAATATTCTTTCAGATCATAAAAACAAACAGTCGACAATATTCCTTTAATTGCTCTTTTGAAACTCATTTGATTCATGCTCATGACTCGGTTTGGTAGGTGTTTGTAGAGCTCTATACCTACATATGTCGGTGACAATTCGAACTTAGCTGTTTTATGTAATGGAATACATATTGTGTTGATGTGGCGTGTTCTATAACCATGGAAGCTAGAAATTTTATCAACATCTGACAGTTTTCGGCGAACAAAAAGCAAACAATTAAGTATGTAGATGCAAGCTAATGGAAGAATCTTATGTTGTACAAATATCGGTCGACAAGGGTCAAGAGGTCTCAAGTTGAAAATGAGGCGAATTATCCTCTTCTGCGCAGTAAAAACTCTATTAAATCCAGATGAACCACCCCAAAGAACTATATTATAGCTCAGGTGACTGTAAACTAAAGCGTAATAAGTTGTGATCAAGCTCTGCAAAGGTAGTACGTGCTTTGGGCGAGTGAATGCAAAAACAGATTTGTTTAGCTTCTTGCATGCTGCTCCATATGAGGCCGTAAGGACCGGTGCTAGAATTGGTTTTCAAGTTATTGATCATACTGATAACTTCCTCGGGAACAACAGGATAAAAGAAGAAATTTTCGTTCGACAAAGCATGGGATACACGAGTTAGATTTATGGTTTCCGTAATATTTTCGTAGGTTAATAAGGCAAGAAGTGGAGAAAAAGTGGCCAAATGCCTCAGCAACCTCACCAGGATCACTGAGTTTACGTCCATCAATATTTAAACTGATATCATTTGTCGACCGCTTAGCGTGACCAATTTCCCTGTTTACGAGGGACCATACTGTTTTACTTTTATTGTCAGATGCAATAAGTTTTTCCTGGTAAAAATTTGACTTGCTGGTGTTAAGAAGTTTTCTGTAATTACTTTTAGCAGATCTATACATGCTAAGTGTCCCTTCAGACCTGAGATTTACATAAAGCCAATGTAGATTTTTTAGTTCGGCAGCTGCACGAATAACTTCAGGAGTAATCCAATTTTTGGTAGTAACTGAAGACGGTCGAACTGACCTCATTGGGCAGGATTTGTCAACCAAAGATTTCAAGACGACCATAAACTCAGAAAAAGAAATATTGATATCAGTACAAAGATATATGAAACTAAAATCAGCATTTTGAACTAATACACGTAGGTAATCGAGTTTCTCGTCGGTGATTGCACGATAATAATGAATGTAGCAAAGAATGTACACAACTCAGTAGCAAACACCTGTGATCACTGATGCCAGCATCAAATACTGACACTCTGGTGTATTGGTCGTTTACATTTGTTAGAATATAGTCGACTTTCGTTGAAGAAGTGACACCATTTTTACTTGTAAACACTCTAGTTGCGTCCATAGAGGTTATACGCAAGTCAAAACTAAGTAACAAATCATCTAGATACAACTTATATGAGTCATTAACAGCGAAGAAATTGATGTTCAGATCACCACAGACAAAAACATAACTAGATTTGTTCAGGCAATGATTCAACACATAAGTCATAATATTAATAAACTTATCTATATCCCCAGTTGGTGGCCTATAGACAATAAGTACACAAACTTTGTGGTCAATAGTTTTCACTAACACACCAGAAATCTCACAATGCATTTCGATAGATATATTGTCAATAGCACTAATAGGAAGAAATTCATAGTAATTACTCAGATAAATAGCAGATACACCATGTCGTCGGCTTGGACGGCAAAATGATGCTAAAATCCTATAACCTGGGAGAACCATAAATTGAAGTTGTGCTTTCGTGCACCAATGTTCGGATATGCTTATAATATCAGGTTTTTCAACTTCATTGAAAATTTCCAAGTTATTAATTTTATTTATGATTGATTGTGCATTACTTAACTTTGAGAATAGATTTCTATTTGTCAGTGTATTATGTTTCATTTTATTAATATCCGTATTTCTTCAAAAGTGAAACCACTCTATTCGTTAGTATATCTACATTTTTAAATTTTGCGTATTTTTGGTAGGCTTGTCATTTGTTGGTCTATCGAAAACTTTTTTGTCATAAATAAGACGCCTGAGAATGTGTCCGGGTATCCATTGTTGATGAAAATGTCAAAAAGTTGTTTCAAATTGGCCTGTAAAAATTTTTCATCACTTATGTGAGTAATCCTACTTTTCATGGACATTACGATATTCAATTTTTGATGTTTTGAATGATTCGAGTAGAAGTTCAAATAACGATCATAAGCTGTTGATTTTTGATACCAATCGAGGATGATAAAATTCTCATCGTGTCTTATTACTCATTTATCCAAAAATGGAATGCTTCTTCTTTCTTTCCGTTCCATTGTGAATTGTATATGGTTATTGAATGAGTTGAAATTATTTAATATTTTTTCTGTGTGCTCAGCTATGTAGTCAAGGACGTCTTTAAACTAGTTGAGGCCCTGGGCACATTAGGATCATGGGGCCCCTATGACCTTGAGAAAACACTATTTAGTTATAATAGATAAAAAAAGTAGACAAACAAGGTTCTAAATTTATTTTTATTCAGTTACTCACTATAAAAGAATAGGAAATATAAAAAATAATCTACTAAAGTAACTCGCTTAGCATGTAATCCTCAGATTAATTCTATGTTGATTGCAAAGGTGCCCTTCTAGATTTAAGATGAGCAAAATCGTTAATAACTTCTTCAAAATCTATGGTATTGAGAATATCACATTCTATGGATATCATCGACAAACTAGTTAATCTCTCTTGAAGCATTGTACTTCTCAATTCATTTTTCATTCGTTTCAATTTGGAGAAGGAGCGTTCTCCGCTGCAGTTAGTTACCGTCATGCTCAAAAATATTCTCAATGCAATTTCTACGTTAGGAAATGTGTCTTCAATTTTGTTTTGCTTTAATAGATTATATACTTTTTGTACAGTGTTAGGTGCTTCCTTATCACTCTGAATATTTTTTAAGTAATCTTTTAAATGACATTCTATTTCTAACTCTTTTTCATTTACATCTTCGTGATAGATTTCAGAAAATTATTTGCATCCTTGTCTTATCTCTTCGGAATTCAGAGTTTTCAAGTGAAAAAATAAACTGAAACGTTGACTAACAGTCTCATATGAACTTAGTCGCTGTTTTAGATGAACACGCAAGGTATCGATTATTGGGAGAAAGGTTTCTACGTTGTATCGCTCTTTTCCATTCAATTGGACTGATGGCGCAGAGCCATCAAAAAAACTCTGCCGTGAGCTTCTACTAGAGGATTCGATCCCGGTCGATTTTTCTAGTCCCGGGATTTCGGGATTATCGACTGTTAATACCGGGATCCCGGGATAGTCCCGGGATTTTATTGGTAAAGAAAATGGTAGCAATTGAAAAGAAGTAAACATATCAAAATCAACCTTTTATTTTAAATCTTTACTTAAATCTTCAAAAACAAAACAAAATTATTATTTCTTCTAATAAAATTAACAAACTAGGCCCTTATAAAAATTATTGCCTAGTTTGTTTATTTTATATTTTACAATAAACTTAAAAAAATCAACTTCTAATATTTGTCAAAAGAGATCAATGTTAATAGGACTACTAATATTTTAAATAAAATAGACCAGGAACTATAATTTACTTATTTAAGCCACGAAAATAAAATCTAAGAAATAACAACGCATCCAACGTCTCATCCGAAAGCATGCTTCTTAATTTGTTGCACAAATATGAAGCAGCGGAAAACGCGCGTTCAGGCTCGATGGAAGTTGGAGGAATCGTCAATAAATTTTTATAAGCCTTCTCCAAATTATGACCTCGTGTGGAACTAGCCTCAAAAAGATTCATTTCTTGTTTAATGATCTTAGAAAGATCAGTTTCTTCAAATGCTTCAGGATTTATTATTTTCATACTGTTTTCTATTTCGTTCTGAAGCTTTTCTTTTAATGTTAAATCAGTCTTACTGGTGGGTTCAATGTTCATGTCATTTTCTTCATTATCACTATTTTCAATTTTTCCAGGTAACAAAATAATCTGTTTTTTTATAGTCATCTTGCTTGGACTTGAAAATAACTCCTTTAAATCACAATCAGTCTCTAACTCAGTCTTCTCAGTATGAGGATTTTGTAAATAGTTTAATACTCCACTTAACTCACTGCGTCGACGATCTTTCAAGCGGTTCAATAAATGTGTCTTCAATTTAGAAGCCAAAATTGAGTCATTGTCACGCAATTCTTGAAAAAGAAACTTGAGTGTAGCATCCGCTGTGCACAAATTGGCATCAGAACGACAAAGTGCTTCTACAGATAATTTAACGGGTGCCAATACCTTGATTATCTCACTAATGAGTTGGAAATCTGACTCTTCAAATGGTACAGGATTATTAAGATCAATAAGTGCCTTTTTTACGCTAGTTTTTAAAAGATCAAATCGCTCCAGCATTGTAAAGAGACTTCCAACGCGTTTTACAGTCCAGTAGTAAATTAAGCTCTCTTCCATGTTCTTTTTTAACATATTTTTGAAGTATTGTATCATTCTTCATTGTATCAAACTATGTCAACTCGAGGAGCTTTAGTAGCAGTTAAACATGACATAATTTTTCTAGATATACTACCAAACGTTGCTGGAACATCACGCAATGTATGCAGAAGAAAAAAGCCATCAACTAAAACAACATCAAAGGTGTTGGGTATGTCGCCTGGTTGGTGCTCCTTTTCAAAAACTGCTACGATAGCTGATTTCTCTGTTTTACATATTGTTCCATCAAAATGACACAAAGACATTGGGATCGGAATTATAGGATAACGCAAATTTTTTTCAAAATCAATGGAATGGTCCATTGATAAACCCAGCATTCTTCCAAACAAATCTCGTTGCATGCTGACTTCTTGAACTTTACCACCACTAGTCATTTTTTTCTTAACTACTTCCGAAGAAAAATTCAGTATTTTCAATCGTTTTATTGGTTTTTCAAATCTTTCTTCAGATTCTGTACATTCGTTGATAAAGTTTTCGCGTAATTCCTTACCCTTCGTGTCAACATTCAATAAGAATTCTTCAACTTGAAGTGAAGCAGCTCTTCCATTTGAAATATTGAAAAGTTGGTTTTTATCAAGGTCAGAATCGAATGGGTTTACAAACTTAGAAAATCCATTGATAAATTTTTTTAGTTGCTCACTATCTTTTTTTATATGGTTATTTTCTAAATCAGCAGTTACATCTTGTCGTTTTTGTAAGCCAGTTGCCTCATAGGTGTATGAAATTATCGTTGATCTTATCTGTTGACTCAAACACCATCGCTGTCGAGCTGATATTGAGTTGGTAAAATTAATTATCCCAATCAATCGTTTTGCAGCATCGCCATTGATAGTTTGCTCAAGTGTGAGATCAATGGGTTGCCTCGAGAATGACTTTTCTGTACGCTGTATGCCAAAGTATCCTTTTTGCATTTCTCCCATTATTTCCGGATTGATCGCTTCAATATTAACTAAGTTATTATGATATTTAACCAACCAACGAGCGTAATTCGGTTGATTAAAAGCGAAAAAAAGGTTTGTGATCTGTGGCAAAATATATTTATACAATAAAAAGTCTAAATATTCGACTCGGCATAAACGGTGAGCTTTTATATCAATAGGGCTTTTTAATTGTTCATAGACTACTGAATCCTCGATAAATTCTTCGTATGGCTGCAGAGTGTTGATCAAAGCAGCCTTATCAATGGAGTATAAAGGTATATGTTTGCCTTTTACTTTTCTGCGAGCTTTGGTACAAAAAATACAAACATTTGATGTGCTCTCTGACGTTACATCAGGATTAGATGTTGTAGGTTCAGCACATGCGCCTAGATCATGGTGTACTTCAGGCTGATCATCTTCACTGTTTAAATGACCAACACTCTGTTCCAGTTGAAATTCTGCCTGTTCAATGTCAATACTTTCGGTAATTTGATCACCTCTTGGAGGATTATCTGGAAATAAAACGCTGTCGTAATGATCAGTCGTCATCAGTAAAATTTCTTCATTTTCAACATCTTGATCATTTCTTGCCGAAATATCTAAAAAAAAAAAATTTTTAATAAAAAGTTGCTCCAATTATTAATACAAACTTAAACCTTATATTATTTTGTAAGCATAAGAAATAAATACTTTGAATACTAAAAATGACATAAGAAATACCTGATGTTGAAGGAGACTCTTGAGAAATTGTTGATATACTCTGCTTATATTTTTGTTTTAAACTAGTGAAATTCGAGTAGCATTGTCGGTGATAGCCTTCTTCTGAAGACACTTCTGATGGTAAAATCACGTCACTGTACTTTAAATTATATTCTTGACGGATTTTTAATGTTATCCGACATTTATTTAAGGTATGCTCAGTAAATAGATTAACCTTACCAGCATCTTTGTTTTCACATATCACACATCTTTGTTTTTCAGACGCATTTTATTTAAAAAAATACTTAAAATTGAATAAAACAATTTATATATTTTATAGAAAATAATTTTCTACATTAGCGATAACCGGTTTTTTAATTTCGCGATTAACCGAACTTTTACTAACGGCGATACTAATTTCACTTATAGCGGTCGCGTCCATATCATCTTCGGCGATGATAGTCCGTTCTTCGATCGATGGTAAAATTCATTCATTAGAAAAAGCCAAAACAGCGAACGATTCATCGGCGACATTAGGAACATTAACAACGATAGGAAGAGCGTATATGGAGTTTCGCAATTATGGGAGTCTAATAAATAATTACGCAAATTGTTCTTGAATCGCAATATACACGCTGTACCATCTATATCTGTGCGACGTCTCCGTTCATCCTCAGAATGAGAATCAAAAACAAAGAAAAAAGAATCTAACCTAAACATAGCCACAGACAGCCCCCCAGCGGTAAATACTAGGAAGTTATACGTGGCGAAAACGCACAACAATCTTTGGGGAAGTGTAAAATACGGACCCTCACTTTCTATTCCCACCCTATTATTATCCGCAAAAGTGACGGCTGCCCTACTTGTAATATATCAAACTTGCCAACTATAATTATGAATATTTATTATCATCAGGAAACATTAACCCACATTACTATACCCCTGTCAAATGACAATTCTCGATTCCTACTTAAATATGGTTTTAATAATTCATCGGTTACGCGTTCAGGAAAACCATAACGAATAAAATTCACAACTTTTCCTAACAATGGATCTTTTCTGGTCTCAGATCTAATTAAATTTGTGTCAATGGGTAATTAGTCCTCAACAAAATTCAAATAATGAAAATTATCAACTAACTCTTCCTCCTCTTCTGGTAAAGGTAACCTTGGCAAAGCGCCTGCATTAACATTTTCATTCCCTTTTATATATTTAAATGTATAATCAATATTCGAAAGGAATAATGACCAACGCTGCAGTTTTCCCGCTGCCATCTGCGGTAGACCTTTCTTTTCACCAAACAATGCCTGCAGTGGCTTGTGATCAGAAACTAACTCAAATTTACAACCTACTAAGTATTGGTATAATTTATTTACTGCCCAATAAATACTAAGTGCTTTTTTGTGAATCATACTGTAATTTTTTCCGCTTTTGTCAAAACTCTAGAAATAAAGCATATAGGTCTCTCTGTTTTATCTTTTTCAACATGCATTAATACAGCTCCAATTCCGTAATAACTTGCATCACATAAAAACCTTAATGGTTTATTCTGATTGTAATGTACTAGTATCTTATCTGAAGCTACCTCTTTTTTAGCACATTCAAAAGCTTTATCACAGTCCTTCGTCCAATTAAATTCGCTATTTTCATTCAGTAACTCATATAAAGGTCTTAATTTAATTGCCAAATTTTGTATGAATTTAGAATAATAATTAACTAATCCTAAAAATGAACGTGTTTCTTGAATATTTTTCGGACGCGGCGCTTCCAAAATCGCTTTAACTTTGTCAGATCTTTTTTCTAAACCTTTAGATGAAATACGATGACCTAAATAATCTATACTCTCTTTGAAAAACTCACATTCTTTAAGATTTAACCTAAATCCCAAGGTATTTAACCTATTTAATACTTAATAATAATAATAATAATAATAATGTCTTTATTTCCACATCATTTCTAGCTTATACATTATTTCTAATTTGGAGTGCCATTGAGATAAATGAGATGCACGTGGAAAAGGTCGAAATTCAGTGATGGAATCACCTAGGCTATTCCATCTTGCTTCATTCAACCTGTACATGTTTTCGTGATTTTCAAATATATTTCGGCGTTACATGCTCAATTTTATGAATGAAATGAAAAATATAGAGATAAATCTTAAGAAAATTAAAAATTAAAGAATAAATAAAGAATAAAGAAAGGCCAAAGAAAAGAGAAAAAAAAACAATAATAGTAATGTATAAATCGACAGATTATGAAGATAATGAAATCACTCAGTCACATTCCCACAGAACCACAGTAATACAGTAAAGGGTAAAAACGTTTCTTTTTCTGAGTATTATGTATGATATCTAGAGTAATAGTATTCAAACATACGAGCTTTAAATTGCTTGATATTCAATGATTTAAAAGACAAAGGGGGGACATTATATGTTCTTGCTATATTGAAAGTAAAGCTTCTCTCAAAGATAGATGTCTTATGAATTGGTGAAGTAATTAAACCCTTTGTCCTTATATTAATATTATGCACGTGAGTTCTAAACACTATTTTTCTATGAAGGTATGCTAGTTTATTTTCAACGATGATCTTATGGAAGAACAAAATCGAGTGAAACTCCCTCCTACTCTCCATACTCAACCAATTGGCTTCAGAAAGTTTATGAGATATTTTGTCAAATTTTCATATTCCATATATAAAGCGTAAACAACAGTTCTGAACTTTCTAAATCCGCTTCTTCTGAAATTGAGTCAGACATTTGCCATATACAACGTCACCAAAATTGAACACAGAGAGCACCAGAGAATCGCATAACAATATCTTGGTCTCTGTTGGAACCACCCAGCGGTATCCATAAAGTATTTTTAGTTTATAGTATGCTCGTTGAATGCAATTTGCAACATGTTGGTCGAACCGCAAGGAGGTTTCAAAAGCAAGTCCAAGATTCCTCACTTTATCCCTTATCTGCAGCGTTGCGTCAGCTGTTTTGATCTTTACCTTATTCCTCGCATCTAAAACAAAATTTTTCGAGCCGAACATCATGACACAACATTTTTTTGGGTTTAAAAATGAATGATGTTTCAACGACTGATTATAAAGATCATTCAACTCTTTGTTGATTATTTGACAGGAACAAATTTTTTTTATACAATTTTTACAGTCTTGTAAGATAGTTTGAGAGAATATAATAAATTGTAAAATGTATGAACACATTGACAATTGAGCCTCATTTCTAGAACTAGGAAAGTTACTCAAACAAATGGAAATGACCAATAAAAAAATTCTTAAAAAACCAAGAACACTTGCTTTTGAAAAATTAAACACTTAAATTTAAAATTAATAAAAATTAATATTATGCACGTGAATTATATTTTATTATTAATTAATTCATTAATTAATAATAAAATTAATTAATTAATAAAAATTATTTAAAACAATTGAAAATTATTTTCACTCTGAATCACTTTCATTACCCACACCCGCGTTACATCCATCAGCACAAGAAAATGCACAGTGTTGCAGACATAAATATTGGCCACATTCCTTGCAAGAATATTTGGTGTATCGTTTTGTTTTATTTTCCAAACATAATCCGCAGCGCTTGCGTCCACCAGCATCAGTAGCTGCTGAGTTGCTTGAAGCTCGTGGTGGTATTTGATCATTGGGAAGGAGTTCTCGAAGACGTGAGGTCATGGTGCGTGGCAAATTGCTGAGCTGCACTCGCATAATGAACTGATCTCTGATGAGTTGATCCCGCAATTGACGAAGGAAAAGTCGGCGAGCTGGCACGTTTTGTCCGTTCCCCAGACTGATGACTTGGCTGTTGATGCCAGCCACATTTAAAATTGCGTAAAAAACAACCATTGGCCACCTTCTTGTACCTGCTTGGACATTGTAGGCACGGGACATTTTATCCACCATGTCCACACCAATTTTAATACGAACGGTGATTATAATACGAACATTAACAAAGCATGGACATGGACAATAAGCAGTATATATGTTGGCTGAAAATTACATAGGTTATTCTCTTACTGATTAGCGCAAAATACGGCGTCATCAAACCATAGAAACTGTCGCAGATATAAAGTACCTACTAGAACAATACACTACATATCCTCCCTCACAAATTTAAACGATCAGGGGGTTTTACATTTCTCTTTGGTCTCTCCAAATCAAAGTCTTATCATGTAGAAGTTGTTCTAGAAGGGAAATAGTTCGATTGTTTGATTAAAATTGAACGAATTGGACATAAAATCATTATTATGAATGAATCCTTCGAAAACATAACTTAAACTCATTTATTTTTAAAAAGAGAATTGTAAGAAACAGACTATTTCTAAGATTTTTTTTTATAATTCAATGTGATCCTATAAGGAACTTTTGGCCTCAACAATAAGTCATCAGCCATCAACAGGTTCTCCTTTTTTTTTTTTTCGCTGATAGTGACTATACTCTCAGGATTTACTAGGACACATGCGCCAAGAGCACATTTTCTTTTTTAACTTTTTTCTTCATACACAAACATGACCAAGTTTCAGTTGAAGTATATTTTTTAATATAACCTACTATTGATTCAAATACTTTCATGTCCTTGAGCGATAACAAAAATGCTAGATAAAGAGGTTGTTTGTATGACAGGAGACTATTCAATTCCAATAGAAAATTAATACAATGGTGCGGAAATTACTACAAAATAACAATAAGTGATTTGGAGATCCAAGTTCCCCACATTCACATAATGGAGATTACAACACAATGGAGACACCCATACAACGCTAACTCTTCTAAGATTAACCCTAAATCGACATGGACTCCGGATAAGTAAAGTTCATACTTCCAAAGACCTAATCGCAACTCAAATATATTTAACAAACTCTCTATGATATTATCTATATATATAAAAATGAATTGCTGTGCGTTAGTCTCGCTAAAACTCGAAAACGGCTGAACGGATTTATCTTATCTTAGTCTTGAAATGTTCGTGGAGTTCCAGGGAAGGTTTAAAAGATGAGAAAAAATCGAATAATTGCTGGGAAAACTCTGAAAACAGCACTTTTCTATTTCCCATACAAACGTTTCTAAATAAAATGTGGAGTTAATATGAATTTTATCGGACTGAACGGATTTATTTTATCTTAGTCTTGAAATGTTCGTGGAGTTCCAGGGAAGGTTTAAAAGGCGAGAAAAAATCGAATAATTGCCGGGAAAACTCTAAAAACAGCACTTTTCTATTTCCCATACACACGTTTCTAAATGAAATGTGGAGTCAATTTGAACTTTACTACTATCCGATAAAGTTCATATTAAATTATTCGCGTGCGCTTTGGAGGATTTGATGTCGCGTTCCGAAACTAAACAGCGAACGTGACAGAATCGGATAGTCACAAAATGTAATAAATCATCAGTAGTACTGATTTTTAATCAATTTTCAAATTTGCGTAACTTTATTTTAGCTAACTTCAGTTGTTACCGTATCAGACAATTTTTTTAAGTTTGATAAATCCTTAAGTTTGGTCACAACTTGAGTTTCAGAACGCAACCATAATATTTGACAACCACGGAGCTAACCTCAAAACACGGAAAAAAGTTTTCCTATTAACAAAATTGTGTTACTATCATGGTTGCGATATTTTATGAGTACATCTATGTTTGTAAGTGACGATTACCGCTACGTGCGCGAGAATTTTTTTGCTTTTGTGATCCTTTCTGGTAGTGACATTCCAAGTAGTGTGCTCTTTTTTGTTGATATTTTGGTGATAGTGACACTTTACTGTTAAGTGAGCGCGAATTTTCTTCACTTCAAATTACTATATTACGTTACGATGCCAAGGAGAAGACGACCTGACTTAGTTCGTCGCAGTCAGTCAAATGTACGAAGAGCTACCTCACGTGTTAACCGCACTGATGACCAGAGAGAGACAGATCAAGAAAATAGTCGTATTGCTATGTCAGAATTGCGTTCTTTAGTGAGTGGTAATGAAGTAAATAGGCTCAGATGCACATCAATCACAACAACAGCAAGCACGACATAATGAAATTGAGCGAATCTGCAGACGCAGTGCTTCTGTGATTCTTGAACGAGCTGCATTCCACTATGATCCGGCAATTGATTATTGTGCCGACAAATCGGTAACAATTCACCTCGGAATTAAATATGTGTCCTCCGTCGTTCAGAAATCAAATTGAGAGAATAGTTCAAAATGAATAACCAGTTAGAATTTTTATATCTTTGTTCCTACATATTTATTCTAAGGGGGTAAAAAATTAACTAAATTTTAGCTAACTACAGTTGTTTAATATCTATCAGATTATTTTCATATATATTGATAAATCCTAAGGTTGTTTACAAATTTAAATTCTGAAAGCTACCATAATATTTGACATTTGACAACCAACTAATGTATCGATCTATCCTCTATGACATAAAGTCTATGTCGATCGATACCTCATACAAAGAGTGCATCCTTCTATATTCGTGAGTGGCGATTACCGCTACGTGCGCGAGAACTTTCTTTACTTTGGTGATCTTTTGTGATAGTGACATTTCAAATTATGTGCTCTTTTTTTTTGACCTTTGATGATAGTGACAATTTACCTCTAAGTGCGCGAGATCTTTTCTCACTTATATTGTTTACAATTTACAATGCCGGGGAGAAGACGACCTGACAGGTCGTGGCAGTCAATCAAATGTGCAAAGAGCTACCTAAGGATAAAATATATTATATAACATTCAGATTGAGTTTCACTGAGTGAAACTTAACATATTAACTAAACGAGTATGTTCTCGGCGGTTATCCCATTATTAAGAGTGATAACTTAATTTCTAAATCAATTTTGAAATGGACGAAATATCAAAATGCATCATTTCTGTTTGGAAATTTCTGACTTCAAGTAGAAATTATGCCTTCTGACATTTCAAAATTATTTCAGAAATTGAGGAAGTTCTGATTCAATTTTGAAATAAATTGAAATCAGGAATTTACAATTAGAAATAATTCATATTGATTTTACGTTAATTCAAAAATTAAATCAGAAATTTAGGTATTATTCATCATAAGGGACTAGCCACCTGAAACTTACGTAGAGTATAGTATTTCAATTTCAATTTATTATTAATATACTGCAACTCAACGGCTGGATCGACTTGAGTGAATTTTTGTATATGCATTAATTCGTTTATCCTGATAGCTTGGAATGTCATGGCAGGACAACGTCTGTCGGGTCCGCTAGTTAATATTATAAAAGCCATTCACCGCGACCAACTGTGAGTAGTCAGATCTACGGATATTAACGGGATAATACTTCGTATATATATATATATATATATATATATATATATATATATATATATATATATATATATATGCATAGAGAAGTTATGCAATTTAGCTCAACACACTTATTGCCGCATAGAGATGCAAAGAAGCTAAACCAATGGTAGGTATAATGGCATAGTACCGTAGGACAACGTCTCAGTGCAATCTCTTGAAAACAAGAAGTCGTGAAATACGCTATTATCGTTCACCGCAATGGCGTCTAAATATACTGACCGTAAGTTCTTAACTATATTCTCAGTAGAACTAAGATCATTAGATCGTTTAATACATCGATTCAAAAACTCTCGATTACTTTTCAGTTGATGTTTATTGATGATATTCTTCCAATAGCTGCATTCAGTTTTGATTCTTGCATGAGTTACCACGTCAATCCCGACTTGCAAAAGCACTTTCTCCTTCTCCAGTAAATACTCATCTACCAGATCATACAGGTGGTCGATCTCACGTAAGTTCTCCACCTCGCCAACAGTGGACCCGTTACGCTCCATTTCTTCGAATTTTAACATTTATATATATATATATATATATATATATATATATATATATATATATATATATATATATATATATATATATATCTGTAAATTGAAATTTTATCTGGTAATTCTTGGCCCTGAAATGTAATTAAGATAATCGGAAGGGTACTTTATCGCTAGTCAATTCATTTCTCTCATTTCGTACTCGCCTCATCGTATGTTTGACTTCTGAATTTTTGAAATTATTATTGGAAAGAGAGTTCAAATGCTCTAAGATATCTGATTCCGTTATATCAACAGCAACGTTTCGAACTACGCCAACTCTTTCAGTTAAAAATTGAGGGATATATGCAAAAATTCATTGATTTGACGAACTCATTTCGACGAATATGCGATTCCTACCTAATTTAGAGATATCCACTACGTTATCACTTATTGACTTATCGTTTTTATGTAAAATCCGTACTAAACTCATGGGATGTAGGGATCCAATATTATCGTTCTTACTTTCAATGTAAATTTTAAAGGGACCTGTATCTGTTAAATCGTATGATTTAATTAGTGATTTTTTTCGGGTTTCCTGAGAACTTTCTATGTTAGTATTAGTTGACCTCTGAGACTGCACATTCAGGTCTTGAGATAAACTAGATTCTTGTGTGATTTGTGGAGTATCATTTTGCGTACAAAGGGCCAGTTTAGATTGAGATAAAATTTTATCAAATGTAACTTGATTGTAGTCGCTGTTTTCAATATATTTATCGTTAATTAAATTCAAAGATTGAGTAAGAAGAGAAGTAGTTAATTCATTTCGTGAGATAGATTTATGTTGCTCATCCATATTTGTTCCTCCTGGGTCTGGCGGATTACCGCTATCAATTGCATTCCATTCCATTATTATATTATATCTGTATTCTCGCACTTACGATCACTCGTTTAGAAATCAAAACACAGCTGTTTTAAACCCGTTTGTCTCGGAATCTCAACATGTACTGATTTGTGAGATTTGATAACAAAGGAACATAAATATATTGTGATAGATTGATCAGTTTCATTTATTCAGTTTCAGTTTAAGCTTTCAGTTCCTCTTTTATGTTTTAATCAATTTAATATTGACCATTAGCATTTTTTTCAATAAAAACTAGATAATAAATAACAAATAAAAATATTTATTATATTTTGTGAAACGAAAAATGTCGACTATGTAGGGTAATATGGAATAATTGGTATTCCATATTGCCCGAATCGCCATCTTGGAGAGTAAACTAACCTGGACGACCTGTTGGTAACAATCAGTCCATGGGAATAAAACTACTAACTAACTCGAATCCCCTACTGGGAATGACACTAGCTTTTAACCTGATTTTGATATTTTTTTAAGTATACATTACAGAATTCGGAATACTGACTTCTAAAAAAAGTAAAAATCTTCAAAACCAAACAACTTGAGTAACACAGAAACTTATTTTTTCACTGACACAATATGAACTACTGTTCTTCTCAGAGGGCTCGTGAAGACTTTTGACGTGCTTCCGCTAGGTTGCAGCACTCAACAAGTGAAATATCAAGTTGTTTCATTTTACCCTCCGTCCTATATATATATATATATATATATATATATATATATATATATATATATATATATATATATATATATATATATATATATATATATATATATATATATATATATATATATATATATATATATATATATATATATATATATATATATATATATATTTATAGGTTTATTTTTTACTAGGTTAATGTCATCAAATAACTTTCGCAAATAACAACTATCTTCAATAATACAAAAACTTTCATTTACGCGTTTAGATTATTTACGCGTTTAGATTATACATCATTTTCAAAATATCTAATATCAACTCAATCTATAATTCAACAATCTTTACATGAGTTATAAATCAAATCGTAGGTGTCGCGTTTGTCTCGTCACATGATAAACTTCTCTCTCCTATCATCTCTTCTCAGTCTTCAAGGTGGATTATATTATGATATATTCTTCCGAAATACTCTATGTCAGATCTTGAATTGATAGTTTTTTTCTCTTCCCTTTGTATGGCTATCATCTCCGTTTATTTCTCTTAAGTTGATTTTTTCCCTTCCGATAATTTTCGTATTTCCAAAATCGAATGAATGTGATTGCTCGATTGCATGTTCTGCAAAGGCAGTTGTTTTCTTGTTTGTTCTCACCGAATATTCATGTTCATATAATCTTCTGTGTAAGTATTGTTTTGTGTTGTCTATATAACGTGAATCACAATCAATGCAATTTATTGAATATATAGTATGAGTTTCGTTTTTTAATTCAATTCTTGGTTTCAACTTGGTGTATAATGAACCAGTTATATTGTTTGGTTTATGGCTTATTTTTATATTATCCTAGCTGGCCCGGCGAACTTCGTACCGCCTTAGCGTAGCTTTGATGCACTACTTTATTTTGTATAGCTGACCTATCTTATGTATGAGTACCTATTCGATATGAACTGGAATCTATAATATCCTCCATATAAGAATGAATCCTTATTTCCCTGGTCTCGCCATACCTGAGGACTTTACTAATTTTTTATTGAATAAAAAACAACATATATGTTTTCATAATAGTGTTTATTCCATAGGGTACAATTTCACTCATATTTTTACAAATCACTATTGAACAACATTGCATTATGAAGTAAACACTGAGCTCAACACCACGCGCGCTCTAGAAAGCAACTTATAGCCTCTATATCCTTCACTGTTTCTCTCTATTCCAATGCTTTTCGATAAACTATATTTTTAGTTTTATGTTTTGGCGCGTAAATAAATAATGTTGATGGTTTTCCGACACGGGAACAGGCGACATATAATTGGCCATGTGAAAAACATGGATTTTCTAGGTTGATGCCACATACACTTAGCGACTGCCCCTGCTATTTATTTATTGACATTGCAAATGCAAGCCGCACTGGAAACTGTAAACGTTTAAAGCTGAATGGCATGTCGTTCGGTATCATAAGGATGCGTGGGATTAAAACATCTTCGCCTTTGTACTTTCCTTTCAAAATTGTGGCTTCGATGACGTTGTTCAATAATTTCTTCACCGCAAGCCGTGTGCCATTACACACACGTGGCTGGTTTATGTTCCGTAACATAATAATTACCGGTCCGATTTTTAATTGCAGATTATGAGGTGGTAAGCCGGGCAATTCCAGCGAATTTAAAAATTCTGTTGGATAATTGACAACTTCATCTTCATTAGTAATGGAACAACTGATTTGTAATTCATCAATTCGCCAGCTATTTTCTCTTGAATCTGAAAATTCATTTCATTCACATCAACATTTTTTGCTGCCAATATAACACGTTCGCTTAACCAAACGTGATTCACGTAATTTTGAGCAATGTTTGGGAAAACCATCTCCATGAGTTCGGTCTTTGATTCACAAAAGCTACAAAAATTGGTAGGGAATGTAATGTATTCAGGTGATGTATCAACAGCAATAATACCATTACCAATATCGAGTAGTTGTTTGAAAAACACATCTCCAGACTGGTCTTCCTGCAATTCGACTCTCATGTTTATACTCAATTTAAGTGTTTTAATGTATTTCCATAAAATGGACGACTTCAAACATGCATTCAGTTCATCAGCAGCCGTTGAGCGTGGAACAACTGGCAATATTTGTCGAAAATCACCTGCCAATAGTATGATTGCACCACCAAACCGTTTTTTGTTATTTCGTAAATCTTGCATCGAGCGATCTAATGCCCCCAAAGATTTTTTGTGTGCCATCGTACATTCATCCCAAATGATCAATCCGGTTTGCTGCAGCACTTTGGCCATCGCAGAATTCCTCGAAAGGTTGCAAGTTGGAGTCTCAATAATTTGAAGGTTCAACGGCAGCTTGAGAGTTGAATGAGCTGTTCGACCGCCTTCCAACAACGTAGCTGCAATACCTGATGAAGCTAGGGCTAGTGCAATTCCATTTTGCGATCGAATCGTTGCCAAAATCAAAGATAACAAAAAAGTTTTCCCAGTTCCACCGGGAGCATCTAAAAAAATAAAATCCGCCAGATACATCGTTCACTACCTTCATGAGCGTATCGTAGGCATATTTTTGTTGTTGATTTAAAAGGGGAACTGTTCTATCAACCATTTCTCGTAATGTTTCGGAATCGTATTGGGCTTCACGTCTCAAGTCCTGATCAAATGAGTCATGCATTGGGCGATTGAGTGCTATCATTCCTATTTGTGTTAATACTTTGTTGGTAAGCATCAAGCACATGTCCTGAATCAAAATTAATGCTTCATTGTAAATTTCTTCGTTTATTTACAAATCTGCATTCGATGTTCTAAGACGCATCTGATGCAATATATCTTCCGCCATATGATCTTTGTATTTATGCCATAAATCAGTCGATGTTGATGGGAAGCATGTAGACAAAATTATAGAAAATAATGTTCGTATTTGTTTAGCATTTGACGAAATCACAGCATCTTCGACTCAGTGGTCCCAATGAGTGTCATTCTCTAACAATCCCAAATGTTGACAGGCTTCTCTGTATATGCTACACAATACACCATTAACAGTTCGCAGATGTTGGAATGATGTTGGACCACGAACATTGACTAACAGTAAACGCAAGTGAAAACACTCGTCTTGACTGGGATGGACTTCATAAAGACGGCCTAGTGCATTGGTGAAAAATACTCGTGGGTAACTTGGAACTGGCTGTCCTCGTTTTCGTCGTTCAAATTTTTTTGATGATTGATTACAGGTATAATCTTGGCATTTCGGAGTAAAGTAACGTTCTGGCAAAATCATTATTCTGGCACATTTCAAAGAAGCTGGTTAATGTTGTCGATGATGGCCTGTCAACTCGTTGTGATACGTTTGCATCTGTAAAATACACCCGTTGACCATTTTCCAAATGTACGGCCAAGTGAACAACAGTATGGTGTCGTTCATGTATAGGAAACGAAAATATACGCCACATGCCTTCGTAACTACTAACATAGCGGCCCATTTGATATTGAGTGACTTCATCATTTGAATTTTCGGCAGCAACTCCGAAGACAGCCATGTCACTACCTTTGTTCACATACTTGCAAATGTATTTAATAGATTTCACTGAATGGCAAAATTCGACGTTTATGTGTGCTTTATATGCCTTGCAGAGTAATGGCGAAAACGGAACAACTCAACGATTATCGACTTCGATGTCCTGTCAATTTACTTTGACTATTGTTGGCTTTCCATTGTCATCAATGAATCGGCGGCGATAAAGTGGATATCCATCATTTCCAGTAATAGTTTCTGCTACTAATTGTTTTGGGCAGCGTTTTGAACATTTTCCTTCAACTATACACGGAGAAATGGGATTTAATATTCCACATGGACCATGTATCATATTTTCTGTAATAACCTCATGTAACAGTGGGTCTTCATTATTATCGGGAATTTCTGCTGATATCACATTATCAATTTCATATGGTCTTATCCTTTCAATCAACCAAATGAGGATATGTGCATGTGGCAATCCGCGTTTTTGCCACTCAACTGAGTACATCCAACGTGTTAGTCTAGCCTAACACGCGATGCTTAACAATGAAATCTATGAGTGATTTTAATTTCATTTTGAACACCCTTACAGTGATATCGTGGCGATCAATAGGTGATTGTCTAGTAAATAATTTCTGTCCACTTTGGATTGCATGTGAACGTGATAAACAAATCTGGTGTGCCATAATGTCGCACATAGTTCATCGCATCTTGCGCATATTCATGCATATTGCGCGGACTTCCGACGTATGTTGCTGGGAGAATAGTTGTTCTGCCAACATTCTGTGCATTTCCATCAGCATTAATGGCATCCCGAAGATGAATGTATTCCTCGGAACGGAGTTTTGCCTGGTTCAACCTGATAAATGTCAATCGTTCAGTTTCAACTTTCACATACATATCCACAGCATATTAACATATTGGCTAAATAGACGCCGACACTTTAAGATGTGATTGTCCTCATTTTGACGAACCATCAGTCTGTATGAATAATAATTCATTGAACTAACTTTTTTGTTCGTTTCAGCACCTGTAAAAAAATTTTAGTTAGTTAGTAAATAGTTTAATGTAGTAAACATATATTGTTAATTTACCTGTAACTGGATTTATCATCTTAATTGAAAAATGATAGCCGTCTTCACCTTGCCAAAATAGGATAGGATATTGTAAGGCATCATAAGATCGTTGTGTTTCAGACACACGCTGAAGTTGATCGTTCCGCCGATGTAAAACAATGTCTCGGTTTTCTAAATTTTCTCCTACGACGACAATAGCCACTTCATCAATTGTTGGCGCATTTAAACGTCCTGCAGGCGCCTTATCGGCTCTGATGACAATTTTATGATTATCTGATGGCATGCGGTCTAATGCAGTTGTGAATAATGCAACTAATTCATTGTGTTGATGGAAAAATGTTTGAAGTGGTTCCACAATGGATCTTTTCACTGAGTTGTTGTGTGCGCAGCGCTGATCGACTTCTCTTGCTGAATTGCCCATGGAATATATTCGCAAAAATTTATAGTCTTCATCAGGCAGTGGCAATAAGGAACCTGTTCTATGATATATTTGACCCTGAATCTGCAAGAATATAAATATGTATTTGGGTAATTGTATAGCAAATTGTTTGTACCACCATGTGGCTTGCGAAATACTGCCACAATACTTTACATCATTTCAAATTAAAACTACTTCAAACCTCGACATTGAACAGCAGCCTTCCATGGCAGCTATAGGTAGTAGGCTTTACCAAGTATTGGGACTAGAGGATTCGATCCCGGTCGATTTTTCTAGTCCCGGGATTTCGGGATTATCGACTGTTAATACCGGGATCCCGGGATAGTCCCGGGATTTTATTGGTAAAGAAAATGGTAGCAATTAAAAAGAAGTAAACATATCAAAATCAACCTTTTATTTTAAATCTTTACTTAAATCTTCAAAAACAAAACAAAATTATTATTTCTTCTAATAAAATTAACAAACTAGGCCCTTATAAAAATTATTGCCTAGTTTGTTTATTTTATATTTTACAATAAACTTAAAAAAATCAACTTCTAATATTTGTCGAAAGAGATCAATGTTAATAGGACTACTAATATTTCAAATAAAATAGACCAGGAACTATAATTTACTTATTTAAGCCACGAAAATAAAATCTAAGAAATAACAACGCATCCAACGTCTCATCCGAAAGCATGCTCCTTAATTTGTTGCACAAATATGAAGCAGCGGAAAACGCGCGTTCAGGCTCGATGGAAGTTGGAGGAATCGTCAATAAATTTTTATAAGCCTTCTCCAAATTATGACCTCGTGTGGAACTAGCCTCAAAAAGATTCATTTCTTGTTTAATGATCTTAGAAAGATCAGTTTCTTTAAATGCTTCAGGATTTATTATTTTCATACTGTTTTCTATTTCGTTCTGAAGCTTTTCTTTTAATGTTAAATCAGTCTTACTGGTGGGTTCAATGTTCATGTCATTTTCTTCATTATCGCTATTTTCAATTTTTCCAGGTAACAAAATAATCTGTTTTTTTATAGTCATCTTGCTTGGACTTGAAAATAACTCCTTTAAATCACAATCAGTCTCTAACTCAGTCTTCTCAGTATGAGGATTTTGTAAATAGTTTAATACTCCACTTAACTCACTGCGTCGACGATCTTTCAAGCGGTTCAATAAATGTGTCTTCAATTTAGAAGCCAAAATTGAGTCATTGTCACGCAATTCTTGAAAAAGAAACTTGAGTGTAGCATCCGCTGTGCACAAATTGGCATCAGAACGACAAAGTGCTTCTACAGATAATTTAACGGGTGCCAATACCTTGATTATCTCACTAATGAGTTGGAAATCTGACTCTTCAAATGGTACAGGATTATTAAGATCAATAAGTGCCTTTTTTACGCTAGTTTTTAAAAAATCAAATCGCTCCAGCATTGTAAAGAGACTGTTCCAACGCGTTTTACAGTCCAGTAGTAAATTAAGCTCTCTTCCATGTTCTTTTTTAACATATTTTTGAAGTATTGTATCATTCTTCAAGGATGCTCTTTTGAAAATAAGAACCACTTCACGAACTTTCTTTATTAATTCATTAATATTGCGATCATCATAAGTCAAATCTCGACCGTTTCCAGTTTCAATTACTAATCCTGAGTCTAGTTCTTCATCATCATCCGACTCATCCGAGTCATCAAAATCATCACTGGCAGTCTCATTTACAGGTGTCTTTTTATACAACAAATCACAAACGGCTAAATGAATACCATGTGCAAAACAAACTTGGTGTTCTGCATTAACAAGTTTTCCAACCTTCAGCATTACATTTGGACCATCAGTTACTATTGCCACAATATCTGTATCTAATGAGATATGAAAATCCAAAAGCCGCTTTTTTAAAGTATGAACACAAGTTTCGGCGGTCAGCGATTTATCAATTCGAATAAGTCCCAAATTCCACTTTTTGTTTATTGAATGAATATTTAAATTCATATATCTCTTATTAGACGTAGACGTCCATTCGTCAAAACTTAGACTAAATCGTTGTCCTTCTTTTTTCAATGTAGATAGTTCAGCTGTTATTTGTTTTTTTATCTTTACACTATAGTCTAGTACTCTGTTGCGGATTGTTGAAGCAGATTTAGGTAAGTCTGAGTACCCTTTTGCTAACAGTAACGATCTTAAATCTTTTGATGTCACAAATACGCTAAAAGGAAAACCATCTAGCGCAGTCATACGGGCCAAAACATCGTCAAGAGTATCAGATTCAGGTTTAACAAAATAGTCGGTCATTTTTCTTTTCGAAGGTGGTCCTTCATTATTTTGACTTGTTGA
Organism: Henosepilachna vigintioctopunctata; assembly: GCA_030704895.1. Lineage (NCBI taxonomy): Eukaryota > Metazoa > Arthropoda > Insecta > Coleoptera > Coccinellidae > Henosepilachna > Henosepilachna vigintioctopunctata. The sequence continues at coordinate 309,469 of JARQZJ010000013.1, forward strand.
GGAAGATGCCTTAGCAGAATCTATTTTTATGGAATGTTTTGAAAATAGATGAGTATGTAGGCCTTTGGTTGATCCTCCTAAGGTTTTTAAAATAGCTGAACAACGCTTACATTTTGCCGAGCTACCCATTTTGTCGACTAAAAAATGACTCCACACTGACGTAACGTCTTCATCTTTTTTATGTTTGACATAAAAACTTTCCTTAGAAAGTGACATTGTTTACTTCTTAAACCTAAAACAATAAGAAAAGAACATTTGAATATGTGTACAAAATAAACATAACCTCTTAGATCAACAGAAAAAACATTCGCTGTTTTTCATATATATTTAGCCATACACATTAGTGCATTGTATATATATATATATATATATATATATATATATATATATATATATATATATATATATATATAAGATATTTCTCTCCCAAGGTGGAATAAAACTGATTGGTTTCTCTGTAAACAAAGTAATTTTATTTAGCGTAAGTCCCGCATGGCATGTTTCACAAAACCTTACTTATCTAACACAGTCTTACCTGTAAACAAAGAAACTACAATAAATGTTTCTTCTTCCCCTCTTAATGTACGGAACTTATAAATTATAAATTTTATTTAGTTTGAACAATAAAATATCAGTCAATCTATCTCAACAGCTCATTTCGTGTTTTGACAGTGACAGACCACTGACAATTTAGTAAACGCGGCACAATTAGGCGCGTTCAGAAATTAAAGAAATATTTTTCTTTACATCTCCCCTTCATGGTGAGAATTATACAAGTAATTCTCAAAATGTTTAGGATAAACTATTCATAATACTCTTCACCCAAGCTTTCACTATTTATTCCTTCTTCCATTCGTATAAGTTTTGTTATATGGTATATTCCTGTTTCCTTTCTTGTTCTTCCTGTATTTATTTTGTATATTGTATTGGATATTTTTCCTGTTATTTCAAACGGGCCGATTCTTAAGTTGTCCATCTTGTTTCTATTCATTTTGTTTCCGTTTTCAATATAAACCAGTTCTCCTATATTAAATTCTATGTGTTTTCTTCCTTTATCAAATATTTTTTTATTATAAGTATGGGATCTTATTGTTCTCTCCAGTGCTTCTTCTCTATCTTTAATCCATCTATCTATATTTGTTGGTTGTCGTAGTTCTTGTGGTAAGATACTGGTGTCTTTTCCTTCTAATAAATATTCTGGTGCAAAGCCTGTCACCGAGTGTTCGGTTTCATTATATTTATCTATACATTCTCTTGCAACTGATGTCCAGGATTTCTTCTCCTTCTTTTCATTGATTTTGCATCTCATTTTATTTACTAGTGTCTGGTTCAATCGTTCATTAAGTCCATTTGAAAATGGAGTATCTACTGCAGTAAAAATTAGTTGTACATCATTATCTGTCAGAAATTCTTTAAATTCTTTCGAATTTAATCCTGAATATTGGTCTGCTAGTAAAATATCAATTTTTTCTGTCTCTAGAACCTTATTCACTAACTTAATGAAATCCGCAGCACTCTGTGTTTTAGATGTTAGAATGAACGCAAATCTTGTGAAATGATCAACCAACAAATGTAGGTATTTCTTTGTAGATCGTTGTCCTCCAAAGCCACCAATAGTATCTATCGACATTATTTGAAATGGTTTTGTCGCTGGTCCCAGATGCGACATCAATCCGTATTTATTTTGGCCTCTAGACTTATTCTTGATACAGGTGTCACAAGTCTTACATATATTTTTTATATTTTTTGTTAGACTCTTGGCTGTATAATATGGGCTTATCTTATTTATCATTTGCTGGATTCCTAAATGGCACCATTTGGTATGTACTTCTTTTATTAGTGTTATACTTGATTCTTCAGTTAATATAATTTTCTCCCTATTTCTTATTTTTTTGTAGAGTATTCCATTTCTTTCAATCAATTTGTGTTTTTCTTTTTCTATTTTCTGTTGATCTGCCTTAATATCTTCTAATTTTATATGATTTACCATCTTTAATACTTCTTCTTCATTATCATTCTCTTCCAATACTGGATTTCTGCTGAGACTATCTGCTTCTGTGTTATTTTTTCCAGGTATATATTTAACATTAAAGTCGTATTGAGACAAATAAAATGTCAATTCACCGAGTTCTTCATCTGTTCTTGCTTTTATGTTGAGATTTTCTAGTGGTTTGTGATCCGAGAAAACTGTGAATTTTCTTCCAATTAGCCAGTATTGCCAGTATTTAATTGCTTCTTTGATTGCTAAACATTCAAGGTATATTGCCTTCTTCCTTTTTTGTGTGTCATTAAGTTTCTTTGAGAAATATCCAACTGGTTTTTCTTTTCCATCTTTTTGTATCTGTTTCAATATTGCACCTATACCATTCAGTGAAGCATCTGTGTAAATTCTTATAGGTAAATCTTTATCAAATATTTCCAGTACTGGTTGTGAGCATAATATCTTTTTTATATCTGAGAATGATTTCTCACATTCTTCTGACCATGTAAATTGTATATTTTTCTTCAGTAATCTATGCAGTGGATCTAGTATTATTGAATTGTTAGGTATGTATTCACGGTAGAAGTTGATCTTGCCTAAAAATTGTCTAACGTTCTTTTGAGTCTTCGGTGTTGGAAAATTTCTTATTGAAATAATGTTATCTTTGATAGGCTGCATTGTGTTGTTTCCTATTATATGTCCTAAGTATTTTACGGATGTTGCTGCAAATGTGCATTTTTTAAATTTTAGTCTGAATCCTTCATTTATTATTGCTTGTAGTACTTGTTCTATGTGTTCTATATGTTTTTCAAATGATTGTGAAAATATTAAGATGTCATCAATGTAATTTTCTGTAAATTCTTTTAAGTTATACTTTCTCAATATATTCGATAAGATTCTCTGGAAAATTGCAGGTGATGTTTTCAATCCAAATGGCAGGCATGTCCATTGGTAGTGTCCTTCTTGTGTAACAAATCCTGTTTTCTGTCTGTCTTCAATGCGTAGTGGTATAGACCAGAACGCGGAATTTATGTCCAGTGTGGTAAAATATTTACAATTTCTTGCTTTTATTATCAAGTCACTTATCAATGGAAATGGTTGTGCTTGTGGTACGATTATCTTATTTAATTCTCGGAAATCAATGCAGAGTCTTGATTTGGTGTTTTCATCTCTCTTAAAGGCCAATGTAACTGGTGCTGAAAATGGACTATATGATTCTTCGATTAAGTTGTTTTTTAGTAAATTTGCTATCTGATTTTCTATTTCTATTTTGTCCTCTATTGTACAACGGTATGGCCTTTTGCTGCAGTATCTATCTACGAGTAAGTCTATCCGGGCTTCATATTCTTTTACTGTCCCTACATCATATTTATCTTTGGCGAATACATTATCATATTTATCTATTAATCTTTGTATTTGTGTCTTCTTGTTATAGTCTAAATGATGTAAGTTTGTAATAAATTCATTTTTATTCACATGCTCATTAAAATTTATTCGAATTTCTTCTTCTGCTTTTTCTTCTAATCTATTCATAGTTTCTGTCTCTATTCTCTCTTTCTTTTGTATTATTCTTAAATCTTCATCTTGGGTTAGGTTAAATTTTTTATCATGTCCAGTCCTATAATGAAATCTTCAAAATCAACATTGTCTACAATAAACACATCAACATTTTCTTCTACATCAAAAATCTTTACTTTTATGTTTATTAAACCTTTCGTGTATGTCACACCATTGACAGTTTTTAATTTTATTCTATTTGCATCTTCTGAAACACTCTGTATTTTTACTAATCTTTTGTTGATTAGAGAGACCTGGGAACCTGAATCATATGTTCCATTTACTAGTATTTTGTCTTCTAATAACATTTTTATTTTTATCAATGGTGTGATTACTCGTTTTTTGTTTCTTCGTTTAGATTAACTTCTAATACCGAATTACTTCCAATGATTTTACTTTCCTTTCCTTCTTTTTTAAACCAACATGACTGTTCTGGGTGATATCGGGTACCTTTATTCAAATTTTCGCAGATTTTACATGGCTTCTTATTTATAATGTGTTTCTTGTTATCTTGTTTATCTTCTCTTTTTAATAAAGTTACTGTTGACCAATCCTTCGCACTTCTTTATTTCATGAAGCAATCCTGTTGAATTTTCGCACTTTTCTGGATCAATTCTGTTTCTTATATATTCAGGTAAGCCAGCTGCTATCAGCATCACTAGAGTTTTCCAATATCTTCATCCATTTCTAATAACAGTTTTTCTTTTCTTATTGCATATTCCATCAGAGATCCTTCTTTATGTCTGTAATATATAGCATACATTCCTGTACTCCATCCTTTATCAGCAAATGTTTCCAAAAATTTTTCTTTCCATTCCGACCATTCTGCTTCTATTTTCAGGGTTTTCAGTGTAGCCGAGTGCCAGTCTGCACATGATTTGTCCAGAAATAATCTTAATATTTCTATCTTTGTTATATCTTCATTAATTTCATGTCGTTTGCATTCTTTTTCAAATGTATCCATCCATTGTTTTGCATTTGTGAATTTACAAACAAATTTTTCAATCATAAATCTTTCTGATATATTTTTTAAATTCAATTTGTTTTCTTTTTTGGAGTAGTATCTTCTGATTTTGTTTGTTTTATTTCGTTGAGGTACATATCGTTGAACATTAGGTTTTCATCTTCGTCAAAATAGGTATTTATCATTTCTTTTTCACTACAAGTTATCCATATTGTTCTCACTGCACCTCTTTGATTCAAGCTCCTTTTTAATCGTTTAAAGCTGTCCGTTTTGCTGAGAGCGACATGTTTACTTGCAATTTTATCATCTTCTTCCAAGGTATACTTCTTGTTATCTTCTGTTGATATTGAGGTTATAATGATAACATTTGACTTTTTGTCTGTTTTTGATGCTACGTATGTGAAGGTAAATTGTAGTTTTGGTGCCATCATGAACAAGTATTGTAGTTTTATAAGATATTTCTCTCCCAAGGTGGAATAAAACTGATTGGTTTCTCTGTAAACAAAGTAATTTTATTTAGCGTAAGTCCCGCATGGCATGTTTCACAAAAACCTTACTTATCTAACACAGTCTTACCTGTAAACAAAGAAACTACAATAAATGTTTCTTCTTCCCCTCTTAATGTACGGAACTTATAAATTATAAATTTTATTTAGTTTGAACAATAAAATATCAGTCAATCTATCTCAACAGCTCATTTCGTGTTTTTCAGTGTTTAAACGCGGCACAATTAGGCGCGTTCAGTGACAGACCACATGACATAATTTAGTAAACATACTTACATTTTTAGGGAGTGCGAAGACTTTCAAAATATTTTGGGTTTCGGCAAAAGGTAGGCAGAACTCATTTTAACGACTAATCGTCAGCAATTCTATATTTCAGAGGAATTAAAAATATAGAAATATTTTTCAATTTTAGAACCAGGAAACCTGCATATATAGTTATTTTCAATATAAAGGCGACAGTGCTTAACAACGTATATATATAAATGACATTTAAAAAATTTTAGTGTTTTGTCTAATATTACTCCTAAGTATTTTGTGTGATCTGTTGCTTGTATTTCTGTATTTGCGTATTTCATTTTCACTTTTGGTTTTTCTTTTAGTTTTGTTGTGAAATGTGTTATGTTTGTTTTGTCGGCTTTTATTTTTATTTTCCATTTTGTGTAGTAGTCTTCCAGTGTGTGTATGTGGTTTTGTATGTTGTGTATGTTTTCGTCTGTTTCCCAGCTGATAGAAATAATTGCTGTATCGTCTGCCAAAAGTGCAAGTTCTGTGTTGTCTTGTTTTTAGGTATCTCGCTTATATAGTGTATGAACACTATAGGTGATAGGATTGCACCTTGGGGAACTCCGGCTGTTATTTCCTTTTTGCTTGATTATATATTTTTTATTTTAACTTGAAATGTTCTGTTTTCTAGAAAACTGGCGATCATTTTCGTTAGGTATGATGGAAATTTTGCTTGTATAAATTTTTAAATGAGTGCTTTATGCCACACTGTATCTAACGCCTTTTCGTTGTCTAGTGTTAATATGGATGTTACTCTGTTGGTCTTTTATTCTTGTTAGTTGTTATGTTGTGCTTTTGTGTTGTTGAAATCCGAATTGTTCTTGTATTGTTTTTGAAATTGATTGTTTTTTGTGTTCATTAATTCTGATTAGTATAATATTTTCTAGAACCTTCGATAGAGTGGGTGGTAGGCTTATTGGCCAATAGTTTTGTGGAAATGTTCGGTTTTTGTTCGGCTTTTTGGATGGAAGTATTATTGCGTTTTTCCAATAAGTTATCATCGCCTTGAGTTGTAGATGTTTTATTATTCTGTTTGTGATTTTGTCCTCCCCAGGGTTGTTTATGTAGTTGACTGATTATTCTGTTGATTTTCATACGTGTTCTGTGTGATGTATTTCTGTTTTTTGTTTTGATGTTTGTTTTGTGTGTGCGTTTACGTGTTTTTCTGTGCTATAGTCAGAGTAATTTTCTGTAAGTCTGTTTGTCTTCTCGAAGGTTTCAGCGTTTGCTTCCGCCTTTTCTTGCTCTGATGTTTTAAGTCCGTCACTACTATATATTGGTAGTATGATATTTGCTTCTGTGTTTTTCTTTGAATTTTTTATTTGATTTGGTGATTGTAGTTCGTTTTTGGAAGAGTGAATTTTGTTTATATTGTTTTTTGAAAATTTTTCCAAATAGTTTCGTATTAGTATTGTTCTTGTGTATTAGATTTGGTGTGTTTTGAGTTTGCTATTTCAATATATACTGGTAGGTGGTCTGAATATAGGGCGTTGATTGTTTCTATTTTGCTTATGTTAATTTTACTTGTTAGTGCTAGGTCAATTGTTGAAGTTTTTGCAGTCTGTTGTATGGATAGTGAGTGTAGTTATTTTGTGGGTAGTGTAAGGTTTAGTTTGGAAAATTATTCAAAAAGTTTTGTAACTTCCGTCCTATGGTGTTATTGTCTGCGGAGTTCCAGTTTTTATGTTTTTCGTTTAAATCACCTATTTTTGTGATAAATGATAAGCCCATACGCTTGCCCGTTTGGTTGATTACAGAATAGTGTTTTATTTTGGGTGGTGTTTGGTTGTTTAATTTTGTTTCTTGTATGCAGATTATGTCAATGTCTATGTCTTCTGTTGAATTTTCGAGTTCATTAATTTTTTGTCCGTTGGCGTTTCATGTTAGTCATTTAAGTGTATTTGTGTTTGTGTGTGACATTCTATATTCTATAAGTTGTATTTTGATTAGAAGTTGATTTCTGGTTAGTTCTCTGACTATTTGAATAAGTTCTTTGATATTTCCTAATTGATTCAATACTTTCATTTCATTACTAAGTGTCTGAAAGTCTAATAGTTTGAATTTTGATTCGTTGTGTTGGTGTCTTCTGGAAAATTGATATTGTGGTTTAAATAATTTTGAATATTTTGTGAGTTTGTTGTGTTGTTTTTGTTTACTCTCGCATAATTCATTTGACCTAGAATTGCTCTTACCGGTTGGGAGGAGTGTTTTCTGGGTTTCTGGTGCTGTTTGCTTTTTCTCTTCTATCTTCTTCGGGTATGTGTTATTTATAGAGTCGACGTAGTAACTGCATCCGCTGAACTTGGTTAGATGTGGCCCCTTGTAGTTGGTGCACTGGGCTGGAGTTTGTCCTTTCTTATTTTTACAGTCCCTGGTAAGATGGTGATGGGTACATTTCACACACCTGGGAATTTGGTAGCAGTTGGGACTGCCGTGTCCAAACTGCTGGCATCTGTAGCACTGTGTGATTTTTTGCCTTCATGAGAATGGTTCCCAGTTAACTCGCACGTTGTCTATGCGTCTTAGATTTGTGACTTCATTTTTGTTCGCTTTTTTCGGGTATTTCACAAGATATGAGTGGGAATGCTCCCCTTTGTCATTCATTTTTGGTGACTTCTGTTATTCCTGACATTTCGTTTTTCAGGCAGTTTAGAAGTGAGTTTTCATCTAAATGTGGTGCGGCTTTAATCACTATATTATTGGTTTTTTCTTCCCTCAGTGTATATGTGTAAAACTGTATGTTTTCTTTGTTTAGTTCGTTTATTCGATTATTTTCGGATTCTATTGTTTGAGGGAATATTTTTGTTTGCCCATTGTTCAAGTATTCATCTTCCAAATCTTCCAAAAGTTCCCAGAAATCTTTTTCTGAAAATCTCAAAAATGTACGGCCGTTTAAATGACCATCAAAGAAATACGGGCCAAAAACATGGTCGGCTATAATTCCTTTATATACATTAAGACTCATTAATACCAATCCGTTATTGTGAAAAGTCGATTAATCGCTAAAAAAATCGTAAAAATTGTTTTCGCCAACTTTATCCAATGCCCATAAATAAAAATTAAGCTGTCTTTGAAAAAAGTCTATTCAATACAGGCTTTGATGCATCTCGATGTGAAAGGGGATGGTACTTATGTTTTTCAAAATTCTAGACACACTGAACTGTCTTAATCCATTCTCTCGTGCTAAAACTCTAATGCTAATGTTCTGATTTTCAGTTACCGATCCCAATACCATGAACTGATTTTCATCATCATCGGTGACTGGTTTTGTGGATGTCTTCGTTCGATATTTTACGCTTCCTGTAGCTAGCTCTGAAGGTTTCAAATAGTTTTTCAAGCTTCCTCTTATCAGGATGTCGCCGATTAGCGTACTTCTGTGCATACACTCGTTCTCCAAAAACACAATTCTCAAAACATTCACCGAGTACTAAAATCATGTCAATTCTTTCTGGTATTGAATAATACATTTTTATATACAACTTTTATGGATATTTAGACAAAATAAGTGAACGGTCTGAATAAATTTAAAAACTGATTCACTTTAATTGACAGCAGCCTACTAATAATAACATCAGTTATGGACATTAGATATATACCACTAGAGGGCGTTACATATATATATATATATATATATATATATATATATATATATATATATATATATATATATATATATATATATATATATATATATGTATATATGTATATGGGTCATTGTCAAATTTTGCGCGGGTAAATAGAATTTGGAATGATGAAATTTTTTAAATTAAAACATGTTTATTTGTTACTTAATTTATGTCCGTGTCGGTAAAAAACAACTGAATTATAATATATTATAGTTGGCCGCGATGTTCTATTCATAATTTAGGATTTAATTCAGATTTAGTGGATCAGGGTGCAAAGAATATACAACTCTGTTATCATTAGGTTTTACCGTTTATTATGAAATTAAACAAATCAGTCAAAAATATTTTGGCATTGATATTAAACAGTCTCATATCTTTTAAATATAATTAGAATCACAACAGTCTCTTTTAAGATTAACACTCATTAATCTAAACTTTTAACAACTCTGTTACTTCTCGAAAATTAAAATACCTTAAATTCTACCTAAATCGTCCAAATCTCTGTGTATTAAACAGCTAACTAGAACAAATACCGTATAAATATCTATTTAATTAACATATAGTGATATATATATATATATATATATATATATATATATATATATATATATATATATATATATATATATATATATATATATATATATATATATATATATATATATATATATATATATATATATATATATATATATATATATATATATATATATATATATATATATATATATATATATATATATTTTATTGCCTAGGTTTTCCTAAAAACCTTTACTATGTTCTTCATTTTTCGGGACATAAAAGTAACAGAGTTGTAACACAGTAACATAGTTGTTTTTTTTATTGTAGCTTACGTAAATATTTGCACTTCGGTGAGCTAGAGATCGGAATCACTAAACTAATAAACTTTAATACTAATCAAAATGAACTTATGACTGGAATTTACCAATCTAGAGTAAGTTTTATAAAAATAAAAATAAGATTATCTTGGAAGATGCTAAATGTTTGAAGTTTGGAGAGTAACTGAAAAATTGTTGCTTATTTCTCAAATATATCTGTAGGAGTATCAAATTGGTAGTATACCCTTTTACCTTTGCAGACTTTTTTTGGGTTCCGGAACAATTGCAAGTAAATTATCAAAAGGTTCATAGGATAAATCAGTCGCAACTAATTTAAATTTAGTTGCAGTGTTGTCCATAGACTTGAAGAACATAATTTTAACCTCACCATCTTCTTCTACTTCAGACAATGCCTTACCCAGATAGATGTAGTCCTGTTTTAAGCTGGAAACTTTCACTAAGACGCAAACACCTTTTTTTATTTTATTAGCATGAATATTTTCCGTCTCAATCGAGGCATCTTCATTTTCCTTTGATGTGCTGGGTTGTTCCATTAAATAGGTGGTAGAAGTATTTTCTTTTAAAGATATTAAAGGGGCATCATCATCGCTCATCAGAGTCTGAGTTATAGACAACTTTGTAGAACCCTGTTGTTCGCTTCTGACAAAGGTTGCTTATATCGGGACAGAATATTTTTGTCGCAATTGGAGGGAGTTGATTGTTCCACTACAGTTTTCAATGGAACGTAGTCCTTGGGATTCAAGCAACTGCAAAAGCCGCGCTGACAAAAACAGCTTAAATTTTTATACTTAAGAACTCCAGGCTCTTCAGTGAAAACTTGATGAACTTTCATGGTACCTAATAATGGTAGGATATTCTCCGGGATCTGTGTTGAACTCTGTTCAATATCCTCATTTGTTATCAGATGTAGCCTCACTTTACTGACGTCTTTCATAGCAAGATTTGTGGATGCATAGAGAAATTTGTGGCATCAGGTATATCACTTCCATGTGCAACAAGTTCGTCAGCAGCCCTCTTTAAAAAACCGCCAATTCCATCTGCTGCACCCTTACCATGAGCCGCTTCAAAAAAATTCCATGTAACTTTGGTAAACTGGTAGTCAAAGAATAACTTTGTGCATATCAGATAAAAGTTCTGTTTTTGGCGGTATTGAGTAGCTGGGCCATCGGAAAATACATGCAGAACATTTGCCTGCGGAAATTTATCATGAATTGAAGCAAAGATGGGATGGAGGTGAGCCCATATTGCAGCTGGATTGTGCAAAAGGTTTCCAGACACGGTACAAAACGATGACTCCTCTATTTTACTATCTGAACCACGGCTGTAGATTACTCCAGTGTGCAAGGATACTCGATTTCGTGAGCCACCAAAATGATGAGATTGTACCTCTTCAAAACATTTACAGTTAGAATTTTCACTGAAATCAATATGCAATACTATTTCGTTCGTGGCCAACTCATCTATGCATTTTCTGTAGTTTCTGTACTGTGTCTTGATGTAATATATATGCCTTTTAAATTCCTTTAGCGTAATTTCAATCTTTTCCATTAAAGCCTTTACTGTACTTTCTGTGTCCTCTTTAACAGTAGGACGTACAACATTAAATGGTCGGTATCGTGTAAAAGTTTTATAACTGCATCTCAAAGCAGGATTTTCTCGTTTAAAAGATACATAAAGGTTCTTCATATTATCGAGTAAGTAGCGTTTCTGCATTTTAGTTTTCTTTAGAGATACAGTTTCCTTTTTGCCGGCAGTTGCCCTTGAAATATCGTCGCGATCGAAGAATTCCTTGATTTTAAAACTTATAACCTTTTCTTTAAAAACGGGTTGTTTTTTCCGCATGTAACCTTGATCCACAGCAAGACATTCTTTTATGATTTGTATTTTCTGCCTAGAGCTTTTAACGGTCTTCTCTTCAAATATTTTTTGAATAGCATATTTTTCCCGCCGATTTTTTACATTTTTATAGCGTTTTTTAATAGCATTTGATAAAATCTCATATTTCTGTTGATTCGCTTGACTGCCATCTTCATTTTGAAATCTTTTTCGTTTTTCTTTGTTGTATCGTTTTTTGTACTTTTCGTATCTCTTGTTTACCGCCTCTAATTGTTCTTTCAATTTAATGTTATCTCTAAATAGCTTAGATCTGTTTCTTTTTACTTGCTTTCTGCCTCGAACTGCCGCTGATGGAAACGACGATAAGCTCTTGAAATAAGGTGAACTTCATCTGTATTGGCTGGACTATTTGAACGAGGAGGTGTTGACTCTGGAGTGTGCATAATAACGTTGAGAGCTCTGACTTTATCTCTACGTCTAGCATTCGCAGATCGCCATTTTTTTTTATTGCTCGATGTTCACGTGTTGTTAAATCTCGTACTAAGCGTTTATTTGCATGGTATCTTTCTCGATCTTTTCTTTTGGTTTCTGCTTCCTTTTCGGGGTTATTTTTGCGCCGCGCCGTTCCCGGTATCGTCGCTGCTTCTCAGCAGGCGTTAGAGGCATCTTGAAAGCGCAAACGACGCACAATGTCCTACAACATTGATATTTTGGGGTTATTTATAATTATACACAATTTATTTGTATGTACCAAGCTCATTTATAGCTTGAGACAAACGATCATTAAATAAATAGAACTCTGAAAAATAAAATTACAGCCAAAATTAAAGAATTTAAGGGCTTATTCAACTCTGTTACCACGCGCTAGTAACAGAGTGGTAAATTTTACATTTCATTACACATAAATAATAAAATAAAGCGTTAAGTAAAATATTTCATTCGGCTATCACACATATACCCCTTACAAAACACACTGAACGTAAAATAATGATAAAACCATTCATTTACTTACGTGAACAGGTAGGTAACAAAGTGGACGCGCAATAAAAACACGCAGCTCCTTCAACACCTCGCGGTCGAGTGTCAAGCGACGTACGCTTCCCCCCCACCTGCCGAACTACCACGATGAATGCAGACATCCCGCCCAATATAAATAGTGTGGATAATAGGGCCACCCTCATTTTGAGGAGTTACGAATTAGTTGGTAACATAGCGGTACAGTCCATTCCAGACCATACTTGGGACGAAGTATAGAAAATCATTTTAAAATAAAATTTTAATGCTCACTGGTTTTAAAACATATTTTTAAAATATTTATAATACTCCGTTTACGGTAACAATTTATTTTAAGTAGGTTACTATACTAGAAAATGCGGTTACTTGATCTTTAGTATAACGAAATACTACATGGGACAGGTACAGTTTGGAAGGAAAATCATTCTGTTACCAGAAATGACCACAATGTTACTTAAAGAAAAATAATAAAATATCTAAGCTGAGTTTTTATTTCATTAATGGATGTTTACAAATACGATATAATTTGTATTAATGTATAATTTGTTAGGAGGTTTTGACTTCATTAATAGTAAAATATAAAAAAATGTTGAGGGACCCGTTTACCTGCGCAAATTTTGACAACGACCCATATAGGTTTTTGGTTGTTGGATATTTCAGGTAGTCGGTATATAACTGAAGTTTTGTTGTTTCATTTAGACGTTTCGGGGGCTTCTTTACCTCCTTCTTCGGTAATTTAATTAAATGAAGGTTCTATAATAAATACAATACAATAAATTTAAATAAATAAAAACAAAAAGGTAAAATTATGGTTCTCTACAATTAAAATTTAACTTATCAGAAAATCTCACCTCTTTGTTTTGAACGAACGATCATGTGTCAATGTCGCTTTCGGAAGATACGTGCTACTTGTCTTTTACGCGCTGTCATTGTTTTCTTCTTTTAATGTGGTCTTATGAATAGTGGCAAGTAAAGTTGGCTCAAGTTTTTTATATCTTGTTTGTCGTTTACTGTTCTGTCTATGTTCGTTTGTATATGTATCATCTCGTATATTTCTGTTTTTTTCATTTTTGGTTCTATTTGTAGTATCTTCGTGTCTTCATATTTGAAGTCATGTTTGTTCGCATTTTTATGTTTATTTAGTGCTGTTGAAGCGTTTTCCGTGTATTTGTGGGCGTTCAGTCTGTCTTGTAGTCTTTGGGATGTCTGTCGGACAGGTTTGTTAACATTTCCAATTTCAAATTATTTAAATTTATAATTATTTAATGTTTCATTCCAGATCTTTATCATTAACTAGCGGACCCGACAGACGTTGTCCTGCCATGACATTCCAAGCTATCAGGATAAACGAATTAATGCATATACAAAAATTCACTCAAGTCGATCCAGCCGTTGAGTTGCAGTATATTAATAATAAATTGAAATTGAAATACTATTAACTCTACGTAAGTTTCAGGTGGCTAGTCCCTTATGATGAATAAAATCTAAATTTCTGATTTAATTTTTGAATTAACGTAAAATCAATATGACTCATTTCTAATTGTAAATTCCTAATTTCAATTTATTTCAAAATTAAATCAGAACTTCCTCAATTTCTGAAATAATTTTGAAATGTCAGAAGGCATAATTTCTACTTGAAGTCAGAAATTTCCAAATAGAAATGATGCATTTTGATATTTCGTCCATTTCAAAATTGATTTAGAAATTAAGTTATCACTCTTAATAATGGGATAACCGCCCAGAACATACTCGTTTAGTTAATATGTTAAGTTTCACTCAGTGAAACTTAATCTGAATGTTATATAATATATTATATCGTTAGGTAGCTCTTTGCACATTTGATTGCCTGCCACGACCTGTCAGGTCGTCTTCTCCTCGGCATTGTAAATTGTAATCAATATAAGTGAGAAAAGATCTCGCGCACTTAGAGGTAAATTGTCACTATCACAAAAGGTCAAAAAAAAGAGCACATAATTTGAAATGTCACTATCACAAAAGATCACCAAAGTAAAGAAAGTTCTCGCGCACGTAGCGGTAATCGCCACTCACGAATATAGAAGGATGCACTCTTTGTATGAGGTATCGATCGACATAGACTCTATGTCATAGAGGATAGATCGATGCATTAGTTGGTTGTCAAATGTCAAATATTATGGTAGCTTTCAGAATTTAAATTTGTGAACAACCTTAGGATTTATCAATCTATATGGAAATAATCTGATAGATATTAAACAACTGTAGTTAACTAAAATTTAGTTCATTTTTTAACCCCTAAGAATAAATATGTAGTAACAAAGATATAAAAATTCTAACTGGTTATTCATTTTAAACTATTCTCTCAATTTGATTTCTGAACGAATTTCGGACACATATTTAATACCGAGGTGAATTGTTACCGATTTGTCGGCACAATAATCAATTGCCGGATCATAGTGGAATGCAGCTCGTTCAAGAATCACAGAAGCACTGCGTCTGCGGATTCGCTCAATTTCATTATGTCGTGCTTGCTGTTGTTGTGATTGATGTGCACGAACTTGTTGCATTCTGAGCCTATTTACTTCATTGCCACTGACTAAAGAACGCAATTCTGACATAGCAATACGACTATTTTCTTGATCTGTCTCTCTCTGGTCATCAGTGCGGTTAACACGTGAGGTAGCTCTTCGTACATTTGGCTGACTGCGACGACCTAAGTCAGGTCGTCTACTCCTCGGCATCGTAACGTAATATAATAAATTAAAGTGAAGAAAATTAGCGCTCACTTAACAGTAAAGTGTCACTATCACCAAAATATCAACAAAACAAGCACACTACTTGGAATGTCACTACCACAAAGCATCACAAAAGCAAAAAAATTCTCGCACACGTAGCGGTAATCGTCACTTACAAACATAGATGTACTCATAAAATATCGCAACCATGATAGTAACACAATTTTGTTAATAGGAAAACTTTTTTCCGTGTTTTGAGGTTAGCTCCGTGGTTGTCAAATATTATGGTTGCGTTCTGAAACTCAAGTTGTGACCAAACTTAAAGATTCATTAAACTTAAAAAAATTGTCTGATACGGTAACAACTGAAGTTACCTAAAATAAAGTTACGCAAATTTGAAAATTGATTGAAAATCAGTACTACTGATGATTTATTACATTTTGTGACTATCCGATTCTGTCACGTTCGCTATTTACTTTTGTTTAGTTTCGGAACGCGACATCAAATCCTCCAAAGCGCACGAGAATAATTTAATATGAACTTTATCGGATAGTAGTAAAGTTCAAATTGACTCCACATTTTATTTAGAAACGTTTGTATGGGAAATAGAAAAGTGCTGTTTTTAGAGTTTTCCCGGCAATTATTCGATTTTTTCTCGCCTTTTAAACCTTCCCTGGAACTCCACGAACATTTCAAGACTGAGATAAGATAAATCCGTTCAGCTGTTTTCGAGTTTTAGCGAGACTAACGCACAGCAATTCATTTTTATATATATAGATTGAGTTTTGGTTTCGGTTAATGCTTATCATTTCGTCAAATAATCTTGTTTTTGGGTGATTCTCTTCTTGAAATTTTCGTGTTTTTGTAGTTGAATTTATGTTTCTGTTGTTTTCCATATTTTGTGCGAAGGAGTAAAGTTTTTCTTGGCATATTTATTTCCTTTTTGAATGGTTTTCCAGGTTTTGTGTTGTTTGGTCGATGTAATTACTTTCGTAATTTTTACATGAGTTCTGATACACCACGTGAGTTTTTTTATTTTAAGGTGTCTCAGTTTTTAATTTACAGAAACATTAATTTAGCAGGTTATTAGCATTGATTATATCAAGTATGTGCTACTTCAATTTTATGTTTTTTACATTTTTGAATTTATAAAATAGGTCGATTTCCCCTAGCAGTACACACTTTGTACCGAATGGTCGGCAATCGTTGCATACGTCTTGAAGAAGATTATCCACAGCATTCAAAGCGTAATAACTTACCATGGTAACTTCAACTCAAATTATCAATCGAACATTCCTTAATAGCGTGGCTTCTTCGCTTTGTGCAGTTATCGAAGAATGAGAGTCCAGTCCAAGATTCAGAGGTAATCTGAACGCCGAATGAGCCGTCCTACCATTCTTCAATAAAAATGAAGCTATACCTGTAAAAGCCACGCCTATAACAGGAATATTGTGGGAAGTCAAGGTCGAAATTAAGGTATTGTACAAATAGTGTACCTCCGCTGCCTTGCAAATAAAAATACCTTGGAAGTTATGAAAGAGAAGAATTAACCGCATTCACAACCACATCGAATACTTTACGCTGCCCAGAATTCAACTCTTGAGGGTTAAATATTTCAATATCACCAATGTTTTCGACAGGATCTTCGTCGATATCTAGCAGATCTTCATCGGCCTCTGCATGATAATCGGGGACATTGAAATTCCTTGCAGTCTTACCCAAATAATGTAAAATGCGTATGAGAGCTTTCTTTTTATATAGGCGTACGGAAAAACCGAATCTTCGATAATCCTCACTCATATATTCCTTGAAACTGTCCCACAAAGATAAAGGACGTCCGACTTCGCAAAATCATAATAAATATGCGAACAATTTGCGCATACTACCGGGCATATCCACCAGGGCAGCATGTTGCAAGGTTCTTTTCCATTCTTCGTCAGAACAAATCAAATATCTTTGTTGAGCAGCTTCTTGGAACGTAACATAAACTATACCGTTTACTGTGAGGAGGTCTCGAAACGATTTGGGTCCAGGTGTGTGGAGCAAGAGAATTCGAAGGTCAAACTTTTCTACATGTTTCGGACTGATGGTATACATCCGCGGAATGACATTACATTTTCGTTGTCTTTTATGCCAATAATTCTTCGAAGCATTGTAACGGAAAAACAACAGAATTTCAATATATATTTATTCGCTTCCGAGTTCTCTGTCTTCAGTTGGAAAAAGGCTTCTAAAATAGAAAGTTTACTCTTGTTGTTCTGCAGCGCAATCTCCTCTTGGCCGTCATTGAAATACACCGTACATTCTCCTGGTAGATGAACTGGCAACCTGAAGATTGAATGACTTTCCAAGAATTGGAAATTCCAGCAATCTCCAGGCTGCCTCTCCCGACGAAACATACCGTGATTCAAGAAACACACTTATTTCGTCGAAAATTATTTCATTTTCTACCCGAATAACGGCGGCATTCTGACCTTTATTGATATATTTGAAAATATATTTGCAGGCCATGCATGACATTGAAACACACTTCTATGTTAATGTGGCTTTCGTATTTCAAACATAAATACGGATTGTGTGGCACTACGTCACGATTATCACCTCTTTGCACCTCACCGTTACGCCGATTTAAAACCGCGAATCGTCCGTTATTTCTGCGACGATATTGTGATCGCCTACCACCATCAATATTCGTGTGTTCGACGAAGGATTTAGGATAGCCTTTGGAACAGATATCATCTTCCATGCACGCGGAATTTAAGCCCCGAATTAAGGAAGCCATTACTAAGCCAAAAAGACGCGTATCTGCTTCCGGAAGCTCGGAACAAATATAGTTGTCTACGTCTTCTGTTTCCCGCAGTTAATCCTCATCACACAAAGTGAAAAGGCAATGCATGTGAGGTGAACCCCGTTTTTGGATTTCGATGACATAAACATACGCTACAACTGTACCGAAAATTCTGCTTTTTAGAACATCCTCGTAAAGGCTTTCCTTTTCTATTCAAAAATGCAAGCAATTAATTCCGGTCGATCTTGTGGATTCAATAAATTAGAGCCCAAATTCTCTTTGTTTTCTCGCCATTAAGGATTGCAAGTTGAAATCACGAATAAAGATGGTTTTCCGTATTTGCAAACAATCGCCATAGCGTCCTGATAATTTTGAACCATATACCTCGGACCGCCGGTGAACGTGCTCGGTAAAATTACAACGCGACCCGCTCTAGTTTCGTTAGTTTCAAGATTATGTACATAATGTTGCAGTCCAACGTAACTTTCAGCACGCAGTCGAGATTGATTTACACGGTTGTAATTCAATATATCACGTTCTAACTCGACGTATTATCGACAATTACTCGACGTAGTTGACAAAGTTTTCCGCACTACAAAATAGAGTTGAATTCTCGCGAACGTCGCATAAGGCGATAGCAGTCGAATTCTCTCTTACTAACGCAAGTTCTGCGGATACACTGGTGTCTCTCTAAATTCATGGACCAGCCCAATTCGCCGTAAGGAAAAAGGAGCGGATAACAAACGGGATCAACGATTGGAGACAATTTCGGAATGTCCATGGAGCCAGTTTGTCTGTAGTAAACGCGTACTTGTCCGGGTGGTGGGACTTCACCGTCAAAATTGCGGAATACAGCGCCGATTTCGTTTAAATTAGAAGGAGCTTCGAGAACTTTCCGATCCGTACCGGGTATCGTATGAAAATACTGCACCATCCGGGAAACACGGTCTACGCCATGCGCGATCTCTTCGTTTCGTATTAACTGACCCAACGAACAATATTGTTGTGCGAAAGGGTTCACTGTCCGTAAAACAGAATCTATCTGTTCCAGTAAATCCATTTCGCATCCTCTACTTACCGCATTAGCTGCTCGTTTCTGCATGGTCTCTCCTGCATCTAAGAAGTACAGAGATCCAAACTGTACATTACATGTATCGATGTTAGGTACGCTGTGGTGTATTTGACCTGATATAACCACAACCGGAGCGCCTTGGCCTTATTCTGTTCTTTGAGTAGCCTTCGTACAGCCGAATGCTAGTAGGGTGTTATACTTACGAATCTCCTTGATGAATTTCGAAGACTTTGGGTGTGAGTTGGTCAATAGTGCTGTAAGTAAATCTGGAAAGTTGGTGTTGTGCACTGGAATTCGAAGAGATCCTTTTTTAAAACCCAATTTGTTCTCGGCGCTGAAAAATAGTGCTGCACAAAATGTGCACTGCGAACGCATTTCACCCAAGTAATGTAATTCAGGTTCAGTTAGTCCGATGGCGCCTTTGTGTGCGTTTTTGATTTGGTCACACTCGTTGGTACCTTGTCTTTCTATAGCGATAACCGGTTTGTTAATTTCGCGGTTAACAGATCCTTTACTAACGGCGATATTAATGTCTTTAATCGAGGTAGCGTTCATATCATCTTCGGCGATGATATCCCGTTCTTCGATCGATGGTGAAATTGAGATATTAGAAAAAGCCTGAACACCGAACGATTCATCGGCGACATTAGGAACATTAACAACGACAGGGAAGAGCGTATATGGAGTTCCCCATTTATGGAAAACTAATAAATAATTACACAGATTGTTAAAGTTGTTGAATCGCAATATACACGCTGTACCGTCTATATCTGTGCGACGTCCCCTTTCATCTCTAGAATGAGAATCAAAAACAAAGAAAAAAGAATCTAACCTAAATACAGCCACAGACAGCCCCCCCGGTGGTAAATACTGATAAGTTAAACGTGGCGAAAAGGCGCAACAACCCTTGGGCAAGTGTAAAATACGGACCCTCACTTTCTATTCCCACCCTACAGTTTACGCTTACCGTTTCATCTAAATGTAAACAAATAGCAACACCGTCTATGACAGATTTATTGTAAATTTCAATAACTAATAGGTCCATATTATTATCCGCTAAAGTGAGGTGCCCTAATTAAAATAGATTTTCTATATAAAACGTCACCGAAATCCAAAATATTGTCAATGGTATTACTGTTCCAAAGATTTACAGACACTATTTGCGAATGAACCAATGCACATACTGCATTAGCAGTGCATTGGTGATTTCTAGAAAAGGAAGAATATCTTAAGTTACCTTGATTCCTGGTACCTCTGATGATCAGCCACGTTGAGTCTTCATTCCTCTCTCTTACAACACTCGATGTATTAGGTAGATTAGCTGCTGAGAACAAT